>OW569404.1:28443173-28935082 GCA_937654795.1 Cistogaster globosa
AAAAAAAAATGTAGGAAATAAGTGCTTTAAAAACTTAACATTGGTAAGCGTCAAATTCTTTTTTATGAGGCTATAAAAAATGAATCCTGTTGTACTTTTTTTCTAAATCTTAATTCAATGATCTAAGATTAATTTGCCTTTTAAAAACTGTTTTAATTTAAATAATGATTCCATAAGATATCACACTTTCTTAACGGAACTCGAGAATATCTTGTTTTAAAGCTTAATTATTCAAAAAAAGAACTTTAATTTTAGTTTTGTTTATGTTAATAGGAAAAGCTCAGCTTTTAAGTCTTAATTAAAACAATTTGAATAATAAAAATAATTATAAAAAAACATGTTTATTTTTTTTTCACGGAAATCATTAAGTAGTTCTAAAGTTCTAAAATATTTGAAGAAAATATGGAGACCATTTTAGATAAACCGCTGGGCTAAAAAAGGAGAGTTAAGAAAAACAAATTGGCATTCGGGAACAAACGACAGTGGAAAAAAACGGAGGCATTTTTGTTATATTTTTTAGTAACTCCTCTACACGGCTGTGTTTTAAAGCTTCGAAATTAAACTTTTTTTTATTTTTAAAATTTTAGACTTCTAGGACGAACTTGGTGAATATTAAAATTATAGTGAACAAAATTGTGGCCGTAAAAAAAAATATAAAGCATTTTTAACGAAATCATAAACTATATTTAATACTTTATAAGAGTAAGAGATCTTTTTGATCCATTTGATTTTTAACCACACGTACATACACCATTATTATATTATTTTACAAAAAATGCAAGGGATGTAAAATTATAAAGGAAAAAGTCTTAAGCCTATATGAGTTTTTGATAATTTTTAAGTGCAGTTAAACGTAAAATAACGATTGCAGAAAATGAGTAATAAATATTTTTTTATAGTCTCTGAAATTAACTTATGAATATTAACAAGTTTTAGGTTCCAAAATACATTTAACAAACGTTTGGGATGCTTTTCTTTTTTAGAATACAAATACAAACCAAATTGAAAAAAAAAAAATTAATAAGAAATAAGATTTTTATTATGTCACGCACTTTCAAATTGAAAGCATGTAACAGAAAATGTCTGGCTTGCAAGATAAGTTAAGCATTATACATATTAGGCTAGAATTTATTAAAATGAATTCACAAACATGAAACAAAGAATGGTTTAAAATTTCTATTTAATATTTCAACATCGTTCGGTAAAAATTTAAAAAAAGTTTAATAATGAATTAATTTACAGGTGGCTGCATTTGTAAGTTTTTTAAAGTACATAAATAGTTATTTATTCAAAATTAATTTAAATTAGAAAGAAAAGTGACAAAAAATATATGGATTTTAGTGGAGTTACATCTTACGCTCACTTATGGGACTTAAAATAACGATGGTTTCCTTATAAAGTGATAATTTTTACTAAAATTTTCTGTTCTGTTCTGCATTAAGTCGCAAAAATAATAAATATATATCGTCCTTCTTGATTCTATGGAAGAAATAAATAAAAAATATATAAATAAAAAGAAATTGCCAAATCAACTGAAATTTACGTTCTCTTTTACTTTTCTTATATTGGGATAAAAGCAGCAATAGTAGTTTTAAGAATTTACTAGTTCCAGAGGAATGCTAAAATTTTAAGAAGTTTTATTTTACGTGGAAATTTATCCTAAGATAAAAATTTTTAAAGACAACCTAAACCAAATAAAAGGAGTAAGATGTTCTTTATAAAAAATAAATTATAAAATAGGCTGTTTTTTAGAAAGTGGTATAATGACCACTTATTTAAAAATAGATGATGAAGAAAATAAATCATTTTTTTTTTTGTTAGGAAAAAAAACGCAAAAATCGAAGATCGAAGATTGCTCGAATAATTGATGTTTTTCAAGAAAAAAGTAAAATTGTCAGGCTACCTCAATAAGATTTCTTACAATTTCCTAAAAAATTAAAATTAAAATCACTATTTTCAACAACAGTGGCTACTTCCTTACATCACAATTGTTGTTTGAAAAGAAAATTAATGTTCGTAAATTTAGTGTTTCTTGAGTAAACTTCTAATTCCTAATAGATACAAAAATTGTGACTATTTCTTTCAAAAGGATGTTTTTCCCCTAAAAAATTAAATATCTCGAAACGGGTATTTTTCAGCAAATCTCGATTAAAACCATGAATTCAACTAAAGTTTTTTAACACAAGATTGATTGTTTTTTTTTTAAGCGAAAAATAAACAAATTATCATGAATAAATTCTTGTATGCAAAAAAATAATTTAATTTTTTTTTAGAAAAACAGGCCACTGAGGAAAACGTTCAAATCAATGATCATTTTTATTCTTAAAAATTTTATTTATTTATTTATTTTTTTTTTTGCAAAACTAATATAAAAATGGCTGGCGATAACTTCAATAAGTATTTAATTCTGGAAAGAATAGCTTCTATTTTACCAAAAAAAAATTGCTATTTCCCAACAAAAATTTTTGTTTTCCAACAAAGCATTATTTTAAAGAAAATCTCAAAATTGTTTGTTTTTCAAATAAACTTTTAATTACTAGAAGGAACTAAACACTCAAATTTTTAAATTTACAAAGCTTTTTGATCCCTTCCATTTATAACTAAATGTTGTTGTTATTTAAAAATGTTCCTTTAAATAAATAAATGAAAGTTTAAGGACAAGAAATTGTTCTTAAAGAGAAATGGACATTCAGTTTTGTTTTGGAATATTTTTAGAGGCTTGAATTTATTTATGCTAAAATTGTTACTCAAATCTGTAACGAAATAAGCAGCTGTCAAATTGTTCTTTCCAAAATGGTATTTTACTTAAAACAACATGAAATATATTGTTTTTTATAAAAAACTTTAGTAAAAAATTTCATTCCTATTCCCTTTTGCGTTGTATGAAAGTTTTGCCTTTTGGAGCAAATCCGGAAGTAAATAATGAAGAGAATGAATGTTGTTAATCTTAATTAATATTTCCTTGTTGCAATTAGGTATACGTTTTACTCAAAGACGTTCCCTGCAGGACTTACATTGTGGCTTTTACAAATTAACAAACTCAAATGTGATAAATGATTCAAAGGAATTAAATGTAACATATTATACTCTTTATTATATTAAATAAAAAGAAATATTTTCTTGCCTTATAACCCCAAACAATAGAAAAACCAAACTAACTGATTAATTGTAAAATTTGCTTAGGAATTAATTTGAAAAATAAAATAAAATTCTGGAGTTTAAGCAACCCAGTAAAAAATTTCAAAAAAGGTAATCGAGTGTGATTTTAAGCATTTTTGGTGGAAGGATTTCCCAGCTGGATTACCAGCCTAATGATTTTAACAAGGCATGGGACTTTTATAATCAATAACTGAGAATTGATTATATTGACTATTGAAAGAAATAATAATAATCATTAGTATGCATTTTAAGGTATTTTTTTTTTAACTTAAAGAGCTAGTTTAATTGCTGCTTCTATTACTTGCAAACTAATGTAATGTGTTTTGTAACCGAGTAGCAAAATTGGGCAATAACAAAAATAAATCATTATACGGCAAGTACTTTTGAAGGTAATGTCTAATTTTTTGCTGGGAAGCGATGCGAAAAGTAATGACATAAAGTTTTAGAAAGAAAGTTTAATTTTATGTTTTCATAATTATGAAATATTTTTTTTAAAACAATTTAATAATATTTTTCGTTTTTTTAATCAAATAAATAGAAAGGAGCAAAAATTATTAGAATTTATTTTTATGCATCCTTGGAATTAGTGACTTTTATATTATATTTAAACAGAAAATAAATTAAGACTCTATGTTTTTTTTTTCTTTTGTAAACAATTATCTTTTTGTAAGATTTAAATGAAATTTATTTTGAATGTCAGTACTTCATTATATGTTCGTCATATTGGTTATCTATTTGAATTTAAGATAATTAAAATGTGGCAAGATTATATTATCCCTCCGGTAGAACTTTAAATTGTAAAAAAAATATTTAAATATAAAATATTTTTATTTATTTTAAGTTTCAACACATGACATAAAATATAAAAAATAATGAAACGCATCCTGCGAAGTTTTAAGTAGTAGGTGGACATATTGTACTAGTTTAGAGCATGCAGCACTTGACGTAATTGGAGTTTTATCTAACGAAATAGAACATTCATCATTTTCTTCCTGAGAAGATGTCATATGCGATATTTGAGTAATAATTTCAAACGTTTGTATTAAGTGATCCAGAAAATAAAACCACATTTATTATTGTTTTTATTATTGGTTTTTTTAGTTAAAATTTAAGGTATGGGATGTTTACCTGTGCACTTGGTATTATATTATTACTTCTTAATTGATGGTAAAACACCAAATAGTTGGTACTAATAAAAAAACTATAGAATTCATGGTAAAAATAAAATGTTCTTGTTAACTATTGTAAAAAAAAATTTATACCGCTTCTTATTTTCTATGATAAAGATTTAAAGAAAAAAAATTATACAGCTCTACGAGAAAAATTTAAAATTACTTTAAGTTCTAAAAATATTTTATATATTCTTGATGATATTAGTCAAGAAATAAAAAGAGCTAAAGCGAAGATAGTTGAAAACAATATAGTTCGCTTAAAAATTAATGTCGCAAGACAATCAAATTTTGGGAGTACACAGTAAAGTTTGTATAATCACCATAGGTAACTTTAATTTCATAAAGTTTTTTTTTTAATACTTTTGTTCTTACTATAAATAAGTTTTGCACACAGGTATTATTCAGTAAAATAAAAAACACACAGCCCAATATTTAAAAAAGGACATATTGAAATTTCTTTCGACGTAAAGTAGAAAATTTACACTTCCGACAAAGCGCCAACGTAGTAAAAGCTTCAAAGCTTCTACAGGAATTGCAGGATGATAATTTAACGACGGCTGAAGATGGTGAAATATACAATACAAAAATATATGACGCAATTGAAAACCAACTTCACTCAGTATTTTCATTGGTTCGTTGTGCAGCGCACACGATACAACTAGCGGCTAATTAGAACATTGGAAACAGAAATCAAGGATGTGCGAGATATTGCTAAAAACATCCGAACTATATTAAGAAGAGGAAGTCAGGATATTAGCCTATATTTATATGGATAATGCGACTAGATGGAATTCTATATATGACATGGTTATTTCAATATTAGGGCTCAAAGAATATATTAACGAACTCGATGACTCTACAAATATATCTGTCAATGGGATATTTGTATTTAAACCATTGGCTGATTGCACAATGCATATGCAAGAAGAGCAATATTTTCTTGTGGATTTTTCTCGCGACTGGCTGGAATGCGAGTAACATATGCAAGATATGATTCATATAAACCCGTATGCAGAGGCTTTGCATGAAGCAATATTTATAAGGAAACGTAAATTTCTTGAACACAAAACCTTTTTCGCTGCATTGTATTAGACCCTCGCTTTAATTTTCAAGGAACGCCACTTTTTACCAATGATCAAAAACAAACTGCAGTGTAGGCCTAAATTTTAATTTAAAGAAAACCAATAATATTATATTGTCAGGATAACTTAATATAGATGATAACTTAATATAGAAAATGACGAATGTTCTATATCGTTAGATAATACTCCAACTACGTCATGTGCTGCACACTCTAAACTAGAACAATATGCCCACCTACTCCTTAGTACATCGCATTTAACAACACAAAATCAAAATTATCACATTAAAACCGATGATGTTGATGCATTAGAATATTTGAAACAAAATTGTGAACACAATTCAAAATTAAGCCAGCTTGCCGAAGTGGTACTTGCTGTACCTGCAACTCAAGCATCTGTAGATCGTGCATTTGCTGCATATGCTACAGTCTTGACCAAGTTAAGATCTGACTCTATTTCTATTATATTAATAACAGAATTAATCTTTAACTTGTTCGATTGCTCAAACCTTAAAATAGAACCAGTGAGTAAATAGAGCTTAATTTTGTTCGAAACAAAGATATTTCTATATGTACATATTTAATTTATAAAATAAATATTACATTATATAAATACAAATAAATATAAATACATTTTTTTAACTTAGTAAAACAAATTGTTTTCATTTGAATTTAATAGGTTTTTCCGATTTTTAAAAGATACTTTGTTGTATATCGTACATGTACTTTTTTGCCGTCCGTACACGAAGTTATTTTCGTTTTGCATGTACGTTTTTTCCGTGCACGAAATTATTTATATTTCTTCATGTACTTTTTTCCGTACACGTACTGAAAATAAAGTACACTCAAACTTCTCTATCCTTCATGTACTTTTTTAGCCGTACACGAAGAATAGCTATAGTCATACATTCACGTAAGTGTACGCAAATAAATATTTTAATAAAGTACATTCGTGGATGTGTACGGAAAATTTCAAAATTGAGAGTCATACGATGTGTGTACTTTCTGAACTCGGCTTTAAACAAATTAAATGTGTTTCACTGAATCAGATTTTTTTTGGTTTAAATAATAAAAAAGCCAATGAACGTTTATGCAATGTGACTTGCAAACACAAAGTAAAAAAAAAATTGCAAGTTTTATTTTTGCTCCATTTCGATACTGGCCTTGTAAATATTTTGCTAGAATTTGATTCTTTTTAGTTAAAATTCTCACCGGCCTTTTTTAAATCAGTTTAAAAGAAGATGATCCTAAAAGATTTTAATCTGCCCTTAAAAGGTCATCACAAATCATCTTTGTAAATCGAAAACATTTTTGATTCTCATATTATTTTCCGTAATTTTAAAATTGGGAGGGTGAATCTGTTAATTTTTCGATTAAAAAGAAATAGAAACCTCAAATTTTTTGAAAGTAGAGTTTTCTGCGAATGCACAGTGCACGTCCAACAAAGATTTTCTCAAGAATATTTTAAATACCCTCTGCACATATGCTCTTTTCCTCTTATGGGTCAAGCACTTAACTTTAGTTAACTTTTTACTGTTATGTGGAAGTAAGTGTTAGAATTTTTTAATGCTGTTATAAGCAGTGATCTAGTTAATTAAATACTTTAGTTTTATAGACTAACTCGGGTGATCCCATAAAGACACGCATAGAAACTAATGCTCTTATCCAATCCTCCGATATGAATTTTTGTCTTGAAAGCCAGTCTTCTTGAGGTTTTTGCTTCTGTGAAGTAAAGCGGCATTAGTCGTCAGAGCTTGCAGGAAAATAGTGACTTTTGGATATTGATTACTTTCTATATGCAGGTACTGGTACTATGGAATCGTAAGACCTCATAGACCATTAGAGAGTTTGACAGAATTTCTTATAATAGTTATGTGAGAGAGACTTTTTTAAAAGTCAGTCGGCCCTTCAGTTTTAAAAGTTGCATACTATCTCTTTTATTCTAGTACTCCAATGTAGAGTGTTTAAACCAGACTGGTTATTTAAGCGAAATTTTCCATGGTTTGAATACCTGCACTTCTTTGGAAACTTACAGACGGATATCTCAGGCTGAATTATCTGAAGACATCTTCAATGCTGTTGCAATTCGCATTTTTAAGTACTACCTCTAAAGAGCTGATCTAAGATGGGGTAGTGTGGACACGTGTGATACTTCTGGCGTCCTCACATGTCTGATGAACTACCGGGTGTTTTTAATCCCAATAGAACTTTAAATTGAAGAAAATAATCAATTCGAGTACATAATCGTCTGTCTGAGCAAGCCATTCATCGAACTCTAAATAGATTTTATACCACATACTCTCTAGAGGATGCAAGAACACATCAAAGGAATGAACTGAAGGAACTGAAGAGAATATTGCTGGCCTACACCCGTTTAATCTAGCTAGTGCAGAATTTAAAGCCACGAGATCATTATATGCGTCGTTTTTTCGCCGATTGAGCTCTAGAGCAGTTAGTAGCTGACCCGTTGTTTTACCGCTAAACTGTGTTCAGCGATTATGCTCCTTTTTCGCTTAAGAGGTTTGTTAATAAGCAAAATTGCCGCATATGCACTGAGATCAATCCACAACATACCCTCCAGACTTCATTGCATCCAGAAAAATTCACCTCTTGGTGTGGTTTACACGCTCGTGGTATCATCGGAAATTTTTCCTTCAAAAATGAGGCCGGATTTTACGTTATGATCAATGAAGATCCTTACCACACCATGAATAATAATTTTTTGTTTAAAAGTATGGATGACATTGAAACAGAAGAAATGTGGTTTCAACAAGAAAGCGCTACGTGCCATACGGCGGCCGTAAACATCAAGTTATTGAAATACAAATTTGGCGGTAAATTAATTTTAAGAAATGGACTTGTCAATTGGTCTCTAAGGAAGTGCGATTCGACACTTTTCAATTACTTCCACGGGAAGACACTGGTTTATGCTAACAAACCAGCAACAATTGACGCCTTGGAAGCCAACATTATTCGTGCTTTTCGTGAGAGTACTTGAAAAAATGACCAAAAAATTGAAGGTCCGGAATGCGACATTCATTGGCAGCCGTGGTGGCCATATGCCCGAAATTATTTTTAAATATTAATGCCATGTTTTGGTCTTTCGTATAAAAAAATCCTTAATTCCAATATAATTTTTTGTGTTATTTTTTACAATTTAAAGTTATATCGGTCGGATCAGTTTATAAGTAAGAATAGGCGGAAAGACACTAGGCTGCTTGTGGGTCACTATCCGATCGGTATTCTCGCTTGTAGAATAAGGCTTCTATGTGAATCTAAAACACTTAATACTTCGAAATACAGATTTCTTAAAGCAAACTTGTTTGACGGCACATCTAAACAAGCACGGACCAGCCCAAGACACCCTGAAATATATATTTTAATGCGAAAAGGTCGGTCTAAGACTGTATTGACTACATCATCAAAACGAGTCGTGTGCCGTTTCTTAAAACATAATTATTAGACTCTTTTCAAGAAGGATTAGAGCATAGTACTTCTGACCATGTGTCACTTGGAGCTTTGAGATTTAGACTTTGAAAAAGTGCTGACTAAACAACTTGGCTGAAAGAAACTGTGCCGTAATCTAAAATCGATTATATGCGTCTAGAAAGCATGACACAGAACTTAATTCATCTTCTATATTAAACATTTCTGTGATGATTTTGAGCCGTAGAATAAATGATTTATGGATCTACTTAACGCTACGTTTGTGTGATTTTTTTGGTTAAGGTTTTACCAAGGAAATCTTTAATGCTGGGTGAAAGTATTTACAAGGTGCAAGTAAAAAAAAAATTTTTATTATTAATTAGAAAATCTCTCAGAGCTCTTTTTTAAATCGTATTCTTTTTGCTAGCAATAGTTTTATAAACAACTTTAAATCAAATGTAAAAACAAGATCAAAAATATTTTTTTTTTTTAATTCTTTTTCTTTGCAAAAGTTATTTCAAGCTTAAAAAAATATAATTTTCCGCTTCTTGAAGTCCAGTAATCTTAAGGGGAAAACTATATTTTTATTCTGTTTCACCTTTGAATTTTTTTTACTTGTTGCTATTTGAAATAAAGTCTTTTTAATATAAAAGTGTCTAATATTTTGCAGGTTTATTTTTCAGTTTCTTTTTTAACTTGAGATGTTTATCTAGTGTTAGATAGTACCTTTTATTTTTAGTTTTTTGCTTGCTTTAAAAAAATTGTATTCACTTAAAAGAACTTAAATATAACCAGACAACATCCTTCACTATTTGTTATCAAAGATTTCTTTTCAAAGGAAGCTTCATTGTTTTTATTTCTTCATTATTTTTTTAATATGTAGTTAATATAAATTACTTGAAAAAGGACTTGATATTTAAAAGTGTATTATTATATATAGAGCCGAATTTCATAAGTAAAGCTTTAGGAATAATAAGCTTTGGTCAAGTTAATTTTTATTTAGATTCATAGATTATTTATTCATCTCTTAAATTTTGTTGAAATTTTTGTTTGCAAAAATATCGTTTAATGATATCTTTTCAATGTGATTAATTTTTTTTAAGAAATTAAGCAAAAACAAAAGAAAAGTTGTGTAAACAACTTTGTAACACATTACAAAAAACAAACATGATATTATTTAAATTGCTTTCTAAAAATAAGTACGTGTTTTAGATATTGATTTAGTTGACTAAAAGTTTTTACATTACTGAAGGCAGGTGAACTTTAAAGAAATGGACCTGTCAATTGGTCACTAAGGAAGTGCGATTTAACACCTTTCAATTACTTCCTGTGGGGCCACGTGAAGGCACTGGCTTATGCTTATAAACAAGATACAATTGACGCCTTGGAAGCCAGCATTATTCGTGCTTTTCATGAGAGTATTTGAAAAAATGACCCAAAAATTGGAGGTCTAGAATGCGACTTTTATTGGCAGCCGCGGTGTCCATATGCCCGAAATTATTTTTAAATGTTAATACCATGTTTTGGCCTTTCGTACAAAAAAATTCTTGATTACAATATAATTTTTTGTGTTATTTTTTACAATTTAAAGTTATATCGGTCGGATCAATTTATAAATAAGAATAGGCGGGAAGACACTAGGCTGCTTGTGGTCACTAGCCGATTGGTACTCTGGCTTGTAGAATAAGGCTTCGGAATACAGAATACTTCGGAATACAGATTTCTTAAAGCAAACTTGTTTGAAGGCACATCTAAATTAGCACGGACCATCCCAAGACACCCTGAAATATATTTCCCTGACACCCTGAATGAGTTTCGTTGAGTAGAAAATTTAATATTTGAAGTAGAATCAATAAAATTTTATTTTCCCTCTGCTTTGCTGATTGATTGCAGAATCAGTCTAATGTATCTTCTCTGTTTAAAATTTTTTTTGATTAGTGGCTAAATTTTTTTAACATGGATTATAATTGACAAAGAAAATTTTGTTAATCCAATTATTTTGGTGGCTAATGAAAAAAGAAAAAGAAATGGTTAAATTTCTAATTTTAGTTGAAGAAAAAGGGATTAAATTTCAATTTTTGAACAGTAGCCTCTTAAAGTTAAAAAAAAAAAATTGTGGATTTTTTTTACAGTCTTATAAATTTCAAAAGTAAGTAGCGTACAATTATAACTACCAGATAATAATGAACCGAATAGAAAAAAATTGTAGCCTTCTTAAAAATGGAAAAATATTTTTGAATTGTCTAGAAGACAAATATCGCTCTTGAATGTATTAATCTTGTTGCATAAAATTGAATTAATAGTGTCAGAAGCTTATGAGCCCATGGTTTTAGCTCGGAATCTTATTAATATTTTGCTTGGAAAAAACTTGATAAAGCGTATAATATGTTGAATAAATGTTGAATAAATTCGTTATATATTTAAGTGAAAATGATTTTAAGCATATAATTACCACAGATGGTTAAATGTTCTTGATGACGTTTATTTTTGACGTTCAGTTCGGGTTAACTTTTCGAACACTGCTAGACGTTTTGTCATGGAAAGCATGAACAATTTTAGTCTCCAAGTTGTCAACTCGTATTTTTTAAAAATAACATATTGCCGTATATCGGTCTATTGGTATCATGATTTGAAACTATATTAAGTTACATGTCACCATGTTTCATATTCCTTGACTTTTATGTTTCCCGTGTCTCTAACGCTTGTGAGTTTCTTTTTTTTTTGGAGTTTGCAAAAGCTGATGTTTATATTAACGACTGTGTAGGAGTGATTATTACTCATATTGAATTATGACTATTAAATATTGTTACCGTGTTATTTGCCTTCCATATCGATTAAATTTGCTGTTTTGCGCTGATACGCAAAGAAGGCGAAGGAAATTTTCAAAATTAATATTTCACGTTTTTTGTTATTCACTCTCAAGGATTTCTGTCACTTTGTTAATAGTTTATCCCGGTTTCTAATTTTTTAATGTTCTGTACTGCTTCAATGCCTATCCAGATGTTTTCATATTTTGCAAATGCGTGTGTCTCAGGAACCGTAATCGACGAATTAATAAGTTTGTTAAATCAAAGGGTGGGTAATACTTAGTACCGAACCCAATATATATTAGACCAATTTATACCTAACATATTTTTTATAATCAGTACAATGCTTTAACTGACATTATCCACCATTTCATTCAATTCCGCATTTTGCGTTGTTATTAATGTCGGTACGAAGCAATAAAAATACTGAACTTTTAAGGCCTACTTCTGATTTGAAGAGAAGAAATTTAAAAATTATATAAGTTGCGCTTGCTTAATATTAGTAGCATGAAATATGGCAATAGATGTAAAGCATAGTAAAAAACGGTGGTAGACTTACTAGCAGCTGTAATTTATTTTTAGTTTATATTGTAATAAATAATAAAAATTATCATTTATTTGTATTTCTTTAGAAATAATAAACAATAACTTTCACTGTCTCGTGTTTGAGTGACTTCAAAAATTTTTGCAGAATTTGTTTATATTTTTGCTGCAGAATTTAATCATTTCTGAAACGGTTTTAAAATAATTTAATTGAAAGTTGACGCTTAGGGATTGGTCTAAGTTCATAAAGAAGTTAATGATTTTTCAACATTAGAGGGTGCTCTCATAATATAATATAGTTTGCAAAAGTTAATTGAACCGTTATGGCCATTCATAAAAAATTTTAACCAATTTGGTATCATTTTAGCTTTAAATTACAAAAAGTGATAAAAAATAAACACAAATAATAAATAATAAAGAGAGTCCTCGTAGATGATGTATTTCAAATTATAATACCGTATTTTTTGAACCGTTGTAGTCAAACATTTGAAAAGTATACAGAGTGTAACCTTATACGTTCGTTATAACATTAATGCAGTTTAATTTTTGAAATATTATTTTTTGAACGGTTATATATAGACAAATTAAATTTACAAAAAATTTGTACTGTTGAGTAGTCTATAACAACAGGTCCACATTGGCGATGCTAATTTATTCCCATTAAAGGGTGTCCCTATAGTTCACTTAATTTGTCATAAGGCCATTTATCTTTTTAACCGTTATAAGCATACACTTTCAATTTGGCCAGAACGTGTACAGTTAAGATTTGCTATAAAAGCAACTATAATTATTTAAATTTATAAATAAAAGAATAGTAAAGGATTATAAATAAAAGGATAAAAAGTATAAAGCAATATATCTTGAATTTTATAAAGAAAGTATATAGCTCAATGCGCTATAAATAGTAAAAAAGTTAGAAAGTAAAAAAAGTAGAAATTAAAGGGTAAACACTTTAATAATTTCTATATCCAATATAAAAGGTATCATAAAGCATATAAATTAAAGTTAACGACTTTTCAAAAATATATGCTATTAAGGGTATAAAATACAGAATTAAAAATTAAAGAGTGAAAACATAGCCTTTTAATATGCTTTCTTAATAGATTTTTGAAATCGTTTTCCAAAAAAAAAAAAAAAAAACATTAACAATATTTTGGGCTAAAAATTAAATTTATACTTCAGATTTTCTTTATTTGATTTTTGAATCACTCAACTTATTTTAGTCTAGAAATTTAAATTTAAGTTTCGTTGTATTTAAGTTTTTAAATCTTGAGAATTATGATAATTAAAATTTTATAAATATTGAAATAATCATTTTGTTGACACTTTTTTTAAATCTCTGCGTTTATCGAAATTCTTTTTTATATAAATTTGAATTTTAAAAGTTTTCAATAAAATGAGGTCGTGTTTAATATGCTTTACACTGCCTTACAAAACTCTAAAAATATATTGCCAACAACAAAAAATCTATTTTATTTTTACAGAACATTTTCGTATAAACTGCTTTATAATTACTTTAATAATTATATGCCTTTGTTTTTTTGTAGCTTATTTTTTTTGCGTACATTTGTAACACTTAATTAAATTAGTATCGTGTAAATTTGCTTCCATGTTTCTGTTGTGTTTATTTTTTTATAGTTTCATATACCCGGCTTTGTTCGGCTATTCGTTTGTTATTTAGGAACAAAATAACCTACTTCGTTTGAAATATACAAATTTGTTTGTACTCTATAGAAACTCAAAATTCAAACCTGATTATTATTAAAGTTTCGGACCCAACTTACAGATGATAAGAAAATTCAAATCGGTTTATTTGAAGGCGGTAGATGAAAGTGTAACCCCAAATCAAATTAACCCTTTGAGTACTGAGTTATTTGGTAGAGGTAGAAATTTACTGAATACGAGCGGGGAAAAGATTATTTATTTACAGAATAATTATTTATTATCTTATAACTGCAAAACCACAGTACTAAGAGCCTATTTTAAAATGCAATTAGGAAGCGTAGGGGATAGCGGTTCTTCACTAAGAAAAATTTACTCGTATTGCTTCAATGACAAATGAGTCAAGAAGCATTAGAAGTGGTTTATCAAAATACCAACAAGGTAAATCGACTTTTAATTTTGATATACAAGTTTAAAGTTTCTATTTTTGCCCATACAAAAACAACATATCTTTTTTTCTAAACAAAGAGCAGTATCTTATGTCTGGAAAGTGCTACTAAGACTTACATAAACATTACCAATCTACATAAATAAACAAAATCTAAAATATTTCAGAAAAAAAATAAGCAAAAATAATTCATGAAAATAAAACTGATTTGAAAACATGAAAAGATTTTGTTTAAATTGAATTTTCTATCTATTATAGTTCAAAAGATAAATTAACATGTAACCAATTCTATCCCCCATGGAAACACACTTTAATTTTTTATTTTATACTTGCTACAATAGCAGTCATGGAAGTTCACATTCGAAGTAATTTTCAAATGTTTGATAATAACGGCTTAAAAGACAGGGCCATATAAGTTACATATGTTATTTTTAGCACCTTTTGACTACTAAATTTACTTTTTCACTACTTTCTGCTGTTTGGAGCTTTATTAATACCAGCTGAGTTAAAATTCTAAGCGGATGTCTGTTACGATTCTATAATAGACATGCAAAATATTTCGTGCGTATATGGGGACACTCTTTAGTTTTAACAATTATGAACTTTTTGATTGTGGGCATTACCACAATGTGATTGAGTTTTCCGCACATCAAGTTTACTTACCAAATTCGAAGTATCTCTTAAAAACGCGTATTCTGTGCAAAGCGTGGAAAGGGAAAACCAGATAATTTTGCTTGAAGGGTTAAAGGCTGTCTTTTTACATCACATGGACCCAGAGGGAGCAATAAGTGGAAAACGAGTAATTCATATTTGATATAATTTCGATATATTTTCATCCCAGCATACAACCAGCTTCAGTTTTTTGATGTTGTGAACATTTGGCCATAGGCTTTATGGAGTAGACTTAACTGGGGGAAATATTTTTTTAGATCAAAGAAGTTTTTTCTCTGAAATTATATTTTCGATTTAACAAATTGTTTCGTGTGACTTCACAGACTTAAAAATACTGCTATGGTTTACTCCCTTGTTTATGTCAATATCTGTTTTTGTTATTATTATTTATCTTCCACTTATGTGTTTATGGTAAAAAAAATTTATCTAATTGCATATCGAATACATAAGGTCGTGCGGTTTCAAGAATATCAACTTTTAAGATTGAACTTTTGAAATAACTCTATGTTCAAAATAGGGGTATATTTTTTAAAAATTTGCTATATATTCATTTATTTAATTTTTAATGCTAAAAATGTGATTGTGATTAACATTGACATGCCATTTGTTTGCCTTCGCTTTTTAATGTGTAATTTTCCACAAGTTAATATAACTTAAATTTATTTACACATTTCTAACAATGCTATTTTACTTATATGATAACATTAACGTTTCGCAAAAAATAAAATTAGTCACAAGCACCGTACATATGTGACGTATGAATGACAGGTTACAATATTACTTCGTTTAAAATAAAAAGCCTAGATTCTACCTTAAAATATTCAACCAAAGATAAGCAGATGCAAGTATCGTTTAATAATTTTCAAATCTCTTTTTTGTCAGTCTCCTATAGGTCTAAGTAGTAGATCTTTAGTCAAATCATATTATATATTTGCGCGTTTTACGTTACCAGACGCTTGTAGTACCGATCTTTTCCAACATTCTTAATTGTGTTAATCTATTTTAGTTATATACTTTACTTTAAAGGTCTTGTTGAGTAAAAGTAAAGAGCCTTAATTTTTTTTTTTTTTTTTTGATTTGTATCTGAGAAAAATCCAATTTTGTTTTCTGCTTTTTAAACGTCTGTTACAAACAAGATTGTGACAAACATCAACATGGCAGTTGTTTGCTTTCGATTCTAAATATGTTATTTTCTATAAGCTAATATAAATTGAAATTATTTACAGATTTTTAACAATATAATTTTACTTATTTTTTAACATAAACGTCATAATCACACATTTCGCAAGTAAATAACATCACCCACAAGCACTGTATATATGTGACGTATGAATGATATCATAACAGTGTTTATTTACATGTATTTACATATGTTTATATGTGTGTGATTATAAGTATTTGTTTAAACATTGTATAAGGAAACAAAAATAGAAATTTATTTGCATGTATTGCTATCATTTGACAGGTTAAAAATTTTTACACTAAAAATATAATAGAAAAATGTAATGTAAATGTAATGGAATGTAAATATAAGAATAATATTTACCTTTTATATTGTGATTATTTGTCTCAAAGATATCTGAGTTAGTTAACATTTAAACGAGAACATTTGAACAAAAAACAAAACGTGAATAACAAAGTTGTCATATAAAGAAGAAAAATGTTTATAGAGAAAAATGAGGAAACACTGGGAAAATCGTATGTAAGCTATTACAAGCTTGTTTTTTAAAATTAGTATTATTTTATGAAAATGTCTCAGAAAAAAACTACATTTGCTTTTCGAAAGAATGCTCTGAGCATTATATTGGCAAATGGTGAAATAATCATTAGTGGTTTGGATTATATCAAAAATATTATAAATTGCGGGTTTAAAAATCGAAGAAAATCTAATATTGTCTGTCCATGTGCAAACTAATCTGAATATCTTTCAACCTCTTGGCAAAAACAGAACAGATCGAAAAAAAGTTGCAATAAAAACTTAAATCATAGGGAATTGAACCTGTAAAAACTGGCTTAAAGGCCTCGATGTAACTCTACAGCTTCGCTGGTTTGTGTGTTCTTTCCCGGACCTATCTACTTCAGAAAAAATTGAATATTCGTTGATTGATTTTCAAAATCAATCTCTTGATTGAATATTTGTAGAAGTTTTCCACCCCAAGTAAACCGCTTAATATAGCGTAGTAATAAATACTTTGTATCAGCATGTTCTTCTATATCTAATCATAGAAATGTTCAAAAAGACAAATGCTTATTTAAACTATACGAGATTCCTTTATATTAACAAAACCAATAATGAAATAGTGTTTATCTCTATCCTTATCTTAATTATATTTATTTTAGGCATATCTTAATCTACGTTCTGACCTATATCTTTATCCTCATTTTGACTTTCTTTATATTTATTTTACCTTTGTTCTTGTTCTTGTCTTTGTCTTCTTATTTATTATTACAGTTGTATTTATTTTTCACCTTATTTTTATCTATATCTTCATTCTAACTTTTTTATCTCTGTCCTTATCTCTTTCTATATCTTAGCCCATATCCTTATTTTTATCTTTGTTTTTTTCTTTATATATTTATCATTCTTCTTATTTTTATCCCCTATTCTGTATCTGTACCTCTATCTTTATCTTTATTTTAATCTCTTTCATTATCTTTTTCTTCATCTTTATCTATATATTCATTTATATTTTTTATCTATATCTTTTATATTATCTATGTATTTTATATTATCTTGTCGTGTCGCCTTTGTATTCATTTCCTACAATTGTTCTTATTTCAATGCGGTTATCGTTAGGACCGAAATAATTATTGTTAACGCAACTTAAGCTTCAACAGCTTCTTAGTTATGTTCATTTATTTCAGTAATTTTCTTTACTTTAAAATACTTGTTGAGAAAAATTTAAAAAACGAATATTTCTCTACATTAAAAAATTACTCTTATCTAACAAAAACTATTTTTGTTAAGAATCTTTGACATCTTCTCTGCAAGTTTTGAGAACTTTAATATTCTCTCTCTCATTTAAAGTAATAAATTGAAATATGTCTTCATATATTCATGTGTATTTGGACAAAAAATTAATTACGGTATATTAAAGAATAAATATACATACATTTATGAATACCTTTATACAAACTTACATTCATAAGCGTCAACACAAATTTGTATTTAAATATTTGTCTACGTCTACTGCTTGTTTTAAGGTTCTTAAATCAGCCTTTCATATATTTTTTAGTCGTTTTGTTTTTGAACATATTTTTTATTTTCGTTTATCTTTTGTTTTTCATATTCTAATTTGTTTTTCATACTATTTATGTTTTTTGTTTTTTTGTTGTTATTTAATCATTGTAAGCACTATAAATTATGTACAATATCATGTAACAAACTTAGAACTCTCAAGGGACAATTTAATGACACAACAATGGCAGTTTGTCAAACACAAAATGCCGTCTGCGAGTTGTTTATTGTGTTTTCTTTTTTGTAAGTGCTTGTTATACTTATTAAATAAACAGATAATTATCGTAGTAAAAAACGAAGATTATATAAATAATGTTGTCAATTAAAGGACTCGTCAATAAAAGCATAACAGAGTAGAATTAAAAATTATGTTTCAATAAAGATAATAAGTGAAACTTAATATAGGACATTATGTAGTTGTTCTTAGAGCAAAATATAGGTTTTTACAGACTTAAATTTTAATAATGTGCTCAATGCGCTATAAATAGTAAAAAAGTTAGAAAGTAAAAAAAGTAGAAATTAAAGGGTAAACACTTTAATAATTTCTATATCCAATATAAAAGGTATCATAAAGCATATAAATTAAAGTTAACGACTTTTCAAAAATATATGCTATTAAGGGTATAAAATACAGAATTAAAAATTAAAGAGTGAAAACATAGCCTTTTAATATGCTTTCTTAATAGATTTTTGAAATCGTTTTCCAAAAAAAAAAAAAAAAAAAACATTAACAATATTTTGGGCTAAAAATTAAATTTATACTTCAGATTTTCTTTATTTGATTTTTGAATCACTCAACTTATTTTAGTCTAGAAATTTAAATTTAAGTTTCGTTGTATTTAAGTTTTTAAATCTTGAGAATTATGATAATTAAAATTTTATAAATATTGAAATAATCATTTTGTTGACACTTTTTTTAAATCTCTGCGTTTATCGAAATTCTTTTTTATATAAATTTGAATTTTAAAAGTTTTCAATAAAATGAGGTCGTGTTTAATATGCTTTACACTGCCTTACAAAACTCTAAAAATATATTGCCAACAACAAAAAATCTATTTTATTTTTACAGAACATTTTCGTATAAACTGCTTTATAATTACTTTAATAATTATATGCCTTTGTTTTTTTGTAGCTTATTTTTTTTGCGTACATTTGTAACACTTAATTAAATTAGTATCGTGTAAATTTGCTTCCATGTTTCTGTTGTGTTTATTTTTTTATAGTTTCATATACCCGGCTTTGTTCGGCTATTCGTTTGTTATTTAGGAACAAAATAACCTACTTCGTTTGAAATATACAAATTTGTTTGTACTCTATAGAAACTCAAAATTCAAACCTGATTATTATTAAAGTTTCGGACCCAACTTACAGATGATAAGAAAATTCAAATCGGTTTATTTGAAGGCGGTAGATGAAAGTGTAACCCCAAATCAAATTAACCCTTTGAGTACTGAGTTATTTGGTAGAGGTAGAAATTTACTGAATACGAGCGGGGAAAAGATTATTTATTTACAGAATAATTATTTATTATCTTATAACTGCAAAACCACAGTACTAAGAGCCTATTTTAAAATGCAATTAGGAAGCGTAGGGGATAGCGGTTCTTCACTAAGAAAAATTTACTCGTATTGCTTCAATGACAAATGAGTCAAGAAGCATTAGAAGTGGTTTATCAAAATACCAACAAGGTAAATCGACTTTTAATTTTGATATACAAGTTTAAAGTTTCTATTTTTGCCCATACAAAAACAACATATCTTTTTTTCTAAACAAAGAGCAGTATCTTATGTCTGGAAAGTGCTACTAAGACTTACATAAATATTACCAATCTACATAAATAAACAAAATCTAAAATATTTCAGAAAAAAAATAAGCAAAAATAATTCATGAAAATAAAACTGATTTGAAAACATGAAAAGATTTTGTTTAAATTGAATTTTCTATCTATTATAGTTCAAAAGATAAATTAACATGTAACCAATTCTATCCCCCATGGAAACACACTTTAATTTTTTATTTTATACTTGCTACAATAGCAGTCATGGAAGTTCACATTCGAAGTAATTTTCAAATGTTTGATAATAACGGCTTAAAAGACAGGGCCATATAAGTTACATATGTTATTTTTAGCACCTTTTGACTACTAAATTTACTTTTTCACTACTTTCTGCTGTTTGGAGCTTTATTAATACCAGCTGAGTTAAAATTCTAAGCGGATGTCTGTTACGATTCTATAATAGACATGCAAAATATTTCGTGCGTATATGGGGACACTCTTTAGTTTTAACAATTATGAACTTTTTGATTGTGGGCATTACCACAATGTGATTGAGTTTTCCGCACATCAAGTTTACTTACCAAATTCGAAGTATCTCTTAAAAACGCGTATTCTGTGCAAAGCGTGGAAAGGGAAAACCAGATAATTTTGCTTGAAGGGTTAAAGGCTGTCTTTTTACATCACATGGACCCAGAGGGAGCAATAAGTGGAAAACGAGTAATTCATATTTGATATAATTTCGATATATTTTCATCCCAGCATACAACCAGCTTCAGTTTTTTGATGTTGTGAACATTTGGCCATAGGCTTTATGGAGTAGACTTAACTGGGGGAAATATTTTTTTAGATCAAAGAAGTTTTTTCTCTGAAATTATATTTTCGATTTAACAAATTGTTTCGTGTGACTTCACAGACTTAAAAATACTGCTATGGTTTACTCCCTTGTTTATGTCAATATCTGTTTTTGTTATTATTATTTATCTTCCACTTATGTGTTTATGGTAAAAAAAATTTATCTAATTGCATATCGAATACATAAGGTCGTGCGGTTTCAAGAATATCAACTTTTAAGATTGAACTTTTGAAATAACTCTATGTTCAAAATAGGGGTATATTTTTTAAAAATTTGCTATATATTCATTTATTTAATTTTTAATGCTAAAAATGTGATTGTGATTAACATTGACATGCCATTTGTTTGCCTTCGCTTTTTAATGTGTAATTTTCCACAAGTTAATATAACTTAAATTTATTTACACATTTCTAACAATGCTATTTTACTTATATGATAACATTAACGTTTCGCAAAAAATAAAATTAGTCACAAGCACCGTACATATGTGACGTATGAATGACAGGTTACAATATTACTTCGTTTAAAATAAAAAGCCTAGATTCTACCTTAAAATATTCAACCAAAGATAAGCAGATGCAAGTATCGTTTAATAATTTTCAAATCTCTTTTTTGTCAGTCTCCTATAGGTCTAAGTAGTAGATCTTTAGTCAAATCATATTATATATTTGCGCGTTTTACGTTACCAGACGCTTGTAGTACCGATCTTTTCCAACATTCTTAATTGTGTTAATCTATTTTAGTTATATACTTTACTTTAAAGGTCTTGTTGAGTAAAAGTAAAGAGCCTTAATTTTTTTTTTTTTTTTTTGATTTGTATCTGAGAAAAATCCAATTTTGTTTTCTGCTTTTTAAACGTCTGTTACAAACAAGATTGTGACAAACATCAACATGGCAGTTGTTTGCTTTCGATTCTAAATATGTAATTTTCTATAAGCTAATATAAATTGAAATTATTTACAGATTTTTAACAATATAATTTTACTTATTTTTTAACATAAACGTCATAATCACACATTTCGCAAGTAAATAACATCACCCACAAGCACTGTATATATGTGACGTATGAATGATATCATAACAGTGTTTATTTACATGTATTTACATATGTTTATATGTGTGTGATTATAAGTATTTGTTTAAACATTGTATAAGGAAACAAAAATAGAAATTTATTTGCATGTATTGCTATCATTTGACAGGTTAAAAATTTTTACACTAAAAATATAATAGAAAAATGTAATGTAAATGTAATGGAATGTAAATATAAGAATAATATTTACCTTTTATATTGTGATTATTTGTCTCAAAGATATCTGAGTTAGTTAACATTTAAACGAGAACATTTGAACAAAAAACAAAACGTGAATAACAAAGTTGTCATATAAAGAAGAAAAATGTTTATAGAGAAAAATGAGGAAACACTGGGAAAATCGTATGTAAGCTATTACAAGCTTGTTTTTTAAAATTAGTATTATTTTATGAAAATGTCTCAGAAAAAAACTACATTTGCTTTTCGAAAGAATGCTCTGAGCATTATATTGGCAAATGGTGAAATAATCATTAGTGGTTTGGATTATATCAAAAATATTATAAATTGCGGGTTTAAAAATCGAAGAAAATCTAATATTGTCTGTCCATGTGCAAACTAATCTGAATATCTTTCAACCTCTTGGCAAAAACAGAACAGATCGAAAAAAAGTTGCAATAAAAACTTAAATCATAGGGAATTGAACCTGTAAAAACTGGCTTAAAGGCCTCGATGTAACTCTACAGCTTCGCTGGTTTGTGTGTTCTTTCCCGGACCTATCTACTTCAGAAAAAATTGAATATTCGTTGATTGATTTTCAAAATCAATCTCTTGATTGAATATTTGTAGAAGTTTTCCACCCCAAGTAAACCGCTTAATATAGCGTAGTAATAAATACTTTGTATCAGCATGTTCTTCTATATCTAATCATAGAAATGTTCAAAAAGACAAATGCTTATTTAAACTATACGAGATTCCTTTATATTAACAAAACCAATAATGAAATAGTGTTTATCTCTATCCTTATCTTAATTATATTTATTTTAGGCATATCTTAATCTACGTTCTGACCTATATCTTTATCCTCATTTTGACTTTCTTTATATTTATTTTACCTTTGTTCTTGTTCTTGTCTTTGTCTTCTTATTTATTATTACAGTTGTATTTATTTTTCACCTTATTTTTATCTATATCTTCATTCTAACTTTTTTATCTCTGTCCTTATCTCTTTCTATATCTTAGCCCATATCCTTATTTTTATCTTTGTTTTTTTCTTTATATATTTATCATTCTTCTTATTTTTATCCCCTATTCTGTATCTGTACCTCTATCTTTATCTTTATTTTAATCTCTTTCATTATCTTTTTCTTCATCTTTATCTATATATTCATTTATATTTTTTATCTATATCTTTTATATTATCTATGTATTTTATATTATCTTGTCGTGTCGCCTTTGTATTCATTTCCTACAATTGTTCTTATTTCAATGCGGTTATCGTTAGGACCGAAATAATTATTGTTAACGCAACTTAAGCTTCAACAGCTTCTTAGTTATGTTCATTTATTTCAGTAATTTTCTTTACTTTAAAATACTTGTTGAGAAAAATTTAAAAAACGAATATTTCTCTACATTAAAAAATTACTCTTATCTAACAAAAACTATTTTTGTTAAGAATCTTTGACATCTTCTCTGCAAGTTTTGAGAACTTTAATATTCTCTCTCTCATTTAAAGTAATAAATTGAAATATGTCTTCATATATTCATGTGTATTTGGACAAAAAATTAATTACGGTATATTAAAGAATAAATATACATACATTTATGAATACCTTTATACAAACTTACATTCATAAGCGTCAACACAAATTTGTATTTAAATATTTGTCTACGTCTACTGCTTGTTTTAAGGTTCTTAAATCAGCCTTTCATATATTTTTTAGTCGTTTTGTTTTTGAACATATTTTTTATTTTCGTTTATCTTTTGTTTTTCATATTCTAATTTGTTTTTCATACTATTTATGTTTTTTGTTTTTTTGTTGTTATTTAATCATTGTAAGCACTATAAATTATGTACAATATCATGTAACAAACTTAGAACTCTCAAGGGACAATTTAATGACACAACAATGGCAGTTTGTCAAACACAAAATGCCGTCTGCGAGTTGTTTATTGTGTTTTCTTTTTTGTAAGTGCTTGTTATACTTATTAAATAAACAGATAATTATCGTAGTAAAAAACGAAGATTATATAAATAATGTTGTCAATTAAAGGACTCGTCAATAAAAGCATAACAGAGTAGAATTAAAAATTATGTTTCAATAAAGATAATAAGTGAAACTTAATATAGGACATTATGTAGTTGTTCTTAGAGCAAAATATAGGTTTTTACAGACTTAAATTTTAATAATGTGGTGTCTTCAACTGTAACAGCCTATGAATATATATATATATATATATATATATATATATATATATATATATATATATATATATATATATATATATATATATATATATATATACATGAATTTAATTTTTATAATTTTATAACAAATGAGTTAAATTAATTTTGTTTTAAGTTCAGGTTTATTTTACTTTCTAAAAATTTTTAAAAAAGAAAATTTAATTTCAAGTGTTTGCAGACATTTTCCAAAGAAAACAGGAAAAATAAAACACCAAAATTATGTCTTATTTCCTGTATCTTAAGTCCTGTAAATTGTAAACATAATCTATTTAACCAACTAACCTTCTGAGTGGGAATACAAATAACTTATATAATTAATCAATATTAATTTGGTAAGACGAAGTTCACACAACCCAAAACAGTTCTTCGGTGTTCTCTTTATAACACGTCTTGCTTTAATAGGAACCAAACACAAAAAACAAGAATTTCATTTCGTGGCCATAAGGAAGGTTGGTGCAAAATCTAAGAGAATCTAAACTTAGTAAATTTACAATGTAGAATAGAACCTTTAAAATTATGTTTAAATTCCGAATTTTAGAAAAAACTATTGTTTTTTAATAATGACCGCAGTGCTTTGCATGTGGATTCAATGGTATAATCTTTTATGAAAAACTAATCTCTATATTAAGAAAATGGATCTCAAAATCTTGTCAATTGTAAACTAAAATTTTTTTTATACTTTTTGGACTTTATGGAATCTAAGCCAAAAAAAAATTTGTCATTATCAGGACAGAAACGAATAAACTTAGCTTTTAATATTTTTTTTGTTTAAAAATTTTTTTCCAGGGCTTTTGGGTGTATGAGAAAGAAATATTAGTCAGAAGTACGGCTAGAGAAAATCATTTTGCAAACATAATAAAAATTAAAGATATGTGTCTGGCTATGTTTCATTTAATATTCTTTTTAAACAGATCCATTGATTGAAGGACATGTCTGAAGTGATTCTTATCTATCAGTTATTTATCAGCCAAAAACCGGACTTGCGGGAAGTGCAAGTTATACAAGGGCTACTATTTATATTTTGCTAACTGGCCACAACACTATCAACAGTAAGACCCTGGAAACACCAAATAAAGTTAATTATCTCTACAAAAATAAGTCAATGAACTTAGTGCTTTGTAGTGCTTTATCACCATCAAAAAACCACAGTATATTGTTGGTATAGTTAATTGAACCATGGTCATAGTTTCCACGCCGACGATTTTTGTAAATGAGGTTCAAAATTAGTTGTTGTGCCACAAAACATATTATGAATTATTGTTAGATAGAAAACAAAACAGCTATTTACATTGTTGGTAATCCAAGACAAGCTAATTCCAAAAAAAGCTGTTTATGGAAGAAAAACAGCGAAGCATATGATCGACCGAATGGTTCAAACGGCCACTGATTTATCTGAGAAACAAAGAGCTGTCAATATTATTATACGACTATCCGTTTGCTAAAAGTCTTTAGAGAAATTTGTAAGAGTATGTGATGTCTACACATCTCGTCAAACAAGTTAATAAAACAAAACATAAAATCCTCAGTACAGACCTGACTTTGCAGCCGATTAGTTAGCTAGTTAGGAGTGGCAGCCTCTCGCGACGAAGCTCACTTGAGCACAAACGAATGGCCCGTTGTGATACCATAAAGAAGGCGGCATGATTCCCATTACGCAGCCGAGAACCATGAGGAATCACGGATAAACTTCGCTATGTCCCTTATAGAGTGGGATGATAGCTCCGTAAGAGTTCCAAAGAAAGGAGAGCCCAGAGTTCTTAGTCTTCTTCGAGCCAGGGATGGGCAGTGGCGCAGGAGGTGCAGTGCGGTCTTTTCCTCATCCTCCGAGCCACAACTGCGGCAGAAATCATTAAAAGGCAGACCAAGTCTTTCCGCATGCCTACCTATTAGACAGTGTCCAGTAAGTACAGAGACCGTGATAATTATGGATTTTCTGTCCAGTCTGAGTAGCTGCCTGGTCCGCTTGAGGTCCAGTGTAGTCTACAGTTGTCTGGAGACACAGCAGGAACTTTCATCTACCCATAATTTGCGAGCCAAATTTAGATAGTGGTTCTTTATGGCCATTTTCACCGTTGCCAGAGGAATTCCAATGTCTGGTAGCGGGGAGACATTAGGAAGCAATGTGCCCCGTTTTGCGAGATCATCGGCCTCACAGTTGCCCTGGATATCCCTGTGGCCAGGGACCCAAAACAGGTCAATCTGTGATCGCTCCGATAAAGTGTTCAGTAATGAGCGACAACTCAGGACTAGCTTAGATGTACTATATGCACCAACAAGCACCCTGATTGCCGCCTGACTGTCCGAAAATATCCGAATAGCATGACCAGAAAGATCGTCCCTGAGCGCTATTTCGGATGTTTTCAGAATGGCCATTACCTCGGCTTGAAAGACGCTACAGTAGTCAGGGAGTCTGAGGGAGAGTCTTAGTCCAAGATGATTGGAGAAGATTCCGCAACCGACTCTGTCGTCCAGTTTCGAGCCATCGGTGTAGATGTCAACAGTACCACCCACGACCACTTCGTTACGGACCCAAGTCTCCCTATTTGGAATATGGATCCGAAACCCGGGGTCCAGAGCGGGAGTAGAAGAGATGTAGTCCACCATTGATGGCAGTGGAACATCCCGATCGATAATCTTAGAGAGCCCTATGTCTAGCCTGAGCCAGCGTGAGGCGCATTAAGTCTGGCTGCACAGCATTTAGCCTGTTGCAATGCCAGAAGTTTGGTGGGTAACCAGTGGAGAAGAGCAAACAGAGCCTTTGTCGAAGTAGTTCGAAGAGCCCCAGTAATCAAAATGGCGGCTGTTCTCCTGACTTTGTCAAGAGGCTTTTGGTTGACCAATCTCTCAAGAGCGGACCACCAAAACACAGCTCCATAGAGAATATTTGGCTCTATAACTGCCTTATAGAGCCAGGAGATGATTCGAGACTGAAGGCCCCATCTTGGTCCTAGAGCTCTCTGACAGAGATAGAGCGCACAGGTCGCCTTCCGAGCTCTTTCGGCAATGTTTGCCTTCCATTGAAGTTTGGGTCAAGTATCACCCCAAGGTATTTCACACTTTTACTTACACTAAGCACAATGCCATTCAGCCTAGGTGCAGTAAAATTCGGGATCTTGTATCTCCGTGTGAAGAGCATAACCTCCGTTTTGCCGGGGTTAACAGTAAGATCAAAATCGCAGCACCATTGAGACAGAACATTAAGCGAATAGTTCATCCGTTCTGTGAGTGTTGACAGGTACTTCCCAGAGACTGCGATAGCAATGTCATCAGCATAAGCTATCACCCTATTACCCGTTTGGTCCTGTTGCCGTAGCAGCGTGTTGACTGCCAGATTCCAGATAAGGGGAGACAATACGCCACCTTGTGGAGTGCCCCTTTTCACTACCCTTACAACGTGATCATTTCCCAAGGTGGACGTGATGATACGTGTCTTCAGTAGTTGCGCAATGAATCCCACCAGATTTGCATCAATATCGAGATCCAAGAGGGCCTTTATAACGGCATTGGGGCAGACGTTATTGAAAGCTCCTTCTATGTCAAGAAACACTGCAAGCGTAAAATCCTTATTTGAAAGGGACTTTTCAACATCGGATAATAACACATGCAGCGCTGTTTCCACAGATATCCCTTTCGTCTAGGCATGCTGCGAGCTAGAAATTAGCGCGGGATTAATGGAGTTCCTGATCTGAAGATCAAGAATCCTTTCCATGACAGGCTTATGGGCCTAAAGTCCTTGGGTTTAATAGGAGATGTCTTCCCCGCTTTAGGGATGAAAACAACTCGGGCTACACGCCAGCCCATGGGCATGTAAGTATTTTCCAGGCAAGCATTGTAGATTTGCAATAGCCATGGTTTTATAAGGTCTATGCCATGTTGCAAGTCCGCTGGAATGATATTGTCAATCCCAGGAAACTTAAAGGCATCAAACGACATGATGGCCCACTCTAAGTGAGCATTGGTCACCCGGAAAGTGGCTGGAAAAACCGACGCGGAATTCACAATCCCCATCGCTTCGCCAATCCTTTCACTACCAGGGAAGTGAGTATCAAGCAGCGTCTCCAAGGTATCGATTACAGAGTCCGTCCATTTACCGTCCGGCTTCTGAATACTCTCAATAATTCTCGGGGACGTGCTAAGAATCCTGCGTAGCCTGCTGGTTTCGGACGAGCTTTTTATGTTGCCACAGAAAGTTTTCCATGAGGCTCTTTTGGATCTACGTATGGCATACTTAAACTCCCTTTGTTTATCCTTGTAGGGCAGCCAGTTTCCACTATTTTTGGCCCTATTAAAGAGTCTTCTACATTCCTTGCGTAACTCTGCAATCTCTGTATTCCACCAAGTGGGTTTCGGTTTACCCCTTGGCTTCGGTGGATTGCAGGCCGCTTTCGCCTCAGAGCATATCTGCAAGGTCAAGAACTCAACCGCCCGATCAATATCGCAGTGGTCATTAATCTTGAAGGGAGCAGGCCTTAGGCCAAGCTCTAAAATGGACCGAAATTTATTCCAGTCCGTTTGTTTCCTATTTATGTAGGAGTGAGACACTCCGGAACCTACTGATCCTAGATCTAACTTATAGGATAAATACCTATGGTCAGAAAAGGAGCACTCTTGAGAGACACTCCAATTTCTGACAATATCAGACCAGCCACCACCTGTCAAGGTAAGATCGAGAACCTCCCTTCTAGTCGAAGTGACGAAGGTAGGCTCGCTTCCCCTATTGACAATACTTAAGTCATGCAATAATATAAAATCAAAAAGAGACTCACCCCGTTTATTGACATCCGTGCTGCCCCACATATGGTGATGAGCGTTAGCATCGGCCCCAATGATGACCGGCGTTTGACTGTTGTTAGCCTCTGCAACCGGAAGCTTTAGCAGATCATGTGGTGGAGAATTACCATGATCATGGGCCATATAACTGGAGACCACCCAGACATCCTTCGAGCCCGTCTCCACTGCTATGGCAACGCTGTCTCTGTCACTGAATCTGCGAAGAAAGAAAGCGTTAATATTATACTTAATCATAATACAGGCCCTGGGTTTACCTTGACCTGTGACGTAGACAGTTTTGTAGCCATCCATAGATAGTCCAGAAACCCGATCATTAATAACCCATGGTTCCTGGACCAGAACAATATCCTCTCCTTTCTGTGACAGGCGGAGGAGTAAGGCCACAGAAGCAGCGATGGAATGATGAAGGTTAATTTGCACAACCCCCATCATCATTATTTTTGGCCGTAAGGGTAGCGTCGGAATCTCCCTTAGACAGGAGTGATTCCTCGCTTTTTGCCAGGTATTCGGATCCGAGACTCATTTGCCGGAAAAAGTCGCCAGCAAACTCAGATGAAGAGATGACACTTCTTGTGTCATCCGACATATCTGAACCGCACATGGAGGCCGGAGCCAATTGTGAAGGTTCAGTCCGTCCAGCGGTAACCTCTGGTACCAGAGGTTCCGTGGGAAGTTTAGAATTTTTCCCTATATTATCCCCCTTATAGATCCTGAGAGAGATCGAGTCGAAACCGTAGTTGATCTCCCCCTTACAGGCGTTAAGTGGGGCGAGGGACTCGTCGTTGATGACAATGATAGCGTCACGGAAATGGCCCTTTGGCTCGCTTACTTTAGCGACCTTCCAGTCGGCCGTAGGCAGCTCTTTATTGCTGAGTTTAATCAGCTCCAGAATTTCATACGGAGTGGAGGGATCTGCCGGGATTCGGGCGAAGGATCTTGGACGGTTCGGATTCTGGTCTTTGGATGCAGCTAAGAGCTTAGCACCCGACCAGATTTTACCTAGGCTGTCAATTGCCTGCTTGTACAGGTCCGCTGAGCGTTGATCAGCACAAGTGATCAATTTAACATGCCCCAGATACCAGCCCGCATCACGGCATGAGGGGGAGGGGCCAGGATTGGCTGAAATTATGTCCTTATAGACACCGCGAAGAGCCGCTTGGACTAACCTCCAATTATTTGGAGATATAGTCCCGTCACTTTTACTAGTGTCTATTATAGCCAAAACGAGGCTATCCTTAACTATCTCGCTAAGGGGACGTGAGGACACCGGTTTGGATGCTAAAGTTTTTGGCCGTTTAGGCAGTTGAGGGGCTGACGTAGCGGTTTCCTCAGCCGACCGTTGTCGTTTCTGAGATGCCAAGTTAGGTGGAGGGCGAGACTCCAAGTTCTGTTTGGCCCATTTAAGTTTAGTCTGGTCCTTTTCAGACAAAGTGTTCGGATCTTGCCCACCAAACTTTTGCAGGATCCGGTAGGCAGATCTTCTGGTTCTATACGCCCGCGTCGACGCGTTGATGTGTGCACGAGAAGAGGAGGACGTGCTAGGGCCCGGACTACCAGTTGTGTGGGCTGGCTTAACCAATGCCCTTACATCAGTAGTTGAACCAATATGCGGGGGAGCCCCTCTTTCACTCTGTTCTGTAGCAGGAGTGATTGTGGTGCTCGAAGAGGGCATTACACAACCCTTGGGGATTGCGGTGCGGGATGTCGAGGCAGACAACAGAGTCGCTGCACCCATCTGTGGTCTGGAGGTAGAGGTCCCAGATGAAGGTTGTTTATGGATTGCCGGCTTTTGCCGCTGCAATACAACCGGCTCCCTTTTAGGGTTGGCCTTTGTGGTCTTTTTTGTAGTTGAAATTGAAGTTTTGTTCATATGAAATGGGTCCCCACTCATAGCCGCTATCTCCACCCGTATGTGTAGTCAACTCAAAGGTCCCATGGTTATCTATGCAAGCAGGGAGGCCATGCGAGGGTTTGTACCAGCCTTCATGGGGACAGGTGCTCAGAGCCAGACCGTTGCTAATTGGGAGTAAACTCAACCAAACCTACACCACCAACTTAACGGTGACGGGTTTCGAACGTACTATGAGGCCTGCCAGGGTTTTAACGGGACGGAGATAGTTATGACCTTAAACTGGAGCCGTTCCCACAGGGTTTCACCCCGGTGTTACTAGGTCCAGAAGCCATAACCACCAGCCCAAGTCAAACAAAAACGTGCCGAAAAATCGGAAGAAAGGTCCTTGGACAGAAAAAGGTCGTGCCAGGGGGGGGGGGGGGGTATAGATCATTTAGCGTTACCCAGGATGAACCACGTGGAAGCGATCTATGTTACATCCCTTGCAGCCGATTACTTCTTCTTATTTCAGAATATAAAGAATAATCTGCGTGGTCAAGGAATTACTAGTGTAGAAGCAGCGGTTGAAGCATTTAAATACCATGTTTTGGAGGAGTCTCAAGAGGAATGAAAAACTGCTATGACAATTGAATTGACGAATGCAAAATTGTGTTAAATACAAAAAGAAATATTTCGGAAAAACTGTGAAGTGATTTTAAATTAAAAATGTTTGCTTTATATGTTACTCAAAAAAAAAAAAAATATTTCGCGTAACTCATAGTAGCAGTGTTTGACGGGCATCAAGAAGGTTTAGACTTTGGAAAAAGTGCTGGCTAAACAACTCGTCTGAAAGAAAATGTGCCGTACTCCGAAATCGAATAATATGCGTCTAGAAAGCATGACACAGAATTTAATTCATCTTCTATATTAAAAATTTCTAGGATAATTTTTAGCCGTAGAATAAATGATTTATGGATCTACTAAACGCTACGACTGTGTGATTTTTTTGGTTTAGGTATTACCAAAGAAATCTTTAATGGTGGGTGAAAGTATTTACAAGGTGCCAGTAAAAGAATTTTTTTTTATTATTATTTAGAAGATTTCTAAGAGCTCTTTTTTAAATCGTATTCTTATTGGTAGCAATAGTTTTATAAAAAACTTTAAATCAAATATAAAAACAAGATCAAAAATAATTTTTTATTTTTAATTCTTTTTCTTTGCAAAAGTTATTTGAAGCTTAAAAAAATATAATTTTCCGCTTCTTAAAGTCCAATAATCTTAAGAGGAAAACTATATTTTTATGCCGTTTCACCTTTGAATCTTTTTTACTTGTTGTTATTTGAAATAAAGTCTTTTTAATATAAAAGTGTCTAGTATTTTGCAGGTTTATTTTTCAGTTTCTTTTCAATTTGAGATGTTTATCTAGTGTTAGATGATACCTTTTATACTTAATTTTTTCCTGGCTTTAAAATAAATTGTATTCACTTAAAAGAACTTAAATATAACAAGACAACATCCTTCACTGTTTGTTATCAAACATTTCTTTTCAAAAGAAGCTTCATTGTTTTTGTTCCTTCATTATTTTTTTACTATGTATTAAATAGAAATTAATTGAAAAAGTGTACAATTATATACACACTGAAAAAAGACTGGTAAAAATTCCATCGATATATTCAAGATTCAATTACCAATATAGTAATTTGATTTTTACTTTTAATGAAATATAATCTTTACTTATTTTTTATATTAAAAGCCACTAAATTTTGGTTGTAATAGCTTTTAAAAAAGTTAAATAAGCGGTCGAATTAAGTCAAACATTTGGCTCAAAAGAAATACTACTAATTTTATAAATGATATTAAAACTTTCCTGCCTAATATACATAAATATGATTATTTTTTGTTTAATATTAAGTATGATCTGATATTTCTTAATAAGTATTTGAAAAGGTCAAAATAAGTTTCTTTTATTTTTTGATCAAATATTTGACTTGTGTGCTAAGTTTCACAATTACAGCCATTCAGTACGAAGCCAGAAAATTCTTACTAAAACAAATTTCTTTAAAACCCTTTTTTTTTTGCTAAATTACAAGACTTTTACGCGAAAATGCTCTATTTCGGGAAAAAATACCCCAATTTAAGTGAAATGGGAAAAAATATAAATTTTAATGAAAAAGATTCAATTTAATTAAGAAAGTAATAGTTTTGAAAAGCAAACAAAAGAATGAGCTGACAAACAAAAATAAGAAACAAAAATTAATTTGCTCCGTATTGTAATAACTATTTCTTAAATTTGTAATAAGAATAAGTAGAAGTACCTCAAAAGAAAGCTTGGAGCTTTTGACTTACGAAAATGCTTTATGTTTTTTTATTCTTTTAATTTAGGGTACTTCGGCCGAATAAGCTTAATTTGCAGAGAAATTCAGCGGATTTGCAGACAATTGGCATTTAAATCCTACAGAATTTACAAAGTTTTCACAGTCGTACTGGGCACACTTTTTTGTGCAGTGTACTGCTAAAAACCGTTATCCCTAGCTTGACGCTTGAGCAACGTTACCACATTATTTTATTTTTGACTCAGAGGATTTTTCAACAAACAAAATTGCCGCTTAGAATGTAAAATTAGTCCTTAGCAGACTCCAGAGAGTTTTGCACTCTTTGGTTTTTTAGTTAAAAAATAAAGATGACGTTATTAATTAAACAGGGTGGTATTGCATACCGTATGGCTACCGTAGCCATCGACTTATTGAAATAAAAAATTTGATGATATATTTTGATAAATAGGGCAACAATTTTCTTCCTTGGCTAGAATATTGCCATGAGAAGCAGAGCAGAAGCAAAATGTAAACGATTAAAGGTAACTTCGATTAAAATTGGTTTTCAGAATAGGAAGCACGTATGAAATCTGAAACTAAAAAAAGTTTAAAATAATAACTGTCATATTTGATTAAAGTGAATATATTTTTTACTAAGTAAATATTTACGTCCTAAATACCGACTGTAGGTAAATTTCTTTTCCAAAAATATTTTTCTTTTATTTGTTTATCTTTTTTTAATCTTGAAATGCCCTTTAAGCGTGTAATAATTTATTGCCAACACATGTCTATTAATTTGTTTTTCTTACTTCAGGTAGCAAACAACACTTTATCCTTCACTTATATCACTGGGTTTATTTTATTGGATTTTATTTGTTGCCTTAAGTTCTTTAAATAAATAGAATTTTATTAAGGGAAAGGAAGGAAATTTTGCAATGTTTGGGTCATATAAATTTAAACAGAAAATTGTTACGATAATATTGACGTATAATTCGTATTAATTTTATAATATTGCGTGTACGTAACAGATAATTAAAAAATAAATTCAGTAGAATTTAGTGTATTAGCCCGAAAATATTTTTAAGATTTTTCAACACTCTTGGCGCTTAAAATTGCTTTAAGATCGCAAACATTATACATCATATTTCAGTGAAAAAAAAATATCGCCTAGAATTTTTCAGAAGGTATCGAGATAAGAAAAGTTCTTTTTAGCCTAGACAGTACCGATATTCATATTTTTCTACTTGGAAGAAGAGTGCTTCCAGAGCTCTACAAAATTTTTTGTTGATATGGTTGCAATCGCAGAATTTTCCTTGATTGAACACCTACAAAGTCTTTGCATGGACTGTTGGATAATAAAGTCGGGAGAAGTGAAGTGAACTCATTTAGATAACATCCTTATCAACGGTGTAACAGCTATCACCGAGACGCAATACAAAAATGTTTAACCTTCTCCAAACAGGTTGTGCAAAAGTAAAGGGATAAAACAGCCTGCATCAACATCACCTTCACCCAAATTTGTACCCACGAATCTCTTAGAAAAACTGAAATTCCTTAAAGTATATAAAAACCAACGAGGACAGCCTACGAGTAAATGACGCAATAATGCTACTTTGGAAGGAAACGAACCGACAAAGAACAACGTAGATGAAAACTCTAGCAGTTCGCTGCTGATACAACTACGAATTTAAATTCTGCAAGACAACTTTCTAGTTCAACCAGCAAGCTTATTCTTCTAAAAAAAAATGAATAAACAAGATAAAAGAGCGATGAGATTTCTCCGAAAGAGATCAATCTGGCAAAAACGTTTAATAGTATTTTCTTACATACACTTTTATTGAGTCAATATTCTGTGTATTGACAAAATTAGTTTGGTTTAGACGCAATTGGTTTGTGTCTGATTTTTAAACTTCATAACTTTGCTTATTTTCGACGCAATTGGCTTGTGTCTGAGGTTTCTGAGCAATGTTGCATTTTAATTTCTACTCATTATTATAACAATTTCCTGATTATTGCCCAATAAATTATTGAGATTTTGTATGGAATATATAGCTCAATAATGGCTTTTATTAAGAAAACCTGAATATTGAGTAATGTGTAAATAGGCTATAAGCGTACTTATTTGGTTCTTTCAAAAATGGTACAACAAAACAATTGCTTTGGAATTTTTGTCTGTGCCTCTGTGTATCTGTCTGTATGTGTCCGTGTATAGTCCCTTTGAACCTTGGTTCAAATATAGAACACTGTTTTATTTCATAAAAATTTGTCATTTCATAGAGAAACAAAAGATACAAATGTGAAACCACCCAATTTTGCTGATATAATAGTAATAGAACAGTGCGTTTTATTTTTGTAGATGGAAAATTTTTAACACTGTTTAAAGAGTTCTACAACAAATATTTAAAAACACTTTTTGTTTCAATTTAACTTAAAGAAAATTATAATTTACACGTAGATGAAGATGCGGGCACTGCTAGTTTAATTTTCAACTTGTGTGGAAAACCTTGTAATATATTACATTAAAGGTGTTCTAGAATAACAAAAAATGGGCTAAGTCTGTTGTATTAATTATAAATTTAACTGGCCATTGGTATCATGGCCTACATGTGTAGAATTTTGATATAAAATGAGTTAAATCATTCTTTTTTGTTTCTAATACTGTGGATGAGACTTGACATTACAAAGCTCATTAACCCAGTCCTTATTTACTATAACATGTTGTAAAAAATTAAATGCGTATTTAATGTTTACATTTAGTTATTCTTAATAACCAAAATATATTGCAAGTATAAAAATAGTTAATCGCTTAACCGTTTATAATATAATTATTTAATAATTTTTTAATTAAGCATTTACTAAGTATTTTCGATTTAGAAATAAAATATTATAGGAATAATTTTTACTGATTATACGATTAATTTTTGCGGATAATTAGATTATTATATTTTTTGATTAATCGTAATGTGATTTTTAGTTTACCTTTCAACTGTTTGTTGTAGAATATTCAAAGTGGTGTTTTATCTTTGCAGATGAAACGATAAGAAATTATAGGTTGATAATAAAATATTGAAATAGCCTCTGACGACATATTTAACGCACATACGAATTAAACATATGGAACATCCGATACTTGTAGCCTCAATTTATTTGTCTTACTAATGAAGTTACAGCAACAGAAGCCTTTTACAGACGGTCATTCTAGCGATTTTTATTCTTACAAAGAATTAACTAAAGTAGAATGAGATTTAATATAAAAGTTAACTTTTCTTACACATAGTGTACAGGATTCTTGGTTTGTCTTTTAAAATTATTCACTAACTACAATAACGCGAAGTAGAACTAAAATAAAAAAAATTATTCTTTAATTTTTCTGTTAAGTAGAGTGTGGAGATATAAAATTATATTACATAATATCTGAATGTACATTTTTCATTTTAATAACTGATAAAATTTAAAAAACATAAATGTCAAATTGATCATAAAAACTTTTGAGTTATTAAGGTTGGTTATTATCTCACATTTTAAGCAAGTTTCTCAAAACCATAAATAGTCACGAATAAAAAAATTTTTTTTTTTTTTTGGTTTTTTTATTGTGCACAGGGCATCGAATTTCCCATAAGCAACTTTCATAGATAAATTGAAAAAAATATTGCTGTCGCTGTTCTACTTTAGCAGTTTAGTCAATTAAAATTTTTTGTAAGCATGGTGATCCTGACCTGCTTTTAAGACTTTTTGTAATATAAATTCATGTCAAAGGAGCAAGTTTACTTTCTTAAAGCAGAGTTTTGATTTTTTGATATAAAAACAATTGTCTTTTGATTGAGCATAATTAAACTAACATGAATTCTTAATTATTATATAAACCGTAAACGAAGTTAAGTAAATGTTTCGTCTGTTAGAAATTTTTAAACTGTGGCCATGATTTTAAAAAAAATTTTTACAATAAAAACTATTTGATTTTTTGGGCAATTCGAAAATGTTTTTAAAACCTAAAGTGTCAGCTGCAGTTCCACTTTTTTAAGTTTGCCAGCATTTTATTCGCAAATGGTGTTCGGCAAAAAATAATATATGGGCCCCTCTAACGTGGTCTGATAATTTGTTTTATTGTCGCTGATTAAAATGCCATATTTATTTTTAAAATGTTTTCCACAAAAAAAAAAATATTTTGCTTTTAAACCAGTTGCTTTTAGAAGTCTTACATCAACATGAGTTGCAGTTTCTTCAGATGTGTTTAAAAATTTTCTTAAACTTTTGTTGGCAAACATATGTTATCTTAGTTAGAGAAACTAAAGCACATGCTCATGGGTTAAAAGAAACAAACAAAAAAAAAAAAAAAAAAACAAAAACAAAATGTACTTTTACATTACATTTTAGTTTAATTCCTTTATATGGCAAGAAATGATATTTGCTTTAGTTCGCCCTTCTGGATATTAAACTTACATGTTTGAAATTCATAATTTCTTTTTTTGTGATAATTTCGAAGTTTGTGATAAAGAATATTAAAGCAAATTTAGTATCATTAGTTGACCATAAGTTTAAAATTGGTATTTTAGTCTAATGTTGTTTTAATCCAAACAAAACAGCATTGAAAATGAAACCAACGATAAAAAGTCATTTTGCTTAAAATATTTTTTTTTAAATTATTTTTAATTTTAGTTCCAGCCAGGGACTAAAATTACATTCTGCATTACATTCTGCCAGCGTCTAATTTTTCTTGTTTTCTTTGGAAAACGTCCGCGTACATTTGAAAAATAATTTTTCTTAATAAAAGTTAAATTAAAAATGAACGAAAGCCGAAAAAGTAAAATTTTAATTGATTTATAAAATATTTTTTTTCAAACTGAAAATAAATATCTAAAAATAATATAAGTATGAAAAGAATATCATTAAGAATACCTAAACTTCATGGGTTTGTGTTTCTTATTATATATGTGATGAATATTTATGCTGATGATACTCGTAGTATAAACATTTAAAAGCTTAAGTCGAACAACATATGACATTTATATCGATCTTAATCTGACGTTAAGAAAAAATAGAATATATTTCTTTCTGTTTATACGAGGGCTGCTCTATATATTTCTGGCCTAATAGTGAAAATGCGAATATTTATAATCAAATATGGTTTTATTGTTTTTCAAAGTATTCTCCAGCATGATTTATACACTTTTGCATGCGCTCAAACCAGCTGTCAAAGCACTTTTTCCACTCAAATTGAGACACCTCTAAAACATGGTTTTTGAACACTTCAACAGCTTCTTCTGGCGACGAAAATCGTTGATCACGCATTTTTTTCTTGATGTGCGGAAACAAGAAGAAGTCATTAGGTGCCAAGTCAGGGCTATACGGTGGATGACCCATTAAATCGACGTTTTGGCCGGTTAAAAACGCTCTGGTTTGAGCCGATGTGTGAGAGCTCGCCTTGTCATGGTGAACACTGATTCGTCTTCTCTTCTTGGTTTTTCGAATTTCTCCGATAACTACAGGCAAACAAATTGTAGTGTACCACTCAGAAGTGACCGTCCTACGTTGCTCAAGCGGAACAGTCGCCACATGACTAGTTTTGCCGAAGAAACAGGCGACCAATTGCTTTGAAGTACTTTTTCCACGAACAACTTTTGTTGGATTTTGCTAGCCTTTGAAGACCCACACGGTCGATTGTTGTTTCGTTTTGGGCTCATACGCATAGATCCATGATTCGTCACCTGTGACGATCTTATAAACGTCTTTTGAAGCACCGCAATCGTATTTTTGCAACATTTCTTTGCTTCAATCGACACGAGCCTTTTTTTGAGCGACTTTCAAATTGTGCGGCATCCAACGAGAACAAACCTCTTTTACGGCCAGGTGTTCATGCAGTATCGAATGTATGCTGGTGGAAGAAATGTCCAAGAATGTCTCTATCTCTCGGTATGTCGCATGTCGATCTTGCATTATGAGTTCACGCACGGCATCAATGTTCTCTGGCACAACAGCCGTTTTTGGACGACCTTAACGGAATTCGTCTTTGAGCGAGCTTCGGCCACGATTAAATTCATTATACCAATTTTTCACAGTGCTATAGGATGGTGCTTCATCGCCATACAAAGATTTAAGTTCATCAATGCACTCTTGTCGTGATAATCCACGTCGAAAGTTGTGAAAAATGATGGCACGAAAATGTTTACGAGTTAATTCAATTTTTTTCTATATTAATTTTTTCAAGTCACTGTAAACAACACAAATTGTGGTCGTACGTCAAAACGTTTTGAGTAAGACGTGTGACTTTAACCTCCTCATGGCAGTTGTCGGAAGTTTCTTGGTAGTTCAATAGATTATTCTGGAAGAGCACATGTCAGGCATATTTGGCGATTTAAAATTCTTGTCTCAAAATTTCTATTCCTGTCTGCTACCAATTTAATTGGAGGTGGGTCTTTGCTGCCAACTACTCTTGAGATCTAAATGAAAAATAATAAAACATAAAAGAAGGTTGAAATGGCGGACTCTAGGTAACAGACAATAACATTTAAAAAGAGGTGGAGAGATCAATCTCCAAGGTTGTATCGGTCATGAAAGATGCTATATCGAAATGCAAGAAATTCGCACTTTGGTCTGGCCAAATTTGTTTCACCAACAGTTACACACATTTGCGAAGTTAATTTAAGGTGCGAATTGAGTGCCATAAGCCAACGACCAACACCCTTAAAAAAGTGGCCCCACATTGCAATCTTTGCAATCTTCATACAAGAGTAAAATGGAGAAGAACTTCGTGGAAACTTACCATAGTAGTTTACAGCTCGTAGAATTCAGAAGGGCAATTGTAGTGGCCCAACAACTGTGCAAGCTAGCTGACTCCTGGAACATGAGTTTAGTCAGAGAACAATAGTTACTAAAATGGAAACACGTAGTAAAGGTGTAATGAAGCAATAAAACTAAGCTTGAATTTAGCAAATAGAAGTGTTTATTTATATAGATGCAGGTATTCTATTTCGAAAACAAAAAAGCGAAGTAGAATTTATAGTACCCACAGTCTTAAAGAATCGAAAATAATGGAGAGAACGACAATTTTATATGTGCAAGCTCGACTAAGATGTTGAGAAGGTTTCGCAAGCATTATTTAGCTCAAAAGTGTTCCAAAGCAGATTATAAAAACCTGGTTACTTTTCTGAACGTTTGTCAATAAAAGTGATAACAGCCTTAAAGAAAAGAATGCAATTAAGCTTAACTGTTACTTAAAGGGGGAAGTTCAATTTTATCAATCAACTAGCTTTAGTTGCTAGTCTAGATTGAACGCGCAAATGCTTTATAGCATGAAGGTCGATATAATGACCGTTTTGTTTTAGTCCGATAGAACTAACAAAAATGTTATCTTTTAAACGAACTGTTCTATTTTGCCGACATTTTAATATTTATGATGTGCATACTTTTGCAATTCGTCAAGAAGATATTGACGCCTCAACAGCGGTACCTAATTAAGAAATTTGCTCTACCAATTGGTTAACTTAAAGACGAGTTCGTGACTTTTTGTGATGCTCATAATCGTCCGTAAGAGCAAGCCATTTGTTAAACTGTGGATAGATTACATATTGAGAGATATAGCTGTTGTAAGCGAAAATGTGGAAGGAAATCAAAATTTTTTGATTCAATAAATATTTGGCACTTATTTAATTTCGAAAAATTAAGCTGGCAATTGGCCTTAAAGTTCGTAAGATTTGACGCCTCTAGATTATTTCCTGTAGAGTTACGTGATATCATAACCTAATAAAGCAACAGGAATTGCCTTGAAAGCTTACATTTTTTGAGTTATTCGTGACACACGGGCAGCAATGCTCGAAGAAATATACCAAAACTGCATGTCCGGATCGTACTTTTTCTTGAACAGGTAGCCATTTACCTGAAATGAGTTTAAAATATTGATGCCACGTATTAGTTTTTCGAACAAAAGTTTGTCACTCCGTTTGAAATTTCTACAATACCCATTTCTGACCTAATAAAGTTCTGAGTTCTTATGCTCATCGAAGTCAATTGAGTGAAGTCCGTCTCTCTTTCGTTCGGGTTAAAATCAACTTTACCAAAGCACTAGATGAGCTAGAGAATATTTAATAATCCAATCAATCAAACATAGATTCAAAAATTTTACTATTAATAATCAGCCATATTGGTTCATGTCCTTCGAAGCAGCGGCCAAAATATCAATTTTATTATATCATTTTATACACATCTAGTTTAGTGAAGTAACTCTTATTAAAAAACAAATGAATGGGGCGATAGAGAATTAGAAAAAAATCAAGGGAATAAATAAGCGTTTGCCTATATATCCCAGTGATTTGCTTTTGAAAAAAGTACAATTGTGCACTATATATCTTTAAGACTGAATTTTTTCTTATTTTTCTCTGTCACTTCATAATTTGTGTTTTTGATTGGAGTTACGTCACTAGATTAGATTTAAGCCCTGAAGGTAGTTGTTGTTTATGTTAAAAAATTGGTTAGTTTCACGTGATACAGCTTTTATTTTATTTCCTAAGTAGCGATCACAACATATCCAACCTTAAGAAAGAATTTCTTAAATAGATCTTTTAAAAATATTCAATGAAAAATCTGCATGTGGTTATACATATGTGGTGAAGAAATTATAAGATTTGGCAAAGCCAAATGTACAAGTAAAGCTATAAACCAAACATCTCATATTCAAGGTGACGTATATATATATATTCCAAGTTCACCCTATATATCTTCATTACATATTAAAAAAAATAATAACTAAATAGGCTGTGCAGAGTATATATTGGTTATAATTAAAACTTATCGAGGATAAACGGATTTCGAAAAGAAATCTAACATCTTATTAAATCTGGAATTTGTTTTTAAAATTCATTTAAGTCTGCAATTTTCACAAATTTTCTGTTTAATTAGCAAATTTAAGAGGAACAACAAATTAAGTTTAAGATTATCTTCTCACTTAATATAAAACATCATCATCTTTTCTAAAAATTAATTTTTGCAACCTTAGAAATCTTTAAGAATTTCTAATGAAGACAATAAATGACACTTAATGAACTTAAATTAACTTTTTGTATGCTATGAATGGAATATCTTAATTAATAACCTTTTTTTCTGTATTTGGCTTAAATGTCAAGTATAGAGTTAAACACAAGCTGCTATAATAAACAGGTTAAGTAGCCCCTTAATTAAATTAAATGTTGATTAAGTGTATTGATTACAAATACAAAATACAAAGAACTTATTGATTGAAATAATCAGTTGTAATTTTCGTGCTAAAAATAAGAAAAAAATTTATTGCATAAGTTAATTGAGCGTTTTCACAAACTTGATGCGCATATTAAAAATATTAATTAAGATTTACATAGCGAAAATTTGATTAAGAGTTTCTAGAAGTTCATGCATTTTTTTTTTTGAATTGAAAGTTACTTCTTTAAAAAGGGTAAGGGTTTCGCTATAAAAGTGGTTGCGGTGAATAGATGTTACGAAAGTTCATTCAGGCATCTGCTGCCCGTCACGCATTTCTTACATTAATCAATGCCAATATCAATATCAGTGTAAGGATAATTTTTTTTCGTGGCTTAGACTTTACTACTTCAGACTCTCCTGAACATTGTCAAAAACAGTGGCATAGTATTCAATAAGTCTTTCTTGAAGGCTTATAAAGCGATAGTTAAATGGGCAACGAAATAGTCAACTTTCTAATGATATTTTTTAACTAAAAACTTTGCAAAAGTCAGGTTAAATACAAGGAGAAATATAAAAAAAGCCATTAAAAATGCTCTAATTTGAATGTGGTGCTCAATAGTGTAGCATGCAGAGTTGAGTAAAAAATGCAAAGGAACCAAAGTATCATACCTAGCCGCTTTAAAGAATAATCTGCATGAAAGATTCAAGAATTTTATTTAAAAGTTTCTTCCTGAAGCGGAAGTAGTGGGACCCCAAAAAAAACTATAATGCATTTTTAGCCAAGAACTACACCATTTGTCGCTCATGAATATTTGCTGGTCGAGGCAATTCAAGTCAAGAGATTGCCATCTTCTCGAATAGCCATAATACCATTGGGGCAATTTGTTTAGCTCCATGATAACTTATTTATATATATATTTATTAGACATGTTTTTTGAATACTTTGGATTGGAAGACAAGGAAAAGGCAAAGAGACTGTATAGAAACGTAATAATTATAGCACAGAGCGTGGAAAATAATGGCGAATAATGCGTTCACGACTTAAACTCAACTTAAATAAATGTTGCAACACCGCGTAAATCGGCCTCCAATATTTGTTTAAATGAACTCGTTTATTGTAGTAAGTGGCAAAATTTTGTTCTTTAGCTCATTATTTACCGCTTGTATGCCTAAGCAATATTCACTGCTGCCTCAATTTAAAGTTGAGACGAAATTTTAGAAAAGTGTTTTTTCTTAATCCCGGTAGATTTTCAAAGATGATATAAAACAAAAAATAAATTTTAATCCTAAAAATACAATTCATAACATTATTATTTGTAAATATATGCTGGCATTTGGCTACAACGGCTGAATGTACAATTGCTGGTTACCATCTCGAGAATTGTTGGCCGCAACACAGGAATAACGCAAATAGTGTTGGCCTTCAATGTATCGATTGTTGCTGGTTTTTCACTAAAAGCGGAAATTCAATCGCATGAGTTAAAAGGCATATTGACAGGTCCATTTCTCGAAATGAACTTAATTCCAAATTACCATTTCAATAAGTCGATGGATCTTTGCCACTACCCGAATCAATTTGAAACACAAAATGTATCATTGTGCGGCAACGGTCTTCATCGTTCATAATGAAAGTTGTGGCCTCATTTTCGAAGGAATAAAATCCAATGTTGCCACCGGCACGAAAACCACACCAAACAGTGAATTTTTTTTCCAAGTGTAAGTGCCTGTGGGGTCTTCTGCATACTCTTTACCCAAAAAAGTGGAAAAATCGTATATCTTAGTTTTTAATTCAATTTTTTATTTCGATCCTGAGATTTTATATCCGTCTATGTTAGTGTTGAAATCAACTTTGCCACGGCACTAGATGAGGTAAAGAAAATTTAAAACCCCAATCAGACATAATTTCGAAAGTTTTGCTATTGAAAATTAGCCCATGTCCTTTAAGGCAGCGACCAAAATATCACTCCTGCCTCTAACTTTGTTATATCATTTGAAACAAATCTAGTGTAGAGAAGTAACTCTAATAAAGAAGAGCCATTTTATGTAAAATTACCAATTTTATGTAATATTGTATAAAGAACTCAATTTTTTTCCCTTTTACCCCAATTTTTGTCTTTTTGTTTCGGATTATTTCAATAGATTATAGTTACATATTTGGTGAAGGGTATATGAGATTCGGCATAGCAAAATATAACACTCTTATTTTATATTAATAAACCCGTTAAACTAGAACACAATTTTTTCTTTTTTAAGTTGCACAATTGATGAATGAATTTCAAAGCAAATGTGAATAATATGGCAGCGTTGTTCAAGCTTTTTAATAGCAGTACAACTCTGAATATATTTAATTTCTTTAAAATTAGATCTTAACTACTACACGAAACTCTAATGAGAGAGACCAAATTACTATTCATTGTTATAAAAACAAATAGTAATTTTCTTAAATCCTTTGGCTATAAAACTTTTTGATTTAAAATCAGTAGAAGCTATTCGAAAGACAAAAACATAAGAGATTGTACTCTTTCCATCAGCTATTTATTGTATATGTACATGTGAGTATGGTGTTATGATAAATTTGCTTAAAATAGCACAATAAAAAAGTAAATTTTAAATTACAAATCTATGTTTACAAAAAAGCTTTGTTAATGCAATCTAAATACAACTAAATTATAGTATGCACGTGTTTGCCTTTTTATTAACCACTAATTATAATTTGTTTATTCGATTGTGCAAATTTGATTACAACACAACTTGTACCAACATATTGTATTAAAAATATGTATTATTAAAATTTTGAATTCTTCAATTAAAGGCCATATTTACTTTTGGCATGTTTCAAGAAAAAAATTTTATACGGTTCCATTTCACTAATTAAGATTTCGTTAATTCGAGATTTTATTACATTCTTTATGTAGCGAATTTTATTTTTAGAAATTCTGTTTGATCCAGTTTCTATTTATATTATAATAAATTCTAAATGTTCTGCCTTCTATTTATATTCAAATCAATTTTATGTTAGCTAATAATAATTAATATTTCGTAAACTGAATATTTCATTCAATAATGTAGAAACCGGTTAAGATTTATAGAAAATCTGTTTGTGCTAGTTCCAATTTTTGGAACTACGTTAGCCTGCTTAAATTCTATTTAATTATATATTATTCAAAACCAACATTATTTATTTGTATGTCTAAAACAGTGAAAGTCATCTCCATGCCAATCTGTCTATTTCTTGATATCTAGATGAACCAGCTTATAGTGATTTTTATTTTTTCTTAAACCGGTTCATTTTTCACAACTTAAAAACCGGTTTACAAATTAGTCGTTAAAACGGAATGTAGGAACTTTAAATTTTGTTTGTGTATTAAAATGATTTAAACTTTTTCTGAATGTTTTCATGTAAACTTTTAATATTTTTTGTCTTGATTTAGTAGGATTCGTTTTGAAATAATGAAATGATCTGCTTCACATTTGATTATTTTTTTATTAGCTCACAATTTTATTTCATTCGGAACAGGTTTTTGTCTCTTTCATATTTACATTAGTTTAACTTAATTCGATTTATTTCTGTGGCCACAAGGAATAACAGCTAAAGTCGAGTTAAGAAAAAATTGAGTTATTGCTAATATTATACTTCTGACACTCGAATCTGTAACGCAAGTCAAATTTAAGGTTTGTAGTTTAAAAACTAAGTATTTTTTACCTTAAAATCTAAACAGCTAAGGTCGATATTCCCTGATTTAACGCAACAATATTAAAATTAAAAATGCTGTTGAAAACGTTAAAAAACGAGTTAAGCTGTTATTCCTTGTGGCCACAGATTTTAAACCGTTTACAATTTTTTGTTTCGATGTGAATAAATATATTTTCGAGTTTTTTGTTAATTCTTTTGATAGGTTATGATCTAATTCATATTATTCACACCTTATTTGTTTATGTGTGTTCGCGATTATATACGAACCGTTTCATATTTATTTTAAGTTAATACTACTTTTTGTATTATATCGATTTAATATAAAAAACCCGGTTTTGTTTTCAGTAGATATAATGTAAATTTGATGTTTTGCAGTTTTTGTGTAATTTTACATTTATCGATTTGAATTTCATTATATATTCTACGAAGTATTATCTGTTTTGTTTTTGTTACTAAAAGAATAGGTTTATGTCTGCATGTACCGGTTAAGATTTGCATGCAATAATTTCTCTTGTATTTGGTTCTATATGAACCCCTAAGGATTTCTTAAATTCTTTGTATATGGAAAAAGTTTACACTTAATTATATGTTATTAATTTATTGTTTAATTTAATATTTAATTTGATTTACTACGAACCGATATAAGTTTGATAGATTTGACTAAATTTATGTTGGAGCCCAATTTATTTATTTCTGCACTATCCATTCTATATTATTAATACATAATTATTAAATAAAAAATAGTGCATTTCGCTCAAAATTTTTATACATACAAAAAAATTGAAATTTAATTGCATCTTTGTGAACCTGTTCACGTATCATATTATTTAACATACGCCATTGAAAATTTCGTGCTCACATTATGTACGATTCTATAGGAATTTAAATACAAATATATATTTTATCTCTTATTCATTAAAATATGAACCGGTTGGTTAAAAAAAAATAATTTCTTTTACTTATTATATTTCTTTTCAATTTTTTTTTTTTAATTATACTTCCAACTGTGATGTTTGATGTAAAGGAAAATAAATATTTTTCAAAGTTAAATTTTCATGACATTAAATTACAATTAATCCAGCTGGTTTTATTGTGCTCAATACAATTTTATAAACTTTAATTATTTCTTTAGTTCTTACCATTTAAGAAAAAAATGTTTAACTAAAATTATTTTAATTAAAATTATAAAGCCGAAACATCAAGCAAATAACAAACAAGAATTTTTACAGAAATAAGAAATTTTATCATTTTTTTGTTTGTAGTTGAACCCGTTTTTAATAAGGGATAATAATTTAGGATAATTTAACACTAAAAAAATATCTAAGTTATTGTCCATCTTTAGGACAGATATAAAACGTGAAATTATGACAAACAAATTCATTTACTTAATTTATTTCTGTTATAGAGCGTCATAGTGCTTCAGAATAAGCTCTAGCTCTTACTAGGAATGTCTAGTTTGCTGAAATGCTGGCTTAAATTAAAATATTCCGAAAGAAAAATCAAGTATAGTGCGCATTTATTAGTTCCATTTTACTAAGAGATATAAAAAATTGAATACAATTTTGGGAACCTGGCAAAATGGATACCTTGGCAAGTCTCAGTCTGAGTAAGATTAATCCCAGTAATATTTTATAGCGTTCTAAAACTTCGTCTATATTTCTTTTCAGATTCTATTTGATTGGAATCCCCAGAAATTAGTTCAGGTCAAACTATACATGTACCCGATGTCTTACTAACAAATTCGTCTACCTCTTTGTAATTTACACTCCAACGGCTGTAGGTACGAAACGGAATGTTAATTGCTTGGGGCAACCATTCAAATTCTATGTGAACTAAGTGCTCTAATGGCCGGTAAGATAACTGATGAGATGATTATCTTTTCTTCCCTCTAAATATGCATTAGGCACATGGATTCTTAATTGATAGTGCCATGGATTTTTAGTTTGTAAATGATATTAGTTTTTCTTATAAATTAGTAACAGTTTTGCTGTCCTGCTACTTCCGTGCCAGATTTCTTCAGTGTTCAAGATGCATTCGTTTTTTTTTTTCTTGTTCTCTCTTTTTAATAAGAGTAATGGCAGAATTCCTGTCGAATTGATAAAAATTGTACATCACCTCAGAGGACAGATTCTAAAGACATATCGGCAAACACTTTCTTGCACTCGAGCCTACATAAATGGCAAATTTACAAAATTTTATACAATCCTCGATTATGAGAAGTTATAAAAGATTATCAAAAGTCTTGCTATTTGTGATTGTTAACAACAGGAAACTATTAAAATAATTATTATATTGTACAAGAAAATGAGGTCAGTTTTTATTATTGATATAAAACTGCTTATATTTTCTGCCTGCGAGTGCGCTTCATTACTCTCATAGTAATAAAATTGTCAATGAAGATATAAATGTGTTTCTTTATTAAATTTCATCCGTCGAGTTTTTATTGCTTTTCTTATGAACTTAATATTGTTGTAATAAATAAAAAAACTATAAAAAAAGTATGACACTATTTTGGCACTTCAAATAAACAAAATAAGCAAGTTAATAAAAAAAGTATAAAATAAGAAGCCCGGTGCTGCAAAGAGATAGAAAAAGTAATTCAAAAAAATTTTGTGATTATCACTTTTATTACCTTTCTGATATTCATTGAATAATTCCTAAATTGTGTAGTAGATGCCATGACTGCTGTTTTAGTTCTTCGAATTTCTTTCACAACCATGCATTTTAATAATAGAAATAAGTGTTATAATAGTGTGAGTTCAAAGGGCTTGTCCACTGTTCTAAATGTCAGTTTTTAATTTTTTATTTATTTATATCTTTAATTCCTTCAAACTATTTTCTGAGGAAGCCAATCACGTTTTATTCCCTGTAATTTTGGGCTCAGCTTATATGTTTTGAACTACTTTAACATAAATATTTACTTTACATAGAAGATTATTTGCCCACGCAAAAATTGCCACACCTATTGCTGCCACTCTTATAATATTTATCATGACAATGAATCGCAAAAAGTTTAAAGTTCAAAGATATTTATTTATTTATCTCACTTTAGTTGTATGCACCATACCCATTGCTTTTATACTGTCACTAGATGAAATGGTTCGGTAACACAAGTTAAGGATGGCGGTATACCAAATTTCTAGTCTGTCACAGCTATGACTCCAAAGATATTTAACAAAATATAAATTTTTATACTTAGAAAGGGACACGTCTACTATTTCTGTATCGCCTATATTTGTTAAAAAATTCTTTGTTAAGTAAATTCTGTTGCAAAGTTTGATGGCTAAAGTAGTTCTTTCAATAAAGCAAGATATACGTTTTTCTAAGACTTTCGATGCTCGTATCTCTGATACCAGTAATTTTAAACATAACTCAAAGATGAGATGATTGAGAGCAAAATGTTGCGAGGTACCAAATTTTATTTAATTTTTTAAAATTTAGTGTCTACTTCTCGAAACAAGAGAATTTTAAGTTTTTATTGTTTTTAAAAAAGCAGAGAATTGCTGATTTACCCATCCAAATGACTGTGTTTCTTCAACACCTAAATTAGTAATCGTGTTAGAATAAGTAATCTGCAGGATGAGCTAAGCATAATCTAAGAGCTACATACTATTCTTGTATTACACGGTTGTAAGCAAAATATAGTATTGCGAATTTAATAGTGATAAAGTCATTGTGACCTTATAACAATTAATTTTATTTCTATTTTTTTTGCAGATATTTAGGTTGTGGATTAACGTTGCAGCGTCATGTTACAAGTTATTTTAGAATTATCACACAGAGGTTTAGTGTCTTAACTGATGAGGTTTGCAGTGCCCCTTATTCCAATTTTAATCTATTTTATATAAACAGAAAATATTATTGCAGGCAAGATAAATTTGGTCGACGTATTCGATATATGCTCGATACTTATTGTGGCTGGGCATATATGCGCCCCGTAACATATGTAGGCCACCCTTTAATTTTTTATTTATTTTTTAAGCTTGCTTCAGCGGAAATAGTTATACGTACTTTTGGTAAAGTAAAAACTTGGTCCCGTGTAAATGACGTAACTATTGGGACACTCGTTAATTTAGAGAGCTACTAACACGCATTCGACATAAACTTAGAGTCTCAGACTATATCAGTTAAAAAATAAGATAACATATTTAAAAATCAAGTTACTATCGCGAAACCCTCTTTTTTGTTCAGTTTAACTTAATTTTGATGTACTTGTCCTTATAGCAGTTATGGACGCACAAATTCTGTAAAAATTTCCACAGGTTGTCTGCCTGTCTATATATTACGTGCGCTTTAAGTGAGCTCTCTATAAAGATACTAATCATTTTAAAGTTATATTTTTTTCAACTTGCTCTCACTGTGTAAAGTCGCCCAATGTTGAAGAATATATATTTATCGCAAAAAAAATATATTTTTTAAGACAACTATTTTCCTTTCTCCGCATCCATATATTATTACAGAGAACATAATATGGCTCTTATGACCATATTACACTCATCGAAATCGAAATAAATAGCTTTTTTAAACGTGCCTGGCTTGAAAACATTTTATTTAAGCAAATTTTTACTGGAATTGAAAATGCTAATTTTTTTTAGTTAGGTTTAACAAGGAAATAAAAAAAATTGAACAGCAACAATTATTGTAGGTAGAGTTATAATAAAACACTTTTTATAATAAAACAAAAAATTCACACCCTATTTAATGTTAAATGTAAAGTTTTCTTTTAGTATTTTTTTTTTTCAAGTTATTTGTAGTTTTAGTTGTTGAAATTTTGGTAAACTTTCTTTTCTTATTTTTCACAATATATCAGCCAAATAATAATGATTGGTTACCATTAGTCATGAAATTTTTTCAAATGTTAGTGTAGCACTCCTCCCTTCACCCTTATATAGGAAAAAAAACCTTCTCAAAATTATTTCAACATTTTCCTTGATCTTGTGGCAGGTTGGTTTAACGTTTAGAATTTTACTTTTTTATTGTATGGAAACTTTTTGTAAATGATTTGTGGTTGCGTGAATTAGTAGTTGGTGTGCAGATATTTTTTTGTAATATTTCAAACACCGTTAAATAATTGACGTTTAAGCAAAAAGCGCTGCCGAAGTTTAAAAATTGTATTTGTAGTTTCTTCATTCAGTTTTAAGAATCATTGTGAGAGTGGAAGAGAGATGAAGTAAAATATGTTTAACTATTTAGCAATCTGTTGATGGTTACGTTTCCAGTGGCGAAAGTTTTCCTAAATGTCTAATAAGATGAATGCCTTATATCAAGCAACATGGTTAATTATCTATATTTTTAGAACATAATGCAGACAGAAAAAGTTCAAATATTTTTATCAAGGTTTAAATGAAATTGGATAAAACGAATTATATTTTTGGCAATTATAGAAATAGCCTGCGAAAAAGAATGTTATTTTAATAGTCTCACGTTTAAAATTAATCGATAGAGGAAAAAAATTTTTGTTGTTCAAATCATAAAAACTTATTATTTGGAATCTTTTGTATTTGGATCTACATATGTTAATTGTGTGTTATTGTTTATAATATTATTTGAAACCACAAAATGAATAGTATTATTGCGGGAAAATATATCCAATTGGACTTTTCGATACTGTTAATATAGCTTATCAGTGGATTCTACCCACGTTTTGTATATTATATTCATATAAAATCATATAATACTCTTATGTTTACATTTAACCGGCAACGAAAAAAAAACAAAAACTCAAAAACTCAAAAACTCAAAAACTCAAAAAAGCATTTATTCAAAATACAACAATAGTTGAGTAACTATTTTTAGGAATGAGACTTGCCTATTGGGAAGGAATTTCAAAACAGTTATCCCATTGCATTCACAACTTAAGAGGGAGATATGTTTTAGATGCAATAAAGTATAAGTTCATAACACAATTTATGGTTTATAACAGAAATTAAGTTCACTATCTGCCCAAACATCCTCAAACCATAAAGTTGCCACCAATGGCAACAATTTGTAAGTATAATATATAATAATAATAATAATAATAATAATAATAATAATAATAATAATAATAATAATAATAATAATAATAATAATAATAATAATAATAGTAATAATAATAAAATAATTGTAGGGCTTATAAACTTATTAAACTTCCATCAGAAAAAAAAAAATAACATTAACATAATTTAATTTATTCGTATCATGTTGGCATTTTTTAAATTCTTTATTAATAAAGTTATTTTGTCTTGTAGTAGCTTTTCTAGGTCTATCATTCCAAACGATGACTTTTTATAATATTTGAAACTTCAGATTTGATATTCCATATTTTCTACAAGTCGGTGTTTACTCGTTTTAATTGTTATATAATTTTTAAATCTTCTCTAATCTGCACGTTTGTTATTTACATCAAAGCCTAAATTCTTAAGTAAAAATGGAAGGAAATTATGTTTTTAATTATTCTAATATCACTAAATGTATAGAATAAATTTTGAACATATTAGTATAAGATAAATTAATAAAAATCTTCTTTTATTTACATACTACTTTAACTTGAAAAAATACGACATAATTCGTTAAACGAATTAATATCCGGATTAACTATCTTAATAGTATTTTTCACAATGCCTACTTTTATATGTATCGGTGGTAACAAAACTTTATCAATTGATACAAGTGTTCCACATTGAGGCCAGTCATATCTGTTGTACTGATAACCACTATATCGTGTATCCTGTAGGCACATAAAACAAATATTCTTAGTGTAAACCATTTGCAAACCTCTTAAAAGAGTTATCACTTTTAAATCAGCACAAATTTTCCAATTATGATCGTTGTATTTTACTACATCGGGGATTTTTTTTCAATGATTAGTAAGTTTCTTTTGTGTTAGTACTTAGCGCGATTGGAATTTAATTTTTAGAATTTATCAATGCTCCATGTTAATGCTCCATTACTCCATTAAGCTGCTTTTAGATGCATCGAAGAACAATTGTCAATCTTTGGGTTTATACTCATGCTGTATTGTTAAAATTTAACCGCGGATGTCCACACAAAAAGCGAATGAGTTATTATCGATTGCTTTAAAAAAATTTGTAAAATTACGATAACGACCGATTGCTCCATATACGCGAACATCAGGTGCTATAATATTAGCATGTTCCAATTCCTTACCCAAAAGAATTGACTGCCTGTGTGAAAGTATAAGGCGACGTACCATAATGTTCACACGGTTTTGTGTAATTTCCAAATGATTACAACTGTTAGTGACATTGGATGATTGGGGTTTTCAATGTTGATGCCATGTATTCTTCTGTTGTACTTAATCTTCTGGGAATTAGAATGTTTTCCGAGTGCGGCAACAGTAGTTGTGTATGTTGTGTTTTTGTAAATGAAAATGTACGTTATTTGTTTCTATTTGTACCAGAAACTTTCTTCTTCCCTAACAGATTATATTTTTTATAAATTCGTTTGAAAGATGTTCACACTTAGGCAAAACTTTTAATCTTTACTTAGTAAGAAAAATTAAACAGTTTTAAAAAAGTGCTCTAAAACTGTCTAGTGTAGGATTGCGAAACTTTGTTGTTTAATAAAACGAACTAATTGTGTGAACAAAAATTTTTTTTGTGAGTATGCGTAAGTCTGCGACACCAAAAACAAATTTACATGAACCCTTGTGACTAAAAACTTAAAATTTGCTAAGGATCGAATCCAAAAAGCTATTTTTGTAAAACGGTGCAACAACTTGGCTGTAATTATCATTGTTAACAGAAACTAGCTTATTTTACCAAATTTAATTAACAAAATTAAAAATGGTTTTCAAATTGAAGAAAGAAACGCAGATTTAAAATTATTTTTTTTTTTTGCGTGCTAAATATAATTTGAGGATACATGTAGAGCAAAAAGATTTTTTTATTTCTTAAATTTTTTTATCTGCTACAATTTTATATGTCTGATAATTTTAAGCCTTTGAAGTTGAACACTAATTTAAATATGTTTTCGTTTATTAAATTATTTGTAATACTTTGACTATAACCCATCTGCAGTAGGAATATTTTCCAAATCAGTGACAGGAAATAATTCAATCAAAACGTCTTCATAATAATCGCAAGTAAAAGTAAAAGAAAATAATCTTTTAAATTTTCTCTTTTCATCGAAAGTGTTTATCTTATAAATAAATAAACCCGCAAAGTGTAAGTTTTACTCACACACGAAGAGATGCGCTCCTTTAATTTTAAATTTTATTTTTAAAACTTGTTACAATCGACATAGTAAAACATTCCATGAAGAAGTGTAAAATCAGGGCCTGCGAAAATGACGTTTCTATAATTATTTTTGTATCGACATAATCGATGTATCGACACAATACATAACCAGCGTAAATTTGTATCCTCAGCCTATTACGGTTAAAAAAATAAAGTCCTTATATGTGAAAATCTCGTTACTATCGACATAGCCTTTATTTCAATTAATTTTTTTATATATTTTTATAGCAGTTATAAAAGTACATCAACTTTACAAACTCCAAGCGTCTGCATATAGGAATTAAAATCATAAGACCATACTAATAAAAATTATGGTCTGTGTGGAAACACCCATTAATTTCTTAATTTACTATTTACAATTTATTTTTATAGTAGACAAATTTTTACAAACACTTTGTGGGTTGTAAAGGGTTAAAAAATTAAATACCTATAAGTGAAAATCACTTAAATATTGGAACACTCTTTAAAGTTTTATATTTTTACTTATTGCTATACACACGTGATTTTACTGACACTCTGAAAATTAGATGTGTCTGCTTATAACAGTTCCAAAAATAACAATTTTATACCAATTTTCGTACACCCCTTAATTTTTACATCTTAAGTGAAAATTTAAAAATCTACCTATTGCGATTACAGAGACAGATAGGTAATCCCAGCCCAGGTTTGCTACCACTCGAGAACTATTATTTACAATTATGATCTACCATGCTTAAATTCAAATTTGCAGTTTAATTTTGGATTCAGACTTCCAATAAAAAACAAAAGATCTCGAGGAGCTTTGATTTTCTATTTGAAACATTTCCTCTTTTCATATTTAAACTATAATAGGTTCTTTATTTCAGAGGCATCTTCTCACTCATTTAATGTTTATAACAGATTCTGCTAAAGTAACTTAAGTCGCTAGACCCTTAAGAACATATTTGTTTTTAGGCCGTGTACAACCAGCATTCTTTCCACTGCTGTTTATAGCAAAGTAGCCCTTCCACATCGTTTTTAATTGTTCTTTGTTTAAGATGTTCTTTATTATTTTCTCTGCTATAAATTGAATAATTCTATTTATTTTTCAATTTAAGTTTTAGTTTCTAATAGTTTTTTAAGCTTTTGAAGCAGGGACCGTAACTGTTATAACTTTTATCGTAAAAGTCAAAAAATAAAAGTTATTTTTTGACTTTTATTTTTTCGAGCAGAAATAACAGTTAGTTTTTGATTTTAATTTTTTTGAGAAAAAATAACAGTTATTTTTTAACTTTTATTTTTTTGAGCAAAAATAAAAGTTATTTTTGACTTTTATTATTTCGAGCATGAATAAAAGTTATTTTTTAACTTTTATTTTTTCGAGCAAAAATAAAAGTTATTTTTGACTTTTATTTTTCCGAGTAGAAATAAAAGTTATTTTTTGACTTTTATTTTTTTGAGCAGAAATAAAAGTTATTTTGTGATAAATTCATTATATTTATTAAAAAACTTTTTCAAACCAAGATAATTTTTCAGTAAAATAATTTGCATATGCTCAAAAATTAATGGAGTTGAGTTTTGTAATTATAATTGCCTCCAAATTTTCTTCCGATAAATTGTATCTCAAGTCTCCCAAAATCAGCTTTAATGCCGAAAACGATCTTTCATTCTTTCTTTCATATTTTATAATTCTAAAATACGTTATGACCACATTTATAAGTCATTTTTGTTCGACGTCAATTTTGGCGCGTTTGCAATAGTGAATCGTTAAATTTAATTATTTAGAAAAGAATATTTGGAATATTACATAATATTCCAAAGGGGTTGAAAACGCAAAAATAACTTTTATTCCTGCTCAAAAAAAAAAAAAAAAAAAAAAATAAAGTCAAAAAATAACTTTTATTTCTACTCGGAAAAATAAAAGTCAAAAATAACTTTTATTTCTGCTCGAAAAAATAAAAGTTAAAAAATGACTTTAATTCATGCTCGAAATAATAAAAGTCAAAAATAACTGTTATTTTTGCTAGAAAAAATAAAAGTTAAAAAATAACTTTTATTTTTGCTAAAAAAAATAAAAGTTAAAAAATAACTGTTACTTTTGCTCAAAAAAATTAAAATCAAATAATTACTGTTATTTTTGCCTGAAAAAATAAAAATCAGATTTTTAAAAAGCATCGCATTTTTTGACAATTTGGTCCAAGACTTTCAAAATGGCATACTTGGTTTCATTCTCCGACATTTCCTTGAGGTTGCTTTTTTTCATCAAAAATTCAAAAATAACAGTTATTTTCGGTCCCTGTTTTGAAGTTGTACTAAAATAATTTTAATGTTTTTAACGGGTGCAATTTAAATTTCCTGAACAACAATTTTTATGAAAGACATTTTAATTACCACAATCATTTTCACCAAATTTAAGAGGAAGTGTTTACGTTTGCTTCTTTTTTTTACCCTACAATATAATTTTGCAAATTGTTTTTTTTTTTTTTTTAATTTCTAACGTTTCACATTAAAAGTACCATAAAAGCAAAATTAATTTGAAAGCATTCAAGGGAAAAAGAATGGGATGGAATAGTGGTTGCTCATAATACTCGTACGTAAAATATTTTCTAGGAATTTAATTGAAAAACCAAAGCAGTATAAAAATTAAACGAAATAAAATGAGAAGCCATTAACCAAAAGAAACTTGGGTTGATAAACAAACTAAATGCAACAAGAGCAAATATGTTAAAGCACAAGGCTTAGGTAACTGGTTATATTTTCTAAAACGCCATGCTAATAGTTCTATATGATCCTACTTTTGCGTCACCATTGCAGATTTCGGTATCATTGAAACTAATTAGATCTTTCACTCTTGAGGGTAACGCTTAAAGCGTCATCTGCAGCAGATATATAAGCATCTATACAGTTTTTTTCTTTTCAATGTATAGAAGATTAAATCTGAGCCTTAATACTCTTCCAATTTATTTAGGGTAAAAATCATTTTTAAACCTTCAGCAACTAATTTTTTTTAGTATTGTTTTTTTCTACTCTTTACTTGAATTTCGCAGTTGTATACGCATTAAAAAGCTTTTTCAGATCTGTTTGCACGTCATATTGTTCTTTCGGGCATTTTTTTATTTTTGTTAATTCTAGTATTACTCTAAGCCGCTGTTTTGTACGTTATTATATTTATTTTTGTTAGAAGAGACTCTTTCCTTTAAAAAAAGGAAACGATATCTATTTTTCAGTTTTTTTTTATTCTTTGCTTGTGCTTGTTCCCGAAAAACGCAATCAATTCTGATCCGATATTGAAAAGTTTTCTTTTAGTTTAAAGCTGATGATTGCAGATTTGATCAGTGTCAAAAAAACTGTACAATCCCCAAAGTTCTTTTTTCATGTATATTAATAGGAAACTGCTACTGATTTAAAATTTTAACAATTTTATTACTTCAGTATCCAATAGCAGAAAGCAATAAAAAATAAGCTTAAGTGTAAAAGAGTGTCCCAATTGGTGGCCAATTCTTTGATTAGTTATAAGCAGACACTTGAAATCTGTACTGAATATATATTTCTGTGTTCGATATAATAGGTGATTTAAAATATAAAATAAATTTTAAAGGTTGTCCCCTATAGGTCGTAACCTTGACGTCTGGTGGAGAAATTTTATTTTACTTGCAACAGTGTCGTAAAACGTTCCATTGAAAATAAACTTCTCTTCAGTTAGTTTATCTTCTATTAACTTATCTATTATTCATTTAGTTACTTTCAGATCCTAATCGTATATCAGAAATTGAAACGGCAATTCTCGATTTCATACCACCAAACATTATACGGGCCCATTGCTAAGAACTAGGGATTATTTTCCTGTTAACCCAAATATGTTTTTTAAGTGACTGGAAACTAGCAGAGCCTGACCTGGCCAATTGCAGTTCTGTAGGAGAGCTCATGTCGTAACAAGGTAAGTGTGCAAATCATTAACAAGTTTTTTTGATTTATTTTCTCTTACTTCATTATTTTGAAATTTTATGTTCTTTATTATAAAAACGTATTAAAAATCTATTTGAAAAATTAAAATTATTTACTTAAACTAATACCAATGCACTTTTAGGCGTATGAGTTATAAATAAAAGTAAAAGTTATGCTAAATAGTCTTATTTATTGTTTTATTGCTGTCAAATATTTAAATTAAATATTTGTACCAATTCTTTTCTTATAACACACTTGTTTTATTAAAATATTAAAAATAAACTGATGTATTTCTTATAAATGCCTGCAAGACATCATTTTATTTTATTTTCAACGCTTGTATGGCATTTCTAATTTTGTCAAGTCTGTCCTTTATAACAGAATATAAATTAGACAGCCAAGAAAAAGTAAAATGCTAAATATGAGTATAAATTCAATTTGGGGTTGTTTTTTTTAACTATCTGAATTTATTATTTTTATACATCAAACATCAAACAACATCAACATCAAGATTTTTGATGAGATAAATCCCTTTTTTTTAATAGCAAAACAGTAAAACTAACAAATTGCTAGTTGAAAATGAAAAATGTGATGCTCTGGACTTTTTTTTTATTAGATATTTAGAATTTTATTAAAAATAAAGAAATTTACTTCAAATTGAAATAGTTCGTAGGTCGTCTTATATAAATCTTTGAACTTAAAAATAAATTTAAAAAACTCAGAATGCGTACATAAATTATTACTTAGTATTCGATCACAACAAATGACAAATATTCGCTAGGAGACTTTGCGCATCTTCGGACTATATTTCTTCGTAACGTTACTAATTTTATTTTTTTTTTTTTTTTGTAAATTGTTGGGTAAGGCCAATGTAAATTCAAGCTGCCTTAAGAAGTGAACAGATGAAGTCCAGATTATTATTGAATCGACTAATAATATGCGTTTTTATATCTGGGAACATACAGATTTGTTGCAGTAATGCCTTCGAAACTATGATGCTTAAACCGCTTAGGCTAATAATAGGGCGGGTAGAAATCTGCAAAAGTAATTTTTGGCTACTGGATTTTTGGTGGCTTAAATCCCTACGTGGGAAACTTGAACTTTACCCGTCCTTTTATAAATGGCCTTTTTTCTGATTATATTCGACACACTTTTAGATATTAATTTAATGTCGCAATTTCCTTTTCGATAGGTTCCCTTGGTGACAAAATGATGTCGTTTGTGCTAGGAAGTGTTTGAGGGAAAAGCAAAGGGGTATAAGAATTTATGGTGTCAGAAAATCAACCTGCGCTAACTTCTTTCGATTTTTGGTTGCTGTGAATCGTGAAGCATATGTTAGATGACGCGGTTATCATCATGAACTGACGATATTCTACTAGTCGTGTTGGTAGTAAGGTAGTAAGCGGGTTGACCCTTTAGCAATCTAAGGGGCCCAATAAATATTTGTAGGGCCGGAACCATTCTCTGGTATATTTGCTTGCTTAACCGGTTCCGATATGGCTAATATTAATACGACGGATATCAAGAACCTTTTAAAGTAAACTTTTTGGTTCTTATTATGACACTAATGGGAAAAATGCCCTTCTTATATGTGTCTATAAAAATAAAATAAAGAATTAAGTAAATATAAAATAATAGTTCCTGTTAAGGGGTTTCTTCATTTCGTAAAAAATTGCAAAATATTTTAATACAAAATATTTCATTTAAAGCAAATGTCAAACGAAAACATACGTTGTGTGTGTAAACAATTCACGTTTGGGTTTCTTTTTTTAGATATTTGAAAAATATTTGATTTATAAATAAAAACTGTAATCGATTAGATTATTTATGCATTGCGTGTCAAAATATAAAATCAAATTCACACCATATACACAGCCACATATACACACGCTTATATATTCTTCCACATTTAAACATCTAAGAGTGAGTGGAATTTATGTTAAAAGTGTAAATTAGTCTGGAGTTAATGTTTTACAATTTACGTGTTATATCCTTGAACGTTAAGAAAAAGGTAAAAAAGAAACACAACGAAATAAAAAACATTTTAAATATTTATTAAATCAAGTCCATAACGTTTGTATTTCTTTAAATGGTCTTTTTGTCTTTAGCAAAAAAAATAAAACGATATAACTTTTTTTCATTGGCAACAAATATATTCATGTGTGTGTTACTGAGGTTCAAAAGTTTTTGTTTCACACGATTTATTTTTTCTAAAGTTATCAATTGGTAAAAATCGCTTTAAAATGTTTTTTTTATAAAATTTTATGTTATTTTTGGTAACGTTAATAGACAGTTATGAATCATAAATGATTTTTAAGATTGATAAGAACTCTTATGGTAGTAATAAAAATGGAAATGAAAAGCTAGAGGACTTAAAGAAAGTTTTGGTTTCAAAATCCATTTAACGAAGAACTCAATTTGTCTTGGTTTAAAAGAGGACAAAAACTAAGGAAGCAAGCAAAAATATTTTAAGAACTTAAACGAAAGCAATCACTGAAGTGGGATTCGAAAGCAATGTTACAGTGTTAAGTATTGCTTTACTGTGAAAGTCCCAAAGGATGCGAATGAGAAATGATATAGTCTTTAGAGCCATTTTAAAACCTTGGATAATGTAACGAATGACCTCCCACCATAACCATCATCTTCTAGACTTCCCTCTTAATTTATTTAAGAGAGAAAACTTCATGAATTAATAAAGAACTGATTTCTGTTAAGCAATGACAGTTTTTATAATATGAAAGATATCTCATTTCAATATTGATAGTTTCATGAAGTAACAATTCAGAAACCACATAAGTGGGACCACACCGGTGTCAAAACTGACAAAAATGTGGTCACACTACTGCCTAAGGCAAAATTCCCATAATTTACGTTGTGTAGCAAATTACTTAGCCCAGCATAATAAAATCAAAAACAACTTAAGCGTCTAAAAATGCAGCAAGTGCGAATATGTGACCTCTTTATACTCTAGTAAAATATTCAGAAAATACAAATTTCCTCCAAGCAGCTACAATAGCTACAGAACAATTATACCCCTTCTTTGAGATGGCCAACAAGTAGCTTATGCCGGTATTTAAAAATGAAAGCATATAAGGTACAAAGTAGATCTTTCGCCATGAAAAAAATATATAAATCGATAAACAATTTCACTATCACCATTGGCAACATTGTGCAGGAATTGCTAACAATAAGTCATGAGCTGCCTGAAACGCCAAAGACTTACATGAACAAAAAAAAAAAATTAACACGAATACTTCTTTGCAAATCAACAAATCGACATAACGCTTATTGCTGGTACTAATTTGATACAAAGAAGCTAATTTAAAATAGAAGGATATGTTTTATATGATACGAAGGACCCTCCTAATAGAGCACGTCGGGGCTCAATAATACTATAAAACTCGCGAATCAAATACTTTTCATAGAAGGATTTTTATGAAGATTTTGTCCAAGCTACAAAAATCTGTCACTAAAAATTTAGTCGAAGCTAAAGCTAACTTACAAAACACCAATTGCTTTGTATTCGAAAAAATTACAGTAATTCATAATTCCGTAGAAAAAACAATGACAATTTATTCCATTTCCAAATGCTGCTGGCAGCAAAAAACCAATCAGGGTATCAGTTTTAAAGTTGATGCTTTCTTTCGCCACTTTGCTCACGTATATGATTTAGATCCGATAACGCAACTGAACACAAACTTTGTATTGAAACGTTTCGGAAGTCAGTCTTAGTTATTCCTTTTCTTTCCCTTCACAGTTTTCTATATCTGAGAGAGAAAACTGCAACTTCTAAAAACCAATAGGAAGTTTGATCAGAATTATATTTACCAACTATCATGGAATAATAACTATAATGGAATTCATAAGCAAATATATCACCGAGAAAGGGTGTTTACATAAATTGGTTAATATAAAGAAAAATAATATGTACTAGCCCTCATTACTCGGAAAAATTACAGTTGAAATCAACAGAAGATGTAGATCTTTCTCTTTACTCCTAATAAAAGTTTCAAACTAAACGCCAAATAAACACCCCAAAGCAGATCTAACATCAACAGGTATAAATATAAGTCAAACATCTCTAAGCTGGAAAAAGTACAGCTCAAGGACATTGCAGATAGCTAAATAGACCTCCTCAACTTTAAAGTAATCCAAAAGAGTAAATGAAGCAGATTAGTGAACTGCTTCTGTCTAAAACAGAGCTGTAAACGAATGATTCATTTTTGGCTTTTAACTCAGCGTAAATTAAAATGTTTAAATACATTTATGTGTTCAAAAAATGAATTGAATTAAAACTTGAATGCATTCACAACGATGTAGAAAAGTTAAAGGGTGTTACAAAATTAATGCGATTTCGACGATTATGGTGTTATCTTTTTAACTTTAAAAGAAAACAACTTGAAATTTAAACAGCGTATATTACTATATAGGCTATGATAAACGATGCAAAAAAGATAAAGAGATTTACAAAATTAACGTTATTATGGTGTTATCTTCTTAGCTGTATGAATGGATAATTGAAATTTTCGCAGCGTCTTAATGTAACGTCTATAACAGTTAGTTAGTTATTATCTAAAAGAACATGTTTTTTACTCTTAAAACACTATTTATTAACAGAATAATTTAACCAAGGCAAATATAAATGGAAGGTTATTCGAAAAATAAATGCTGTATAAAGGCATATCACACAAGTGATTGTTTTTCTTATAGGTTGGCATTTTATTGCTTTAATTTCTTTTTCCTCCAGAAAAGTGCTTTCTAAACAAAATTTTTTCTTTTCGATATTTTTTAAACCATAATGTTAATTTATTTTTGTTTAAAAAATTTTTTTCAATAGATTTTCTTCTAATAATTTCCTTTAGTATTTTCTTGTGACTAATATTCTCACTATTACTTTGCAATTAACCGATTCTATTTCCAGATATTTTAAATTTGTTGCAATCTTTCTAAACGAATTAAATCAATTTCTTTTCCGTATCTCCTTAGTTTATACTCATAAATTTAGAGGCCATTGAAATCGCTCGAATCGAAGGGAATTAGTTGCAAAAACTTAAGATCACTGCAAAGCTCTATACTTTAAAGTTTGCAAATAAAGTTTAGATTGCATTATTAAGCCTTAAAATTGTTTAATATTTTCTATAATATTTTTAACATCTTTAATAAAAGGATAACAATTTAATTCAACACCACATTACCTAAATATATCTCCCTTTCTGCGGGATGTCACTCCGACCCGTAATAATAATCAATAATTTCAAATTTTTTTCTGTATAGATGGGTACTCGCAGTACCAGTAAAATCGCAGTTACCAGTAAGTTTTATTTTTTATTTTCTGAAAATTGTTAAAAAAAGTTTTTACTGATACTGATTAAGTAAAAACCAGTTTTTATGAATATAAGAGTAATAAAAATATACTGTTATTGAAAATTAAATTGCAGTATCGGTAAATATTTATAAATAAACAATAGAAATTTGCTGGAAATGCAAAGTAATTTCCTTCATAAGTAAATATTTACTAGTAACAGCAATTTTTAATACTTTTTTGAACATAATGCAGTGTGCACTTGAATACCAAATGCATCGTAGTAGAAAATATAGAACTTTTGATTAAAAAGGATTCAAATATTTCCATTCTAACAAAAGAATTTAAATAAAATTACAAAAATTATAATTTTTACAGTCTTTGTAAAAATTATTCTTAAATATGTAAAAAATTAAATGAATAAATTATAATTGTAGTGTTAAATTTAGATACTTAATGGGTATAATATGTTATTGAACAAACTGTGGGTCTCTAGTTCAAGTTCAATGCCAGTATTTAACCAAACCAAGATAAAGAAAATATAGGAGATTGAAAGAAAGAAAACAACTCTTCAAACGAGTATTACTAAAATGTGACATAAATTGTTTAAACAACAACTAAAATAAATTTTATAGTGCGTTTCCATTTATGTGATTTCGTCTAAAACACTTGATTTGCTCAAATCAAGCGTTTTGCTACTTGATTTCCCATATATTTTGCATGCTACCAAGACCACTTAAATCACTTGATTTATTTCAAATCATGTCGAAAATTTATTTATTCGAACTGATTTTGTCTTTGCAACACTGTGTTGTGTCTGGGATATTCAAGTTTAGCTCCGTGTTATCTATTCAGATTGGATGTTTTTATCGAAAAAGTGACATTTAATTTTAAGTTTTTAAAAAAAATAAACTTTATGGTACAAGAATTGTGTTTAAAAGAACATATAATTAAATATTTGTAAAAGCAAAAACAAACAAAAGCACAAACTCGATTTTTTACAAAAATAAAATAAGGGATGTTTTTCAATAACGGAGAAAAGTGTCAGTGTTGTGTCACTAATTCGAATATACAAAACAGTTTTGCTCAATGGAAACACTTCGAAGTGTTCTCCTCAAAACTAGTTGATTTCAAGTCAATGGAAACATAGTATTAGTTTATTCCTTAACATAACATAAAGTATTATAGCAGCTGTTAACATTTAATTCTGTTAATGCTGTTAAACACATTTTCACCAAACATTTATTATTGATAGCAATTGATGTTAGGCGGCATTATATTTTTTTATATTTTAACAAAAACGAAACGGTTGAAGTTGTAGAGTGAAAATGAAATTAAAAAATATCAACAAAAATTTGATTAAAAATTTATAAGAATTATCACAAAAAAACTTTGATTAAAATAATTTATTTTCACTTTTGTGTTTACAATATTCTTAGTTGTGTATATTTTGCACAAAATTTAAGCAACGGTGTAAATTTTAAAAATATTTTATTTTAAAAATAAAAATGAACACAAAAAAAAAAAAAAAATCAAAATTGATACGAAAAAATGAGGGTTAGTAAAATTGAAAACTGAAATAGAGTATTCAGATTACTATCACGGTAATGATTGATGATGTCCGTTATATGTTATAGTTATATCTGACAAAAAATTTTACGAAAATTAAAGCAAAATTTTCAATTTAAATAAAAAATAAATTATAACCAAATTCTGAAAAAGAGAAATATTATAAATTATTAATTTTATGAACTAAAATGTGTGTAAAAAACAAATACAAGCATTAATATGATTATAGTGTAATAATATGATGACCTTTTTTGTGAAAATTTAACACGTTTTATAATTCACATTTTGAAGTTTTGAAGTAGGTTTCCAAGCAGAAAATAATATTTTTGCAATAATTCAACTACAAATTAAACAAAACAACGATATTTACCAAATCAGTGATAAAAAATCATTAAACCAAAATTTCTTGAGGGTGATAAGCAAGTGAATTTAAAAATAAAAACTGTTTTTCTGATATTTATTTATAAAGTTAAACGTGTTTTATTAGTCAAACTTGACCAAAAAAATTTAAAACAATATTTACAAATGTTTATTCAATTCTTCCTACCAAATATCACTACAAACGACGATTATAAATATAATATATGTGATATCTCATACTGTTGATGTTATTTTCTTGCATTAAAGTTAAATAAAAAAGTTTTAATTAACGATTTATTGATGTGAAGAAAAATGTACGATTTGAACAAAATTGCGTCCGTGGATAAACCAACGACCTGCAGAAAGCAAAAACGTATAGATGTGTGGCAATTACAGAGAGAACAACAACAAAAAACTTTGGTTATGTGTGAATTTTTTCTTACCAAATTTATATTAATTGACAATTTTTCGTATTTCTAGTCACAAATTAGTTATTTAAATGGAGAACAACAGATTTCGGGTGTAGCGATCTAGAATATGCTACATTACATTACTTGGAAAACGTCCAAAAAAATTTATAAATAATATTCTTTCTTTATAAAAATTTACAAATAATAATAAACGTGAACATCAACATCAACATGAACATGAACCGAATTAATTGATTTACTTGCTGTAATATCAAAAAGTTTAACGAAAATTAAAAAAAAATCAAAATACATTTTTTAACTCAGTTTTTGAGCTGTATTATAATTTAACCAACAATATTTTTCTTCATGGTTGCCACCAGCCTCTTTGTTATCACATCTCTGCGGTTATATTAAAAGACAATGTCTCCTCATTTTAGGAAATTGTAGCCACGATCAAATAAGTTATTGCTGGCCTACAAGAGTTCGTGTATTATTTTATTATATATTTTTGAAGGGGTGGAAAAAAACTTCATGTAAATGGCCATATACTTGCTCTTTAATGTCTATTATACAGTTCTTTAACACTTTTCCAAATTAAAAATATTTTTCAAATATGTCGATATTTGATGGCTTTCTTGAATATTTCGAAAAGCGATGTCGATATGGATACCTGAATGCGAGATCGCACGTCATTATAAACATCATAATGAGACTCTTTCTTTATAAACACCGCCTTCAAGTGTTGGTTATGCTCAAATGAAAAAAACATAATAATAAGGTAATATTTGTCCTAAGAATTTTCCTGTTTATACATTTTAACTATTTACGTAATTAAAAACATATTGAAGGTTGCAGGCTGTATCAAATGTAATCAGGTTATCTGAGAATACTTTATTGTAACTGCTTAAGAAGATAAACATTTTTAAGGAAAACAAACAAAATTAAAATTAAAATTAAATAGAAAGTTAAAATAAAAAAACAGAAAGTTTTGGTAAAAAGATGGGTGTATTTTTTTAACCCAAATGTATTTACTTCCCTTCTACGACATTTAATAAATATACAAAAATAATATAATATTTACACAGAAAATAACCACAATATTTGTACAACTACTTAATAAAATCCTGCCTATAATAAAATCCTCATTATAACTAAAAATTATGTCTGTTGTTTCAATTGTAATAAATGTATGTAACATACAATAAGCATCTGTTTTATTACATGAAATAAATATGTTTCAACACTTTTCGTAAATTTTACACAATAAAATATTATTATTCTATAATATATAAATGTATGAAAAACTTTTTCAACATATCACCTAAATAAATAATTCATAAAAGCAATATTTTTTCTTTAAAATGGGGAAAAAAGTTTATGCCACATTTGAAGTGGAAAAAGAGAAGAAACCACAAGACAGCTTTAGCCTTACTAGCTTTGCAATTATGTACGCACTCAATTTGCCAAAAATTTTATCTCTGTTTTGCAAAATTTCATTGTAGTTCTACGATTCTTAAACGAAATTATGTGCTGTTAATACTACGATATAAAGTGCTCATGCTGAAACTGGCACCGAAGGTAAGTAAGCAGAAAATGTCTCATGTAGCAATAAAATACTTTTTAGTGCTTGTGGACATTTGATTTGAATCTTTGCACATTAAAACTGGCAGGAAAGACCTCTGCAGGGAGTTTACTCCACATACCAACTGTTCGGCTAAAAAACGAATTTTCTCTGTAATGCCTTGTGCGATTCACTGGCTACTGCGCTCTTGATGCAAATCGCGTTGCTTATACGAAATTACGGTTTTTTTTGATTTTATAAGAGCACATTCCGTTGCAGTAACGATAAAAAAGTGAAACACACCCCACATTCCGTCGATGCTCCAGTGAGTCAATAGAGCTGGATACCCTACTGTCAGCGATGAGCTTCTTCGCTCTCTCCTGTACGCGGTCGAGTAATTCCAAAATAGACTTTGAAGCACCGGACCATACATGAGAGTTGTATTCCATTTCCGGTCTAATAAAGGTTACATAGATAATAAGGAGATCAGATGGAGTGAAGTTTTTCTTACACTGTTATAAAAGGTTTTGGGATTAAATTTGTCTTAAAGAACTACAGAAATTTCATTTATACAACAGTTTCCATTATATTTTCGATTTTTCATTTTTTCACTATTCTGAGAAAGTATTTGTCAAGTCAGCGCTCTACTGTTATCATATTATTTCCTCTGCAGTTACATATAATATGGCCAAAGTAATTCTAGTATTAAATCGCATCATAAGAAATATTTTCCAAAGATGTCTAAGGGTAAAATTGAAAAAAAAAATAATAATAAATTGGAAACACGTCTATGTTTCGATATTTCTTTATAGGGACCAGCAGCATTAGAATGACCGCGTAACATAGGAAAAAAGGTTATGGAAAGCAGGATAAAGGCAGTAATGCCTTATTTAAACAATCCCACACTAATAAATTACAGAAAAGACATTCGTAGAACTATCTTACCACCAACGAGCTGTTCGCTTCAAAAAGAATTCATTCTCTAACCATTGGTCACAAACTAGACATTTGACACCTAATAAAGAACGTGAACGAGTAAGCAAGTTTCGTGAACACTGGGTCTTAAGAGCTTCATAATTTATCTTGTTCCTAAAGTTGGAATTGCGTGGTTACATATAAACGTGAAATTTTCACAAAATAAAATAATAATATTCAAATATGATGAAAAATATTCCAAGGTCTATAACTTACTTTAAATGAGAAATTATTGCTTAGCAAACCCACTTAAAGAACAATATTAAAACTTTAACTTTTAAAAAACGTACGGTTGAGATTGAATTGTTTTTCAATTTTCTCTCAAATATAAAAGATTTAACTTGCAATATCAGCAATATCAAACTGCTTCTGTTTGAGTTAAATGTATTAATAAAAGTCTCACTTAAATCTCATTTGCATATAGAGGTTCTGATGTTTTTTAGCCTAAATCCTTAAAATTTAAATAAAAAACTACTTTCGTTGTTAATTTATGAACAAATTTGAAAGACATAAAACACTACCACACGAGATGCTTGTTGATTGTTAACTTAAAATAACAAATTACCTAACAGTAGATTGTTTTGAGTACAAAAATTCTAATTAATTCCATTAATATCTGTTAGTCCTTGGTGTGTGCTTTATTTATGCGGTGGCATTTTATTTCTTTTTACAATCCCTACTTAAGTTGTCCAAAATGATATTGTTTACAATAAAATTCTGATGAAGAGGGAAATTTTCCGTTTGCTAAAGTTTGTTGTGGTAATGACCCAAATACAAATGAGCCAAAAAATTAAATAAAATGACTAAGTTATAAAGTTGTAATAAGACGTTAAAGGTTTGTGTAAAAATTAAATGGGGAAATGACACAAACACAACAGAAAAATTATTGCGTGTATTATTTTAAGGTAGAAGAAAAGATGCTGGTTTTGAAAAATAATAAGAAGTATGTGTTTGTGCATGTTTATGAGAGGTAGTGCTTTATAAGTGTTAATTTCTTTAATATTTCAAACAACCAGGAACTTCTTTAAGGTTTAACAATTTTAAATTAACATTTACGTTTAATCAGCAAAGACTATTTATATTATTAAGCTTTTAATAAAAAATTTTAATGTTAGAATAACTGTCGTCGTTTTGGATAATATGAAATATTTTACTCTCATACAACCAAAGAAAATTATAACAGCAACTTAAAAATCGCCCAACAGTAAATAGTAATAATAATAATATAATAATAATAATAATAATAATAATAATAATAATAATAATAATAAAAATAATTTTAAGAATTATATTAAGATTGAACACTTCCGATAACTTGAGTTTGGGAAAATTTTTACAGGATTTTTTGATTGAATTAAGTAATTCGGCTGAGGCTTATTTTTGTTTTAAAAATTTTTTAAGAAGAAATAATAAAGTTTTGTTTAAAATAACAATAGTTTGTTTACCACAAATAAATATATTTTTAGGAATTTATTATATAATAAACTCCACGTAGGTGATTATTCTACAGTCAGTATTTATATTGAGAAAATATAAGATACTTATATTACTATGACTCGCTGTAACAAAAAGTAATACAAATTTAAGAGTCTTCCGTATTTAACGTGATAGTCTCACAAAAATTTCTATTTTTGAACTATGATACTAATACCAATTAAAACTTTATATTAAAAGTTGACCCAATATTGACATGATTATCATTTATATAGTTTTATTTTTTTCATTCGTAGTAGGTAGACTTTAAAAATTCACACAAAGTTATTTGTCCGCTATAAAACTAAATTGCAAACAAAAAATTTAAAAATTTAGGGTTGTTTTCCAAAGATCTTGAATTTGACGAATATGGCCTTCCTTATTAAACCATTACATGCAAAGGCTATAAATAAAGCGCTTACCAGTGGTAACTCGGTTTTCACAAAATTGCCCTCTCTCTGTTGAAACATAGGGTTTGTATTGATACGAAGTATAAAAGATTGAAATTTAAAGGTGTTCCACTAGTAACGTTATTTTTACAATTACTTATTTAACTTTACCCAAAGTACAACATGGTGTGTAAATCAAACTCTTCTTGGCGGATGTTTTCTATTTGTTTTTCATTATTTCCCCACAATTTTGTATAGCAGGGAAACATGGATAAAAAATATGTATACTCTTGACTGCTAGTTGGTGCAAATTATAAACTCTGCAAGTAAAGAGATAACGAAGTAACCACTATAACGCTTTCTTTAATACTGAATCATTCAATAGTGTAAAAATGTATGTTTTAAGTATGTAAAAGCCGATATCAATGAGTGAGACAAAGTATATAGTGACGAAGTATACATTTTTAAAGTTGATTTTGCTAATGAATTTAAAACTTTTAACCTGTTTAATGATCAGCAAAATTAACCAATTTTTACTACGGTTTCATAAGGGTTTTAAGCGACCCTAATACCAAAGTAAATAGCAATCTTTATTATAGTAACGACCCACCGGTCACGTCCACAAACATTTATAAATAAATTTTCTTATTTAGTATACAATATAAAACTTATAAAAAAAACTAAAATTTAGCCGAATAAATTAATATGTAGTTGCTGTAAAACTTTTTATTGAGTAATTATTTTTAGTTATGTAAAAGTATTAAATCTTCTTTCGTAAAAATGTTTATAAGTATAGTAATCAAAAGAAAATTTTCGCCAAAATCACATCGTGAACAGGAGAATTAAATTTCAAAATAAAGTATTTTCATAATAAAAATAATAGCAAAGCAATATAACACGGTATTTAATTTTTATTTTAGTTTCGTTTAAGTAATATCCTAGTTAAAATATTTCTTAACTTACTATTATAATATGTTACTATTAACTTACATTTTTACTAATAAGGCCTCAATAGTAAATTGCCCTAATTGCTCTCGTTCATGCCTTCCTTAGTGGGAATTGCCTTTGTTCTCACATCAAAAGCTATAACAAAGTGTATTTGATTATGACACTAAAAATAATAGATAGAAATAAAAATCCACTAACATTTCTGCCATGTTTTTTTAATTCTTATTTCAATATAATTTATATCAAGTGACTACAACAAGCGGGGTATTTAAACATCAAAATAATCTTTATACAAAATAAGGCAATAATATAAAGACAATAGCTGGTTTAAAAAAAATATAGTCCGCAAAAGTTTACAAAAATAAAAAAATAAACCATTTTAAAAACTAAACTAAAGACTTGATTCAATTTAATATTCATTTAAATTTTCTGAAAGTGTTCAAACCCATAAAATTGTAATAAAAAATGTGAATAAAACACCCAGATTAATTATGTCCGTGTTTTTATGTGGAACGAAATATTTTTTTCTTTTGAATAAAAATCAATTAAACAAAACTGCTGTTGTGCGTGTTTTTCTATCTTATATCCATTGATAATTTTTAATTTTATTCTTTTTTATTATGAAAATATTTTGTTTAATAGCAGCTATCAAATTAATTAATTACAGAAATTTATTTGCTTTGTAGTTATTTTTTTTATAGTACAAATAATAATAGATGTTAAGAGCTATTATAATTTAAAAAAATATAGGGAATAAAATAGATTTACCTCCTTAATAAGTTTACAAATTCAGTGATGTGTTTCATTGCAACTGCATGCACTAAAACAAAAAAATTTTAAGCGAAAAAGAAAGTTATTATAAAACTAACAAAATTTCTGGTTAATTATACAAATTTATTTTTTAGTTTTTAACGTTGCACTTCACAGACATAGTAAATATTTACTATCGTGTTACTTGGTAACTGGAATAGATATCACCATTAAATGTTGTTTATAGAACTCTCTTAAGCTTTGCATAAAATTGCAAAAAACTGGCTCAATTGGAATAAGGGGTGTGGTACCTGCTATACAATTATTATCATGAAATTAGGGAATCGTTGTAGATACAGTCTAGGAATTTTGCACAAGTAACACTGTTTTTAGTGTGCATAGCTGGAAAAAAATTGCCTAAACAGAAAGAGTTGCCGTAGTTCCTTCCATACAAAGTGAGAAAATTATAATACATGGCATTAGAAACTTCCTTATTTACATGAAATACTGCATGGAGGAGTTGCTCTCATTTACCTAGAGAACTCTAAAACGATGGGTCCTAAAATTTAATACGATTCCATATTAGAGTGCATAATCAAATAAAAAAACTGACTGAATTGGTAAATTGGTCGTGGTACGATTATTGCCATTTGGGTAGCAAAGCGCAACAGGAGTTTTTAATTCGCTTTAAAATGTGCATATCAAATTAATTTTTGCCATTTATATACATATATATATATATATACTTTCATATTTTACTTTTTTTTGTTAAAATTTTTAGTGATTAAATTTCCTTGTTTAAATTATAAAAAAATTCTGTGGTATCTGTTTATGTACGTTCAAGTTTATAGTTTTGATATCGGTAACTCGCACTGTTTAAATGAGCGAAATTTATAGTTAAAGCCATCAAAATTCAAAATATATTTAACTGCAATCTGCTATGAAAAGGTAAAACTAAGACCGTAGATATAGAGTATGAATACAAATTCAACTGAGTTTTTAAAGAGATTTGTATAGGACACTGTAATTTTCTGTAAATTTAAACATGTTCAAGGCTAATCACTTATGATATCAGTGGTGAATTAAGAAATTTTTGCATTTACACAAATTTTCAAACTCCACGGTCAAAATGAATGAATTCGCCGCTGCCATCGCCTGGCAATTAAATTACACACATAATAAAGAAACCTAATAGTAAACGAGAAAATTAATTAATTAATTACAAGCTGCAAAAATTGATAAACGATAAACATGAAATCAAATAAAATATATTCTGAGCTAATCCTTATTGTTGTCGATTTCAATTCTTTATTTATGGTAGCTATGGATGAAATATTTAAGAATTGTTTAATGAAAATAAAATCATAGAATGCATGATTCAAACCAAGTACTTCTAAAAGTAAAGAAAACTTTCTTTTACTCTTTAAAATTTTTTCTCTTTAATAGTTTCATATAAAATCAATATATGAAAGTAGCGTTTTACTAAAAAAAATCGCATTCATTTCCTTACACTTAAATCTAGATAAACTCACATTTTTATTTTTTTAAATATATCTTTTGTATACAAGTATTTTTTCTTTCGTTAAATTTCATTTAAATGTATGAACACTTACTTTGGCATTTCAATTCTGTTCTAAAAAATTTACATTCACTTACATTTTTTGCTTATTGCTTGTAAGACAATTTGAACATGAGAATTTACATTTTTAAATAATTCTTAGTAACAGAAGAAAATTTATTGCGAAAAATGGGTTAATTCTTATAAGTTTTATTGCAAGTGTAGCAGAAAAATGCTGCTAATGAAGCAGGATTGTAGAAAAAAAGGTAGGCAGCAATATGTCTCCTGGACATAAAAAGGCAAAAGTAATTTAAAAACAAATTTTAATTTTTTACTAAAAGCTACAAGGTAGGCGTGATTTGTGGCTTTACTCCTTTTCAGCTACTTGCAATTTTTCTTTAATAAGGATATTAATTTTGCAGGCAGTGGAGTTGAAACAAAATATTTTAGGAAATATCAATAATTTCCGAACGGTTCGACGGATACAAATAAGGCTTAACTACTTGTACCTAAGCGCATTCTTTAATTTTTGTTATTATTTTTTACTAACAGCAGTTGTTTTAGCGATATTAAGAGTTATGCTATTATCATTTGGGAGCGAAACCCTAAGACTGCATTTCTCAGAAAAAAGAAATTTTTACTAAAAAATCTTAGTTTTATGTAAGAATCTTAATCGGGCATTCTTAGTGATGAAATTCTGCTAACGTATGGGCAAAAAATACGGAAATTCGAAAAAATATAAATCTAAATTTTTATTTATTTAACACATATTAGGTTATGTTTAATTTACAAAAAACTATTGGTTCCGTAGCGCGCTGCCTTCCTTACTTTTTTTGGTACTTCAGCTATTGATCTCTGGATTCCATCTGTTTCAATGCTTTAGCTCTTTTTTTTAGTTTTTGGATGAGACATTCTACATTTTTTGCACAGTATCCGTTTTTATAAACTCTTCTCTTCAAATTTACCCAAAAGGTTTCTATGAGTCTAAGCTGAGGAATGTTTGGTGGGTTACTTTCCTTCGGCACAAAGTTAATTTTGTTGCTATTCAAGTTTTCTATTGTTAATTTGGCGTAGTGAGATGACGCTAAGTCTGGCCAAAAAACTATATTATCATTTTGATGAAATTTTTGATAAATGTTTCAAGTTTTGGAATACATTTTTCATAATAAACGTTTGCATTAACTGCCATTCCACCCTTAAAAAAACTGGTTCCCTAATAACTTTCGCTAATCGCCAACCATAATAAAGCTTTTCCAGGGAACTTTGTCTTAGAAATAAATTTTGATGTTTTTGATGCTTCTTGTTCAGGAGACTCAAAATAATATTTTTCCTGCCACTCGTAACCTTCCACTGTAAAATATGACTCATCATCCATTACACACTTGTAACCCGAGTTTGTGGAAAAATAATTTCTGCAAAGTAAATTCAGCCTAGTTTTTATGATTTTTTCCTGCCTCTCAGTTATTGCTGGTGCCGTTTTTTTCTTTCTCCTGTGAATGCCCATATTTTACAGGTACTTCTTAGCAGTATTTTTATGGCATTGATATTTTCTTCCTAACTCACGAAATGATTTTGCGCTACGCCCCAATGTTTCCTTTTTTAATTTACCTCGAATTTTAGAATCTAGAAAGCGGCACTTCCGACTCGAACCAGGTTTTCGTTCCATACTTTTATTTTTTTCAATCATGCCTATTGTTTTATAGATGAATGTCTTTTTAAAATGGTTGACAATCTCGATCTTCTTTATGGCTGGATTTTACTACAAAATTTACATATTAGTTTACGTCGATCTAATTCATTCAGCGACATGTTTAAAACTAGTTGATAAAAAAACACACATGCTTTTTTTAATTATATTGAGTATAATTATACTGCTATATTTTATAATATTTTTGTTTTTGTAAATAGCAAGTAATCTTTGTAATACTGTGTTGTAAAATTTCCGTATTTTTTTGCCCATACGTTAAGTCACCCTTGTATTCAAATTGAGTAAAGTCGCTTGCAAATTTGCTTTAACGATTTTTAAATATATTCAAAAACATTTGGGCTAATGCATGAAGCTTGATTTACACACAAATAAATCACTAAAATTTTCAATAGGAAGTTAGTGTAAGTTAGTCTTAATTCCTTAGCGGTTCAATGCAAGAAAACAAAAATAACATTAAAAAATTTATAAAACTAAAAATGCTAAAAAAACCGAAATCTAGTTTAAGTTGCACTAACAAGCAGCATAATATAGACCCAAAAGATCTCATGAATGCTAAAATTCTGGAGATATTTCATCGAAACAAAAGCGATTTTGTAAAGCATTATATCTCGTAATTTATTTATCAAAGTATTTAATGACCCTGCCATAAGTGAAAAAACTTTGGATATTCGTTGTTTAAGTTGAGAATTCCAGGGTTTAAAAAAAACTTTTTTTAAATATTTAAATATATTTTTGGCATAATAAATTTGATTCATCTGACATTTGGGAAGTCTGCAGATGAGGAGACCAATTTAAAAGACTAAAAAAAAAATATTAAATAATCGATCACTTTAGTCAGCGTATATAAAATGCTTAAGATGATCTGAAACTTATATAACGACAAAATTTATTTAAGAAAAATATAATAAATTAATTACAGCAGCTTACGTATTGTGAGTTCTTGTACAGTCTTTACGATTACATCAATTTTTATCCTGGTAGAAATTAATTACATGATATTTCCTATAACTATTTACTATCTTCTTTGTTATGTGTATTTTATTGAAAACTTTTCCAATTCATTTGCTTAACAAATTAATGAACTCTGATTCATCTTGAGGTCTAAGTTGTTCTTAAAAGTTATCAGTGTTTTAAATAAAAATGCTGCAAACGGCAACAGATGTACAATTTTAATTGGATTTAAGTAAATTTCTTTCAAATTGTAAACATTACTCTTGTTAAGAAATGTTGTAAAATATTTTACGAATCCTCTACTTTTACTGACAATATTCATTTTGAAATTAGATTGGGAATTTTGTTTTTATTTAACAGAAATTTCTATTTTGTCATTGATTTCAATAGAGAATAGTGGTGTGCTTAAGATACTACTATTGATTAATGACAGGTCTTTCGTATAAACCATCGTTTAGTTTTTTGTAAATTATTTAAAATATCGTATAAATTATTTTGACAAAAGCTCAGATGTTTTTAAGCAACTTTTGTCTAATGTTTTTCATTTAAAACAATTTATTATGTTGAAGCTTTTAAAGTAATTTTATTTATAGGAAACATGCAGATGAGAACTAACATAATTTGGTTCATTATAAAAAACTTTTAACAGTTGTTATCTTACAAATTTATAGATGTTTGCCTTAAACAATTAAAGGATTTCAACATATTTTTTTATATCCTTAATATGTATATGCTAAATATAAATATATGTCGATGTCTTAAATCAAAAGGGTACCGGAATTAATCAAAACTTCTCCCTTCCTCTTCTCTCTCTCTCTCTCTAAACTTGTTAGCAATGTTTCACTTAATATTATAAATACATTTGATCGGTTAAATACCGGGTGTTTTTCACGCCTCACTAATTTTAGTTAAACTCAACTAAAAGAATATGTTCCTAATATTAATGAAACAAGCTTAATGGTAAAAGTTCTAAGCCCTTAATGTATGAATTTAATGTCAGCCATGTGATCGTATCGACTGCTGAGTAGAGAAGTTGAAGGCAGTCATAATTCTAAAGTAATTGGTTGTGATGCACTTCGCCTAAAACTCAACGCTTCCAGAGTTAAATCGATTCCTAATCGGTTTAGATAAACGACTTGGCAATTCTCCAACGAGTTATATATGATAAATTTAGACCGCAAGATCAAAGGCGGAAACGATAGCTGAGCGCAAAGGAAGGCTTTTAAGCTTTTAAAGATTTTATTTCTTTCCAGATTGACATTTTATAAAATTTTAAACTTCTAAAGTATTTTTTACACAATTATATATTTTTCTATATTTTAATATTTAATTAGTTTTATTTGTTAATTACCTAAAACACAATGCACACTTTACTTCTACTGACCGCCATAAACAATTTTTAAAAGATGCAATTGTCTATTGAAAACATGGAGCAGCGTACTTATAATCCTAAGGTGATAACAAAAACTCACACACGTACAGCAATATATATTATACTTGGGAAAGATTTTGATGCTGCTGTGCATCCAGATACCTCAAAATTGCAAAGATAAAAGTAGCTCTATCGCAGTAGCGGGAAGTTGCAAAATCTGTTCAAAACTTCAGAGGAAAACACGTTAAACTTATAGCAGTTGCTCTATACCAATTTTCAGCTCGCATTCGTTAAATCGACTAATACGCACAAAATGTTTGCAGGACGATCAACCTAAATAAATTTATTTTCATAAATACATATGTATATGAAAAAAAAATACTCACATGAATGTATGAAAATATACAACAAATTTATCCTCTCTTTTTAATCCATTAGGAAAAACTACAGAAAACGTTTGCAACAAAATAAAATCTTTTGAGGGACAAAGGCGTTATGTCAATGAAAATCGTTACCGCAATATAATCAATGATTTTTGTTTGCAAATATATGTAACATTGAAACAGACGAAGTGTTGTTTCAACTGGATGTCGCTACATACCATACGGTGATCGCTGCTAACGACTTATTGGAATTTAAATTTGCTGATAAATTGATTTAGAAAATGGGCTTGCCAACTTGTCTTCAGTACCTCAATATCAATTTGATATAAACACTGCTTGCGTTATTCGTTCCCTAAGTTCAAAAATGATGAAAAAGGCGCTTCGTAAAGAAAAAACACTTGTATTTATTAAAATAAACTTGGTTGTGTAACTTTTGAAAATATAAAGTTTTTTCGGGCTTAAAAAGACACCATTTATACGCTCATATTTTGACATCACTTATTTATTTGTCAAACAAAATTTTATAACCCGCAAGCTTTAAGAAATAAGAATTACTTTCCCAGAAGATCACTATTTATTTCTTTTCATAGGCTAACGAAACCGATGATCTATATATCTGAATAATCTTCGTTTGTTGCAGATATATATGACCCCTTGAGAGTATCTGTCTTATTTTTGTCGATAATGACAACAATTAAATGCCTTAAACTTAAGTAATTTAACATCTGCTTTACAAAAATAAAGAATAAATAAACGAAGGATGACAAAGCAAAAGTAAAGTTTGAAATAAGAAAAAAAAAATAATTTTACTTAAGTTAAACTTTAAGTGCACAGTGACAATCTTCAAAACACAGAATGGGTATTTAAAGAATTTCTATTTATTTACAAAAGTTAAACAAGCCAAGCACATTCCTGGAAACTTTAACTTTTGCAGTTCCAACGCTCTCCAGCTGGTTTTAAGTTTTTACCTCTGCATGAAAATAATGTTGTTGGCAAAATTTATAACAACACTGTGCTATTAAAATGAAAAAGTAATTAACTTCATATAAATTTATAGATATTTTAAAAGAGAAAGAAGCGCAAAAGGACTTAGAAAATAAAGTAAAAAAATTTTAGTTTTACTCGTATTCTTATTTCCACTTTTATTAATAAAGGTAAAAAAAATGAAATCTGAGTTTAAAGCAATTTTTTCTTGAGTATTTTTTCCTAATAATACGTATTCATTTTAATTATCATCCAAAAAAATCGCTTTCATTAATTTATATACAAATATCATTTGAGTCTTCTAGACTGTTAAACGATTTCCGATTCATTTGTCTGGTTTTCTAGTATTATTATTGAATTTTTTTTTCATTACTTTAGTGCTGTTGCATGTAACACGCAATCAGTGCAACTTTGTATTCTGACATTTTTTTTTATAATTATATTTCCTTAGAAGAATTTATTTATTAATAATAAATGTAAATTCCAATAAATACAGGCCTTTAGTCAAATGTAACGAACGGTATGTAGGATGATTATGTGTCTGGCAAAGCTATTACCACAAGTTATTTTTACATAAGCATTTTTAATAGTGTGACAAGAAAAAAAGGTTGCAGATAATTTCAATTATTAAAGTTAATTAAATAAATCAAAGTTTTTTACGCGTCATAAGTTATTAAAAACAAAAAAATAGTTATACCTTGCTATAATATATTTATCAGAAAATCTAAACTAAGTGGTAAAAGATATGATCTGGCTCAACTATTTAGTATGTTTTGGTCTTAACCAAGTCTCCTTAATGCGCAAAACACAAAAATACTCATCTGCTTTAAATACCACAGAGTATATTTGAAACAAAATTTACTTGTGTTTTATTTAGCGAATAAAACCTATTATTAGCCAATATGAGTTCATTTTCCCACCCTTGTGATAATTTACTTTTTGATAACTTGACGGAATACGTTGCGATATTACAACTTCTGTTCCTATTAATGACATAACTACGTTAAACAAAGCACTAATATAGGCCATTTTTCCATCTTTAGATAGATTAAAAAAATCATTGTTTTAAAACTTTTCAAAACAATTCATAATATTTTTATTGAAAATAGAAAAAAAAAATCAGTGATAATATAAAATAGTCTCCATGAATGGAAAGAATTAATGAATAAAAGAATTTTTTTTACATATAAAATATAAGGTTCTTTGTTTGTTAGTTTTATGAATGAATTTTGGTAAAGAAGAATAAAAAAAAATATTAAGAGCAATGATATAACTAGATTAAGAATAATTAATTGATATGTCTTAAATATACAAAATACAAAATACTTGAAACTGACATCTATGGAGATGTTCTTTTTATTTCATTCATGATGATGGACTGTAGGGCCCGACCATTCACACATGATGATGATGGAGATGTTATTGTTGCGAATTTTTTTTTTTCGTTAAAAAAATGTTTTAATGTTTAGGTAAATATAATTTGTGGTTACAATAAAAAAATTTTTAACTCATAACTCATAATTTCTGTAGTTTCAAACTACGCATTTCAATAATTCACTTTTTTATTATTTTTGTTGTCGTCCTAACCTTATTATTTAAATTTTAAACTTCTTCTTTTTATATTTTTTTTATTTTTATTAGTGGTATTGAAAACTAATTTAGATAGAACCAATTAAGTTAGATAGATTTTGTAGAATTTTTGATCAGTGTGTGGCACAAAAAAAAAATTCATATAAAAGTTTAGTAAATAAGTTTGGTATACAGGTTTAGGTTGGTTACAACTTAAGATAAATAATATAGAAAATAATTGGTTGATTTTTCAATACTACACAAAACTTAACTTAATCTATTTATCTGGTTACGTGGTACATTGATGTCCATGTGAGATTTTTGCCTTCCTTACTTGGCAACTGACGTTTCGAACAAAGGATTGGAGAAAAATATACGATTTAGTCCCTGGTTTTAGAATTTTTAGAAGTTAAATATAGTTCCATTATTATAGAGATATTTACATCTGGCATAATTTTATTTATTATTGGCTTACTGTATAACTCTAAAATCCACAAGTTTTGCTACGTTACTTTAACTTTAACTAATAAATTTTTGTAAACTTTTTTTCTATGTATAACGTTATAATAATAATTTAAGTTATTAATTTGCCACTTATCATTTAGAGCGCTGAGATTTTGTACGATCATTTCTCGCGACTACCACTAGATTAATAAAATGCTTGATCATAAAAGTTTATGACGAGAGATGAGGAATAAAATCACTTAAAAAAATTATTAATAATACAAAATCACATAGTGGAAATACAAAAGAAATAATAGAAATTTACTTGCAAATATATGTGCATTCAGCGCTCAGCAGAATGGAGATAATAAATAGTGTGCAACACTTATACAAATAGGTAAAAAAACTACATATTATTTGTTTACATTGAGCATAGAAATTTCTCAAATAATAAATCAAACTAATTTCTACCGTGCGAGATTGAGTGATATGTACTCTTACAAGTACTGCTAATTGAAATATCCCTAAATTTTTGTGTTAAATTAATTAATTTAATTTACAATTTATATATTTTTTCAGAAATTAAGATAAATAAATTGTAAAAAGTTTTAAAATTTAAGAACTATTTGCTTTAAGAAAAAAACTAAAAAGGTGATAAAATTATTAAATATATAACAAGAAAATTTAAAAGGCAATTTTGAAAGGTTCACAACATTAAATGAAATGAAAGTGAAGAAAAATATTCTGCTAGCGATGGGTTGGTTAGCAAGCTACTGATTATAGTATAGTCGCTCTGTTTTCGAAAATGCCATTCCAACTCTCCAGATTAAATAGTCACTCCAAGATGTATCACATAAGGCTCACCTTTTCGAACTTTACGAGATTTCTGCTTGTTCAGAATAGTTGGCTAATCACACGTTAAGTGAAAAGGGATTTTTCCTGACCTATTAATGCCATCATTAGCTTAGAGAGGCCCCTACTCTACATATTTATTATTCTATTGATCCGAGTACTTGCTTGGCGACCTTAAAAGCTTACTCGTCGTCTAACTTTAGCTCTCTAAATGCAGTACCTAAAACTGGTATTGTGGTGAAGCTACTGATAGCCTAGAGAATATCTAGTACTCGGCCTATCATCCCTACATTGATTGGTCAGATTTAAAGAGATGTTTATTTTACAGGAAGGCCACAAAACTATTAACAAAAATTGCAATTATGTTTGAGTATGATTTAGGTCATGTAATCGTTGCGGCCAGTCCATATAATATTTTATTTTTTTATTTTTATGTTTTAGGAAGTTAATTAATTGCATAATGTTTTATTTGAAATAAAAGAAATGCTACCCGTGTTTAAGTAAGATCGATCGATAACGTATGAATTATAATTAATAAGTTTGAATTAAAAATAAAACCGGTCAATGTAAAAATACGAAAGGTATGTGTCCCATAGAACTTACATTATCTGTAAAAATAGTTGTCATGCTCAGCTCACATTTTTCATTTTTGGCTAAACGAGTTGCCAAATACGGCAACTTCTTATATTCCCTATAGACTACTTTACTTCGGGAGAGAAGCACATTTTGAGGAGGTTTGCAAACTTGTGGCGTCATGGAACCTTTTTTTAACCATAAAATTACCGTTAACATTAATTAAAATAACAACTTTTGACAAAAAAACTTCAACCGAAAAAGTGTTAAAAAAGTGCTTTTTGCATGTAAATCTTCTTAAGAATAATAAAATATATGTAGAAAGTAATTTTAATGCCTTTCATTAATCTGTAGCACAAGAGTAAAATCACAAAAATTATATAATTAGAAATAATAAGTTCAACAGTAATTTAAATGTTGATTATGAAACATAAAGTTTTAAAGAGCTCAAAATCCGAGAAACCTTAATGTCTTAAGTTTTCTTTTCTTATCAGTTAAAAAAATGTAAGCAAATAATTGCAAGGGATTTAGAAATGATGACTTTAATTTAACACACAAATTTTATTCTGTATTGTTTGTTTTACTTAACTGGTTGCAATAAATGTTTAGAAAATTAAAAAATTAAGAACAGTAATAATAAGAAAAATGGTTTGGGTGAAACTGTTAAAATGCAACAGACAGTGAGCAGATTTTAATGTTTTTAAGGAAAGTTTTGTAGAGCCAAATTTTTGATTTTCTAAAAAATATAGAATTAAATCGTGTTTTAAAATTAATTTTAGTTTAGTTTTTTTATAAGAAACGAAAAACTAGAAAATTTATATTAAAGTAAAAACTAATATTTTTATTCAGATTTTCTCAAAATCTTAATTACATTTTTTGGCAAAAAAAAAAAAAAAAAAATATATATATATATATATATATATATATATATATATATATATATATATATATATATATATATATATATATATATATATATATATATATCAAATCAAGTTTGCTTTTTCTGCTATATCACCGCTGAGTGGTCATATCTTAATACAAATCTCTTTTTAAGAACTGTATTTTGTACACTATAAGTATGTTTCCTTATTTGTGGAGACATGTGAAAAAAAGTTTGGTTTAAAAACTTTTTAATTTGATTTTATAATTAAATCAATAAAATTTCAAAGTAAAATCAGTAAAACTTTTTGTATGTGCAAAAATTTATAGTGTAGGAGTTAAATACTTTGAACCGGCTCGCTTACGTCTTCATGTCAGTTTTACTTCTGGAAAGAAAAAAATATTAAGAAGAAAAAGAAAAGAGTGTAGGAAGAGATTTTTTAAAAGATAAGAGTACGAGATAGCAAGACTGTTACATATTTGCTTACATATATCGGACGTGATGCGAAATGTTTTGCAATAATTTCAAAGAATATCCTATCAATACTTAAATTTGGTGCTAAGGCACCCGCGGTTCCGTAAAATATTTTTCAAAATTGGTTGAGGGCAACGTAGGTACAATATTGTTTTCTTTTATGCTGTGATAAATTTTTCACCTATGTTTAAAGACTTTTTCAGTAATCTAATGAATACTTTTTTATTTTGATTTAACTTGTATTCGCAAATAAAAAAGCAGATTTAATGAAAACTTAAGTTTTTTTTAGTATATGTTTTCATGAACTGAAAAAAATGAACTTACTTCTGTCGCATGTTTACTTTTTATTTTATTCGCTGAGTAATTAAAATATTGCAATATTCAAAGGGCTTAGTTTTCATATTCTCAACCAGTATGTTTCCCTATTCAAATGTCTCTGTAAGTTTTAAAGCCCGAAGTCATGTTCATCACAAAAAGCTTAAATAAAGTTTTTTCTTTATACCTCCAATACTTTATATTTATTTTCTGGTTTCTGCGAAAAGGAAACAATTGATGATTTATTTTATTAAATTTTTATATTTTTTAGGGTCCTCTTTTGTAAATCTTTTGCATAAATATAATGTTAAATCTTGTGTCAGTATCGGTTACAACAACATTTACAATTATTTTAATTAATGAATAATCTATGTAAATATATTATTTGACAGCTAGAAAAATTATGAATATAATTTTCTAAGTATGTACTTGAGACGTCAATATCAATACACTTTATCTTTTGTACATTTTTTATTTGTTTTAAATAAATATTTTCTTCTTGTTTTTAAATTTTTGTAAAAAATAGATCTTTAAAAATAATTGAATAAGATAACATAAGAAACATAATAACATTCCGCTGTTTATAAATATTTTTTTTCGTTTATACAAATTTTGTATGAGATAATTTTGTATATGTAATTTATTGCATCAAGTCTCTGAGTTAAATTAAATAATAAACCAAATCTCTTCAAAATTATAACAAAGTTCGCAAGCAATTTATTTAGAAAAACACACAAAACATTAAGAGTTTCTTTTAATCAATTTCTTATTTTTTACCTACTTCCAAAAAGAGAAGATTATCAATTGTCAAAATTTTTTATGTTGATGCCCGCAAAGCTGCTCTCATTTGATTTTTGAACTGACTTTGAATTTTTTTTTTAATTTTAAAAATTATATATGGTGTATAATGCTGTAGCGCACAATAAGACAAAAAAAAAAAAACTTCAAGATTAAAAGGCGTCCCTTTTTGACATAAACTGATCTTAATGTCTCAATATTTTCTTTTGTCTTTTATAACAAGAACTATAAAATTGGAAATTTAATGACACTTTTCTCTTTTGTGAAGAATTTACCATTTTAAATTTTGATACTCAGCAAACAAGTCACTGAAATAAAAAAGCATTAAAAAATAAATTCGCTAACCAAAATAACAAAAATGTATTTTGAAGCCCTTAAGTTCAATACTCCTCTGGTATACTGAGTTATTCCCAACGTAATTTGATTCTGCCCCACTGTGCATTGCAAACATCGACTATTTAACCAACTAATCAATACTTATTTGGTTGGACGTTGTTCGCACACAACCTAAAGCATTTCTTGGTTTTTTTCTCTGTAACTAATCTTAAGATTTAAATTAAAAACTGAACCTTAGCCGAAAAAAGCAAATTTTTAATTTATTTATAATATTCACAGTTCAAATACTGATTAGGAAAAAAATAAAAAATTTAAAAAAAAAACATTTAGAAAAATTTTTGTTTTTTTTTCAAACATTATGATAATAAACGATGCTGAATAAATTATTTTAAACTATGGATGTGGTGGCTAGATTTTGATTAGTGTGTATCCACAGATATTGAATGTTTTTTTAACGAAGCTTTAAAATATTTAAAAATTATTATTATTTTTTTTTTAAATATAATTTTGAATTCGGCTAAAGCTCACGTAGTCTCTAAATTTATTAAAAAAGAAATTTTTTTACAATTACAGAATGTAATGCGGCATCCTAGCGAAAAAAAAATAGTCAACTGTTTTTGATTCATAAATATTGTTTAAAATATATTATATTACCAATCATGTAGTTGTAACATGAATGCTGTCTTTACTTTAAAGAGCATAATTGAAATTGTTATCCAAAAAACTTATTGCAAAAATGTACGTTTACATATAGCCCTCATATATATATTTATTCCGTAATTTTGCTTTTATGTTTTTTATGACCATTATAATTTATGGTGCGGTTTTCCTTTTTTTAATATTCTTGAAATGTTAGGATAATTTTTTAGTAATTTACGTTTTGTCTTGTGAAAATGTTTTATCTACTAAGTGTGTTAAATACATTCTATTATCAAAGAAAGGGTAGTAAAATATAAATGTGTTTCCTTGAACATTAAAAGAAATTTTTATGACATCAAAACTTATAATAAAAATTAATATTTATGGCGGTAATTTTTATTAATATACTTAATTAAATAATTCATAAGAAATTAATTGAGGCATTTTGAAATAAATCTCAGAAATGGTTTCAATAACATTGGGAAAATATGTGGCGGTATTATGAATAGAAGTGAGAGACTTTTGATATGACAATTACTGCGTATACTCAATATCAAATTCCAGAGTTATATTCCTTCTTATCTTGTTTTATAAATAAACTTTCACGTTATTTTCTTAAGAACATTTAAATGCGAAGTTTCTTATAATAAAAAAAAAACCTCTTGTTTTTTGTGTTCTTAGCAAATAAGTTCGTCATATTGATCTATTGTTTATGTCAGTTTGCTTTTTGTTCTTTCCTTTGAAAAATATCTTGATTCATATACGCATAAATGAAATTAAATATTCCTTTCTTTACTTTAATCTTGCTAATGACCAAAATGTTCATAAATCATGATTTACACTTTTTGTTACAAAACATTATTAAGGAAGTCAAAATCATAGACTAATGTATTTCAACTGAAAAAATAAAGGATTAAAGTAAAGTTGATGAAATAAAAACATTTGTTAGAGTAAAACTTGACAAAAATAAAGAAAAATTGTTTTTTTTATTGTAGGCGGTGAAATATATTTTACTTTGCGGCTTTCGTTATTTTTGGTAGTTGTCAAATTTGTTTTTAAATACTCAGGCAACATAATTTGTTTCTGTTTGACCTAGATAATCAAGAAAATTTACGCTCCGTAGTTTATTCATATTTTCTGTTTCGGTAACTCCTTGCGTGCTCATCCAATGTTCTTTTAAATTTTGCTTTGATAATGCTTTTGCAGCCAGTCACTCAGTTCTTCCTGTGTTAACTCTGGTATTTATTTATTCTATCGTATAAGTATTTACAAGTATGAATTTTTATTTCCCATTTTTAAATTTAAGTGGCTTCATTTTTAAATATTTATTATAGCTATTGGGATTTTTGTGATTTTTTTTTAATGTAAAAGGAGGTGGGTCGTTGACCAGTAGTTGCGTATTCGCAAGTGTTATGTACAACAATTTTTATTTGGCTACTTTTTTGAAGTGCTTAGTAAAGTACATGATTTATATATATATATATATATATATATATATATATATATATATATATATATATATATATATATATATATATATATATATATTTTTTTTTTTTTTTTTTTTTTTTTTAAATTAACCTACATAAAGAGTAACCAACATGTGGACTTGCCAACCTCTATCATATAGTATACGGGAATACTTCATGTCACCTTTCAAGGTTATTGGAAGCTTCAGGTTGTATTACTATGTAGAGTATGCCATTTAAAAAAAATTGTAAAAATAAGTAACATAAAAAATAAGCATATTCCAGCTGTAGCAGAGAAAACAAGCAGAACTTTGAAGGGCCTTTCAACGAGCTGAATGTAAGTAATATTCCTTTTAATTTTTTTTAGTGTTGTATTCTTCATCTTTTGCGTATACTATATTGGTTTAATGTTAAAATTTGCCATTTTTATTAATTTAGTAAGAGATATTGATATACGTAGGTGAAAAGGGAAGAACAAAAACAACATTATTGAACAGAATTTATCATAATACCTAATGGTAATTATAACACCCAACATTCACGCAGTGGTGCATTTTGTGCTAGGTTTGTTAAAGAGTTTGTTTAAAGAGTTTTTCTTTTCACACATAACAGTTTTCAAATTTCGCATTTTTACAATAATTCATGAGACCATCGATTTTTAACCGTTCAGGTCAAACTTTCTTATGAAGGCCACCTGTCCACGTCAGGTATAAATTAGAAGTTTACCGCTTATTCATATTAATACTGCCATTGATCATTTTTTTTAAGGAGTGTTTGCTATTTATACCAATACATACATAAGCCTCCATGACGCTACTGAAAGTCAGAAAGTTGTCTCAACCAACAAAAGCTGACTCCATCATTTTCTCCAAGATTTGATTAATTTATTATTAATTAATTTAATTTATTTATAAAAAATATCTATTCAAATATTGCTTTTTGCAGCTTGCATTCGATTTTTTGCTAGGGCAAATTATTTTTAAGACTATTAACGTAATTTTCTTTTTTATTTCATTATCTTTCGAATCGTAATAGTTTAAAAGACGAGGCCGTATTCATAAAATTCAGGGCCTTTTGAAAACATCCTTTCAGTTCTAAAAACTACAATATTTTTTCAAATATTTTCATTTGTTGTAAGTGCTGTTTTAATTGATCTTCTTTATGCCTTCTGTGTATATCAAGAGTTCACTTATTAGGGTTTCAAAATTAGAGGGCTTAGACTTACTGATAGACGAACAGACATTTAAGCAAAAACAATAGGGTTATAATTTTAGCATAAAAGTACAGAACTCTTAAAACCTAAAATACTATTGTCATCTTCTACAATTTTAATGAGGTATTAAAATTTCTTTTCTTTTTTCTTAAAACACTTCTTTTTTTTTTTAAATTAGTTTTAGTTTGGTATTCAACAGTTTTTTTTTTGTTTTAATTTTATTTAATATTTTTTCTTATCACAACTGTGCGTTCATATATTATTTTCTTCTTTCTTCATCTTATGCATTGTTTTTTCTTTTTTTACATATATTTTTTTAAAAATATTTTTGTTTATATTATGTGTAGATTGTTGTTTGCTTTATTTGTATTTATTTGCGCAATTTTCCGTTTGGTTTCCTTTATTGCATTTTAACTTCTGCTTTACGGAATCAAGGCAATAAGACTGCCAACATTGTAATTTTCATTTTGTTTATTAGTTTCAAAAGTTCCTATATTGACGTATAACAGCAACTTTATTGGCAATTGGTTTTTATTCTTCTTGCTAAAAGTTAGTTCGACATAATCTTTTATAATCTAATATCACGTATTTTACTTCTTGAAAAGAATATAAAATAAAAATTTTATTATGTGGCTATTATCGCTGATGAAAGCATTATTGCAAAAATCTTGAAAACTCTTTTTTTTATAGTTTTTGAAAATATTTACACTATGGATTTGATGATTAGAACTAGCAAAATAAAATCTTACTGTGAAGAAAAATAAAGTTTAATGCAGTAGCATTTTAGGGGTCCATAAGAAAACTCTCTAATATGATTTGAACCACCTTTAGTCGATTATTATTATTATTATTTTTAATTAGACTGCTTTTAGACTGTTTAAATTAAAAAAAAGTTCGTAAATAAAGAAATTAAGAGTATCTCCATACAGCACACATAACTTTTATATACTGATTGAAACATAATAGATACAAATATAAAATTTTAATAAAGTTGACATCACTATAGCTTACAATAACAGAAAGTTCTAAAATAATTAAGTACCGTAGAGACTAATGTATGTTATAAGGACCTATCTTTTAAATTGTCTTTATTTAAATTAGCAAATCGCACAGAAACAAAAATTTAAAATAAAGTGCGTATTACGGTTTGTGTCATATTCGGTGATCCGCTGTTCATCTTTCTATTTTGAAGTCAGTTTTATTGCAAGAATAAATATTTTTGCAAGCGGTCGCATTTAATTTTATTTTTACGACACATAAAAAGAGGAGCTAATTTTAATTTACCATCGCAGTGGAGAGGGTAGAGAATTGGTCTTAATTTCTATAATGTGTTACAGCGCAATTTTTCTTTAAGTAAATATTATATTTGAATCGATTTCAGGAATTCTGTAGCAAAATAATTCTTCTTTAGATAAAACCAGATTTAAAAAAAAAAATTTTTTAAATTTTTTTTTTCTACATTTTCCTAATCTAATTATTTATTTCAAGTCATTTTATCGCCCAATTAAAAGCAGGATAAAAATAATTATTTTATTATTATTTGGTATTAAAATAATAAATTTTTAAATTAAATTAAAACAAGTAATAATGCTATACACCGCTAAGCCGATTCTTATATGTCCTTCACCATATATGTATAACCATATTTACCATACTGCAGAATTCCAACTGAATGGCTTTAATAAAAATTGGTATATAAATTTTCTATTTAAAAAAACTTTTCTTCCAAACTTGTTAAGTTTCGCCTAGGGTTGTTTTTCTAACCTAATGAAAACCTTGTTGTATCAGGTAAAAACTCACTAATTACTGTAACATGAATACAAACGAAAGTTGAAAAAAAGGCATGGAAATATTAAAAGCAGGCATCGACCGACCTTTTTGATTTTCAATAGAAAAATTTTGGTATCTTTTTTTGATTGATTGGCAAATATTAGTTTTTAGAAATATTTCTATTAATAAAAAATAATAATAAATGTAAAAATAAAAATTTAATAGTAATTTTAATCCGACTTAAATTCAAATATTTTCATACTCTAAATTTATTAAGAAGAAAAATTATTTACAACCTTAAAAGTCTTTTAAAAGTCTTAAAAAAACACAAAAACCTTGACACTAGTAGAATGAGATACAGCATTTTTAGGATCGCTATATCCATCACCAGCTTCTTGATATCTGCATACTTTAGGTTTTATACATTGTAAATATCAGCTATCTTACCAAATAATTTAAGAAATAATTCTTAATTAATCACTATCAAGTTTGTAACACCAAGTCCAAAACCCAAAGCGCTATTTTATTTAGGTATTAATCGACACGTACACATTCGCTGTTGGTGCTACCCGAAAAATATTCCTTAAATTATTATCAATAGAAACTTTTATTTACTCATTTATAGGGGGTTTTAGTTTAAGTACCACCAAGATTGTGCCTTTACGAGTATATATTTTTTGCGTCATTGATATATATTATTCAACTACAAATTTATTCTATACAATGTAATGACAACAAGTCCCACAAGTCATTTCTGTACATGAAATGTTGTTGTTGGTGTAGATAGTAATCGATATGGAATACAAAATACATATTTTTAGAATTTTTTTCTGTCTGTCTATGCTTGAGTCACGTAAAAACTTCTGGATCGATTTGAATAAAAGTTTGTGTGGGGGTTCCTCAGAACCTTAGTTCATATAAAGAATACTTTATGTTCCATAGAAATAAGTAGTTTCATACAGAAAAAAGGATATAAATGCGAAATCTCCCAATTTTATCGGTATAATGTTACAAAAATATGTAGTTGTCAGCATATATTATTTTTATAAGCGGAATATAATAAATAAATACATATTTAAAAACACATATTTCTATATTTGAATGTTAAGAAAATTATAAATGGCATGCGGACTAACTCGGGGCGCTGATAGTAATTAATATAACTATAATTCGTAATAACCTTTGATTGACAAATAGCTATTTCTATGACAATAATAATAATTTAATGCATAAAAAATACTAAAACAAAAACAAAAACTAAGAAATAAATAAATTAATTCTGATTTTTGTTTTTTTAATAAAGACATTATTAACAACCCCGACTAAAAAAACTATTTTGACAGGAAATACGTTATAGTGTTATTTATTTCGATACTTGAAAAATTATCAATAGGCCTCGTTAAGTACAACATAACGTGATAAATATGCGGCAATAATACATAGCAAATGAATTACAATAACAAAATTGTTACAAGTAAAAGAAAACAATAACTGTTTATTGCAATATTCTATAAAATATAAAAGAAATGAATAAATTAATGTTCATAAATCAGCGGGACAAAAGAAATCAAGATGATACACAAAAGCACGTTCTAACATTCACACATTAATCATTTTCTATAATTCATTCATTCTTAAATTTGGAACTTATTTTAATTTATCTTTTTTTTCTTTGAACAGTGAAATCCGTAAAAATTGACACAAACTAACAACGCAACTTTGATGACAATTTCTTGATATTAAATAAAGTGCTCACATTAACCTTGTGGCTAATAAAAAAGATTTTCCAAATTGTCTTTAGATTTAAAAGAAGAAGCAAGTGAAATGAAAATTTGTCATTTGTATGAAACGTCAGCAAGAATAAAATATGAAAATAATAATACTAAAAATAACACGAAGGCACTAAAGGCAATGATACAGATTTGGTACACAAATTTATGGCCAATATAGAAAAACGTAAGATAGACAAAAGGATATATAAAGCCAACAGTTGCAGTATGTTTTCGATTTATTTATATTTAAATTTTGAAATAAACGGGCCATTACCATATAAAACAGCTGAATTTATGGGACTGAAATCGATTATTGGTGATATAACATAACGTAACAGAAATAACCATTTCGGTAGATATCGATCCAATTTGGATTTATTTCTATAACCTTATACAGTAAAATATTAATATTAATTTTATGATTTTAGGGTTCCGTACATTAAGGGTAAGAATATAACCCTATTGTTTGCGCGACAATGTCTTTCCGTATTTCTGCTTGTCACAGCTATCTGTCGCTGCAACTCTATCTCTAAACTTTTGCAGAAGAAGATAAAATAGCAAAAGATACTAGAAATTAAAGGGTATTCCGAAACGACGTAAAATTTATAAAACTTTGTTTGCAATGTCAACAAATAGAAAAGATAAAAGTCTAAATTAAAAGTTGTCCTAATATTGCCTTCATTTTGTCTCATATGTTTTAAGTTTTTAAACTGTTGTGAGTATAAACAAATATTTCTGCTATAAAAAAAATTGTAAAAAATAATTTTAGTAATTAAGAGGTGTTTTGAAAAGGCCGCAAATTTACGAATAAGGTCTAATCTATTATTCTGTTATTTCTACTACAAGACCAAGTACAAATTTAAATAAAGGGTATCCAAATAGTAACTTGATTTTCTAATATAAAGATTTATTTTTGGAAATGTAGTAGGCTGAGACTAAAAATTTTCACAGAGTATGTATTGGTATTTCGAAAATAAAGCAACAAAAAAAGATATCAAAAGGTGTCCCAATATTTACTTTATTTTTATAGGCCTTCTTTTAAATCTATTTTAAATTTAAATATTAAATTCGCTCTAACAAGTTCGAAAAATAAATAAAAATTTAAGGGTTACCCACATATAGTTTTAAAAAAATTATTACCAATGCTTACAAGACATTTAAGTGTTTCTGCAAGTAGCAGTGAAATTTTAAATGAAATTCAAACGCACAATTGAGGCTGCCTCGTACGAAATGCAAAGTTCATGGAAAAGGTGGTGAAAATTAAATTCCAAAGTCGCTTATGAAAAAAGTATTACTGAGTTCTATGAAGGTGATCCTCCGTCTATTTGAAGCTGTAGTTTTACTAAAGAAAAAGTCGAGAAATACCTAACATCTTCTAGTATATTTTGAGGCTCAGATTTTTGGCGTAATACCATCTCATAGATTAGTCAAAAAATATTGAAATACCGTAACTAGTTTATGAGTTTTGTCGCAACTGGCATTCCATTTTAAGGTTTTTTCAAAAGTAATTTTCGAAATCGTCTTTCGGCTCAAAATTTAAGAACATTTGGCTTCATAAACTAATATCTCATTAATTAAAACTAATATCAATTAATGATTTTTTAATGCTAATTTCTTACGCAGTAGTTATTATTTAATTTATTTTATGTTAGTTAAGTTAAGGGAACCTAAGAAATCCAAATTTGTTAAAAATAACTATTCAATAATTTTTTTTTTTTTGATTTTTATTGACTGTAAAGAAAAAAAAAGAGATATTACTTTAAGAAATAAAAGGTAATTCTTGTGTTTTTTCAAACTAAAATTTGTATGCAGTACCCAGAAAGTAAAAGTTATTTTTTGTTTTTAGTTAAACATGAAAAGTTAATTAGGTTGTTGTTGTTTTTTTTTATTGTTTTACATAAATGCTAATTGTCGATTTTATATTTTTAGAGTCTAAATATATAAATAATTAGTAAGAGAATTTATTGCTATACCAACTATTTTTCATTTCATAACACGTTTTTATAAAAGGGATACAGATGAGATGGAAATTTTTGGAGCAAAGTAATTTTTTTCGCATCACGTAAAAACTGTCTGATGGATTTGAATAAAGTTTTGGTAAAAAAAATCATTTCGTAGAGAAAGTAGAGATACAAAAGTGAAAGCATCCAATTTTAGCGATATAATTGTACAAGAACAGTTGTGAGTACATTTTATTTTTGTAGATGGAATATCGGATTAAGACATACGCTCTGATAGTCAATTAATACAAATTTAAAAAAAAAAGTATTTTTTCTCTTCTACTTTGTTATACTTTCTTTTTATTGCTAAGGTTAGATCCATGTGGTTCACCGTTGGGCTTACTATCAATTTAATATTACTTGTTTATTAGTTTAAAATAGTTAAACTGATTGCATGGATTATAAAATTTAATTTATAGTTTTCTTTTATTAAAAAAAAAAAGTTAAATGTTGCTAAATTGAATTTATGATAAGAGGATTTTGTTAATATTTTTTTTTTTTACGTAATATAATTCTTAATAATAAATTTTGAAGTGTAAATTAAAAAAATTAAATTTTGCTATTTTCTTAGTTTCTGTGTGTTAAATGCTGCGGTATAGTAATTAGCCAACAGAAAGATATGTATTTCACAGACTTTCATCAAGAGTATTAATTTTTATTATTTATCGATTGTCACTAGCTTTGATCATTCGTCTTTTACTTAGTGTAAGACTGCCCCCGCAATTAAATTTTATATTCTGGTGTCGTTTACATTGATTTAACATCCTCGAATAATCTACACTTGGCGTAAATTCTAAATAATTGATGTACTTATTTACGAAATCACAATAAATTGATGAATAATTACTGTGTCTCCCTAACAATTGTTATTTTATTTTGTATATTATTAACAGACAAATTAAACAAATAATAACCAGTGGGCTTTGTTGACAAAGAAAAAATATAAGTGATATTTATTTAGTAATTAAGAATTATTTATATATTTGACTGATATAGTACTAGTGCAATAAAGCAATAACTGGTTACTTAACCTTAAATAACATATTAAAGAAATGACCACACATAAATTACATCATCAATAAGATCAAGGACCAAGTCATACATTAAGTCATAGTTAAATTAAACTGCGATATTAATTCATGTAATGTATATGTAAATGTCAAACTTAAAACCAACTTTATTTTTATCTTTACGTTCAATCCAATAAAACACGAATCTTTACTGCATGGACTGCATGCATGGGTTAGCAAAACTGCCTTCCACTCTACTTTACTGACAATTTCTTAATATTGAATAAAATATTCATATCATTCGTGGTGTAAAGAAAAGGTTTCGCAATCGGTTATAGCCGCAAAGAAGAACTAAATGAAAAAAATTCTTTTTAATAAAACGTTAGCAAATATTAAAGAAAAGGGTAAGAAATACGATGACAGCATTGAAAACTAAGAAAATAAAAATAATATTGGATAGTCAAATTAATTGCCACAGAATACAGAACGAAATGAGAACCAGCATGAAAAAGAAACCCTTCATTACAGCAGGTGTTTTATTTCTTAATATTTTTTATATTTAATATGGAATCCATGATGAATTTTCCTATTGTTTTATATGCATTTTTGATAGTAACTGTTTTAAAGTGCAATTATTTTAAATTAAAATTTTAATATATTTTTAGTTTTAAAATTCAATTCGACCAAGACGATTTATATTAATATTATAACCAAATGATTAATTATTACTATGGCGTTAGTTGAAGTAGATTTTTATTTCAAAATTTAATACAAAGGAAATAAATGGATGTAAAGCAGTTTTTTCTGGATCTTCACATCGTCTGTCGTCAACATTATATTTACTATTTTATAGTGTTAAATAAAGGTTTTATAAGATTTTAAACATTTATGAATATAAGTTTATCCACCTTTGCCTATTAAATGTTCATTAATATGTTTTGCGTTCTTATATTTACGGCCGCAAAAAATAGGCATTTCTAAAAAAATGTAAACACTTACATTTGTTTAGTTATGAATCTTCTTTTCTCACGTCACTGTTTGGTTCAGGTGAAAGTCATATTAATGTTTCTTTAAACGCTATTAAAAACAAATTAAAATTTGTATCTTTAAACATAATTTTCTTTTGAAATGAATTAGTCAAAAACAACTTTATTGTTTTTTAGGGAGACTTATTTGCTTCACTCATGCCTCCTATCAGACCTTGAACAACGTACATGTCGTGCAATTATTAGTCAGAATGTTTGTGATAATCACACAGAAGAGGATCATGCGAGTTAATTTAATTGTGTCGAAACGGGGAAAAAACTATTTTTTTATTTATTTTTATTTATTTATTTATTAAAGTTCATTATTGACTAACTTAATAATAAAGTTTACAATGCTTAGATTGCATTTGTCAATTAATTGCACAAATTTGTTGTGCCTTTGATCTTTTTTGTTTTCCAATTAACTTTAATTTGAGTCGGAGGAGTCTTTGACGTTATTTCTCCCCCCTTGGACATAAAATTCTTGTGAGTTTTCCGAGCTATATTTACAGCAAATCTTTTTCTTGTGAAATAAATGTATGAAAGTATTAGAATCATTGTTACTGCTAAGATTGCAGTAAGAGTGAACAGATTATAGGTTGTGCTAATTTTCTTGTGATATTATAATTGATTGATTTTTTCTATTTTTAGCTTGAGTTAGGATAATTTCATCAACTGTTAGTTAAATTTTTGCTTAAACTGTTTATTAGTGTTTTTGTATGTTACATTATTAATAGGTGGTATACAATCACTGAAAAGAATTAAATAACTATCTTTTTGTGTATTTTTCTTTCGTCAAAAGTACTTTCTATGTAACAATTATTTTAATTTTTCAGCAGCAATAAACCGTTTTCAAAGTGTATTGTTTCTTTTTTATTATTCTTTCTTTTGTTAAAATTTTTGTTAAATATGCATAGTTTTGTTTTAAATTTTAAATTTTTCTTATAAATTTTAAAACGTTGTTGATCAAAAGTTCTTCGGTGTTGTTATTACTTACAAGTATAAATATTAATTGTTTCGCAAGTATTGATTTATTTGGGGATTTTTATAGCGAAAATTATTTCATCATTTTTGTACTTAGCTGTTACTAATTTTATATCTTTTCACTTATTAATCTATTAAAATATTGTTTTACATTATGCTTAACCTAGATAATACAATATTGTTTTGTATCTATGTTCTACATTATGTTCTATACAGCGGTGTGGCGAAATATTGAAAGAAAAAAAAAAAAAAGAAAAAATAATAAACAATATTTTTATTTTTATTTAAAAACTGACCTGGTGCTTGTTTCATTATAAAATAAAATTAATTATAATAAAAGGTCAAAAAAACTTTAAAATTGTGCATAATATTTTTTATTTTTACTTTTTTAGTAATTCGCACTGAAACACTAATTTCTTGAATTTTTGTTGTTTTTGAAGTCAGCTGTTTTTTCTTTTGCTGCATTCGTTGTTATGTTGCCATATTTTAAACAAACATAAGTGGTTTTGTATTTTCTTCGGTTTACTAAAACCGAACGGATTCTATAGAAGCTTAACCCATTTTGATCGGAATAGTAACTGTGGAATTATATCAATTCATAATTTGCTCTGTTGCAAAAGTCGCAATTATTTATATATTTTTTCATTAGTTTTTTCAAATTCCTAAAGTATATTAATTTTTTCATATTAGCATAATTTTTTATGCCTGCATGGCCTGATTAAATTTATTTTGGTGTTTTATCTTCGTTTATCAAGTTTTTAGCATTTTACATTTGTAAAATTTAAACGCGTACTAAATAATTCTATTAATTTTAGCTGAACCAGATGATATTGATGTTCAGTTAGGTCTGAATATATACCTATTTTCCCATTGCGTAAGTACCGGCGAAAAATATTTATCATGAATTGCTTTCTATGTCGTACAGACTTACATATATATATTCTTTTTATTGTTTATTACATCAATATCTCTTGTTTTTCCCTTAGTTAGTATCATTTGTGTATGAAACCTTTGTACTGCCGTTTCTAGAATGGGAAAATGGTCATTTAGATCCTCTTCTTGAGTGTAAATTGTTGCATATGTACTTATGATCGTATGTGTTCTGTAAGCCTTGTTTTTAATGTTCGTCCAGTTTGTTCTATGTATGTATGGTTGCAGGTGCGAGTAAGTCTGTATACTGCACTGATATTAAATTTATCGATCTTTTCTTTTGATGTCCTGACATTGTTTCGTAGAGTGTTGCCCGTTTTTAGTGTTGTCTGTAAACCTTTTTTCTGAAAAGGGTTAGTTAATCTATATATTTCTGGTCCTGTGTGGTGTTGATTGTTTCCTTGTTTTCTTTCTACTTGTTTTAAGTGTTGTATTGTCTAAGTAACAGATTCAAAGGCTTTAAATTATAAAAGAATAAGTATTGTGGCAGAGAAAATTTTAAATATTTTGTTCTGCATATATCCTCAAATTACAAATTTAATCACGTAAATTAAATTAAAATATTTTAAATTATTTCTCTTATTAAGTTGGAAAATAACATTTAATGTTACTTATGTAAATTATTTAAGTTTAATTTTTGAAACTCTACTTGTCTTTAGTAAGTAAAAGCACATTTAATAAAATATTGGAAAATTTAGTCGAATCAATAAATAAATTATTCACTTTAATACCCTCTTCGTATGTATTGTATACGTTGTTTTTGTTACGACGTGTTACTACTATTTTAATTAAAATTTCGCATATTTATGTAACTCAATTTTTTTTAATTTTTAATTATTTTTTGTTAATAAGATGACCAGATTTTATTATAAATATTATATACTGCTTTAAAAGGAAATATCACCTAATCTGAATAAAAAAACAAAATAATAATTTAATTTGATTACTTTTATTTTTAAAGATTTACTATTCTTGTCGTTTATATTTTCATTTCTTTTCATTAAAGTTAACCATATTTATATTTAACAAGGCAATTGTAATATAATAAAGTGTTAATTTTCATATTCAGATTTAATTACAAAGCTTTGTTATAACTGAAACTGGAGAGACAAAAGAAAACGCAATAAAAATATATAAAATTGTTGAATACAAAATAAACTTTCATCTAAAAAACGCAGTTAAAAGCAACGAATATTTCAAAAGGGAGTAAAGTGAAAAGAAATATTTGCAAGCGAATTAAAAAGATTCAAATAAATAACAAAAAAGTTTAAAAAAAGAAAAAAAATATTCGCTATTACAACTTAACAAAATGGCAACATTCATAAGTTTCAAATATAAAACCAGCAGCCATTCTGCGATGGCGAAGCTGAAACAAATTAACGTTTTACTTTTGGGTCAGACAACAAAAAACTTTTACAAATACTTTTACAAAACGTGGATGAGTTTGGTTGCAGAGTAAGAAGGAGAATATGGAAAGAAAAAAATGTATTTTGGTGAAATATCTGCAATTTAATTTATACTTAAAGCAGCACTTACTAAGCAGCTATTAACTCTTCAACTGCAGTGCAGTTTTTGCAAACGATTTCCTTAAAATTATTTGGCAATTTAGTACAGCGTCTAGTTTGTTCTCTGATGTGGCATATTGCACCCTCAAAAGCAATTTCCATTTTTGCCACACTCTTCTATTTTATTGCAAATACACAAAGTGCATCAGCAGTTTTAGGTTTTAAAACATCTGCAGCAACAGAGACATCAACAACATAATCAGACACACATACATTTCCAACCACATCATCATTCCCATCATCATTAGCAACAAATTTAAGTTCTATTACAGGCGGTCATGGTTAAAGTAACAACAACTGCAGTATTATTTTCAATTTAAACAACAATAGAATTAACAACATCTATACGAACATTTTTTTTGGATTTAAACAACAGCTACAGCAACATTAATTCAACGGATCTCACCATTTTGAATGGTGTTTCCTATTTACCTACAAATAAAATTTCCGGCTATAGTCATGACAATAACAACAACATTAAGGGTAACTACAATAACGTTATCACAGCCTGTTATAACAATGCCATTAGTGTAAATGTTACTATGGGCGAAATGTCAGATGAAGATGTTACCGAATATATATTCGATCGTACGGATATGCGCATCATATTTATAACACTTCATACAATGGTATTTTGTTCTTTTTTTCTTAGTATGCGAACTTTACTTGTTTACAATAAATATTGTCAATTATTTTTCCGCAATGGAAATAAATTTAATATATGAAAAACATAACTTAAATATGATAAACTATAATCTTTACTTTCTAAACCTATGAGTTTTAAAATGTTGTTTGTAAAGATTTAAAAAAAAAACAATAAAGCAAAGCGATGTCTTTATGGAATTGAACAAGTTTTAAGCTCGTAATGAATATAACTTTTCAATTAAAGCAAAAATGTGAATGCTTGTCGTTACTAAGCAATATAACGCAAGAGCGATGTTCAGGGTAATAATAAGGGAAAGGGTTGAGTATCTTATTTTTATCTATGATTTTGGATATGGTTAAGATCTTAATTATGTGAGAATAATTAAATTAATTCTGTTAGATATTCTAAAAACTAATAAAGCCTGGCTTCTCGCTAAATGCAACACCCAATAAGGGACGATTTGGAAAAAAAAGGTATAATCGGCCTTATTATCGTTGTTGAAAATGACATTCGAGAAGAGTCATAATCGTTGTCGTTAGTTACTTTTTTGGTATTTTGTAAAATATTCGACAGCAAAATATTTTGTAATAGATTGAAAAATAAAATGTTATTAATTTTTATGCAGTAGCTTTCTATGTGATAAATTAACAGTTAAAAATAATAATGATTCCATTTGCAAACCTATTTATAAAATATAAAAATATATATAAAAGTAAGAAAAACTTTAAATTACAGTGTAAAATTAAAACTAATTACTAGTAGAAACTGTACTTCACTTGTTTTGATTCAATTTTATATTTTTTTAATTCGATTTAATCGCATGTTAGTTTTAGAAAATGTTCTCTATGATCTTCTTTAATTAATTCTCTTTCTTCGATATGTAGTCTTTTCTATTAAATCTTTAAATTTCTTTTAATGACTTATACTTTGGTATACAGTTCTGCTTGCATGTTTAATTTTTTTGGTATTTTTTCACTTTTCTTTAGCGCCAATTTTATTGATATTGGAACTGAAGCATCAAGCTAAGTGTGAATGTTCCTTTATAAGTTCAAACATCAGATTGAACTGCTTAACGATTGTTATTTTTATACTTAAAATAGAGAACAGAATACAAAAAATAAACCTAAAAGTGCATAATGTAAATATTTAAAAGCAAACTTTCTTTTGTTAGCGTTCATTTTAAAAGTTTACAAAAAAAGAAAACATTTGTCATGTTATAAATTTCAACGACAATATTTGAAAAAAAAAAAGAAAAATTACACTCGATTGCGACATACATAATACCAATTTTTTTAATAGATTTATTTTTTGAGTAATATATTTAACGATACCTACGCGCCTAATACCATTAAAAAAAACGTACAATTTGCGACACGACAACGACAACAGTAATAAGGCTGAATATTTATGCAATTTCTAAACAGATAACTAAATTATATATTAGGGCTCAAGTTGAACTTAAGTTTTAAGTGTGGACTTTATACTGCTTAAATAGCCGTTGCCGTAAACTAGAACGTTTTCAAAATTCTTATATTTATTTTTGTCTTTCATGTATTAAACGGAATCGAAAAACTGTGACATAAGTTGAATGCTAAAATATGTTCGTTCTTGCCTTGGAATTTGTCCCCTGCTTTAAGTCTAGTCAGTACAGCAGAAAAATTGGAATATCTCTTTTTTTGTTTTTTTTAAGTTTTCTGGAATTTGTGGGATTTGCATTGGATTATTTTAATTTTTTTTTTCAACTTATCTATCGCTATAAAAACTTTATAACAACAAATTTTGTAGCACTAAACATAAATTTACAGCCGAAAAAAGCTGAAAATATACTAAAAATAATTCTCTTCCGTTCTTTAAAAAGTCTTTTAAAAGTTTTTAAATAGTACAAATTGCATATAGTACCCTTCAACAGAAAATATATTTCATAAAAATTTTCTTCTTTTTTATTCTAAAGGAACTAATTTCTTTAAAATATTCTCCTACTGAAATCAACATTATAATTTTATTTTCTTTTTAGATACTTTTTCGCTAATTTTCTTATTTTGGTTTACAAATTTGTGGTTATTGCACAATCGTGCTTTGAACGCGATAGGTGTTCTGTAGTAAATTAATAACAATCGATTTGTCTAACCACACACCGTCATTATAGAACTGACTTTTTTGAATTCAGGTAAGGAGAAATTTCAGGTCCATTATAGTAAATTTACTAATGCAACAGTTTTACAAAGTTTCAAACGACATGTTGATTTTAGAATCCTTATACCAAACTGTCTCTGCTTGTTACGGAAATACGAATTAAAACGTTTTTATCAATTTGAAAATTATTTTCTGATACTTTTGTTTGAAGGAAAAATAAAATATTGTTTTGTAAAAAACTTCAGACCTTTCTATATTTTTGCTTTGTTAAATATGTATAAATACTAATTTTGTCAATTTCAATAAAATCCGACAATAAAGTCTGGCTCAAGGGTAGGAAAATATGTATATTTATTATACCTAAGAGATAGTTCTTTTATGAGGCACCCTATTACGTTTAAAGTTCACATCTGTTGTAAGAGATAAATCTGTGTGAACAGGAAAATACTTAAGTTTTTATCTTTATTTTAATTTTGTTGTAGATACTGCAACATTTCGTTATCTGTGAATTTTTAGGTGCCTGTGACAGACAAACATAAAGACATATTCTCCGTCTCAATACACGAGATGTTAAAAAAATTCATTTTCCCTTGATATTTTTTAGACAACTAACATTTCTATGTTTTTATTACATAGAGTTTTTCAACAAGAACTTTGTTTTACAATTCCGACAACACCAACACCATGATAGTTTTGACAAGGTAGTTCTTAGACGTATTTATAGTAACAATTAACTCAATTTCACATGAAAATCACATTTAAATAATTTAAATTGACTATGAAAATTTATTTGGAAAGAACCTACTATTTTTTCTAACAAATAATTTTTTTTTTTTTTTTTTTTTTTTGACAAATGCCCATTTGAATTTGTCATGGTACTTTAAAAAGAAAAATTGCCGTATTTGGGCTTCTTTAAATACTAAAGTAATTATTGAGAAACCTTTTAATGCTCAACGTGCGACTGTATGGTTCGCACATGGTTCGCACATGATTCGCCCTTTTCCAAAAAGTGATTAAAAACTTTGATCAAAGAACTGACATCTCTCAGCGTGGTTGTGGTAAGCATTTCCCAGATATCATTTTTCATTCATAATAACTAAACTTTTTTCTTTTCTCTCAATTTAAATTTTTTGTTTTATTTTGTATTATAAAACTTACATTATTGATTTTTTTAATTAAAAAAATTCTCAAAATTAGCAGCCTTAAAATTTGCCAAAGTTTTCCAAACAATTTTTTATGCTAAAATAACAAACAGTGACTTAATTTTTTGTAAATATTATACTAAGTATATTTAACTATTTTTAAGTCGGTAAAACGTCACTCGACTTAAATTAACATTCTTTTAACATTTAACGGGTTTATCCCATCATTATTTCAGCAATAAAGAGTACAGTGTATTCATTATTGCTATTTAATTAAATTAGCTTTGATATTTTCCATTACACATTTTATGGCAATAAGATTTATTGCAGCATGGTCCTAGCATTTGTTTTTCCTTTATCCATCATAAAAACTTTAAGGGTACTATTTGTGTTCCACCCTCTTTCTTAATAAATTAATTTTTTACCAAATCAAATTCATGGTATAATAACCAAAAGTTTAGCAATATTCTTTGTGGCTTAGAATGGATTTATATTATGTAATTAATGCCTTGGAACCAAATGTTAGCTTAAAGATAAATAATTAGTTTTAGATAGATGTTATTATTATATATGGTATGTTTGATAAAATATGATACATCATTTTTAAAGCCGTCCTAATAGTAAATTATGATATATATAGGTATAAAATATTTTTAATACATTAAAACTTCAAGATAAATATGCCCAAGGCTAAAACAACTTAAATTGATGGGCAATAAAAACTTTTTTGGAAACATGGTATCGACACCTTTTATTATACGAGTAACATAGATAATTTATGATGTCTGCATTTTTAGCAGTTAAATTAATTATTTATTAACCACCATATTGTAAAGGCTTTTACAATACTTACGTTTAATAGCAATTCGTATATTAATAATATTAAAAGAGCCATATACTTAATTATATTTACAAGCACAATCCTAAACCAATCATGATTTTAAATAAAATCATTATCACAAATATAGAAAAAATCATAGAAAAATAGTATATTATAAGAATATAATCACGATCATGCCGAAAATAATTATTATAAAGGTATCCATTTTATTCTAAATACAGTAAGCACATTCCTTATATATCATACAAAAATAATAATTACAATTCAAATCAAAATTATCAATAATAATAATAATAATAATAATATTAATAATTATAATAATAATAATAATAATAATAATAATAATAATAATAATAATAATAATAATAATAATAACAATTATAATAATAATAATAATAATAATAATAATAATAATAATAATAATAATAATAATAAAAACTCGACTCACAATCGCACTAATATTTTTAAATATAACCATTTTCTTATTTACTATTATAAGTATAACCATTATGGTATTCATAATTATATTTACAGTAATAAGCATATTCAAAATTATAATCACAATTATATTTTTTCGAGAATTTGTAATTATAATTATAACATTATTTACAATAAAACCCTAATTATGATAGTTATCATAAATGAAATAACAATTTTGATAATAATCATGATACTTTTCAAAATCATAAAAATAATCATAATCATCATCATAACCATGGACACAATTAAAACAATAATATTAATGATAATCATACTCATACAAATAACAGTATATTCAAAACACAATCAGAATTCTAAGATCACTATTATAATATGATTGTCACTATGATTATATTTTGAGTATGATTATATTACATTTATAATTAAAATTATAATGGTAAAAATAATCATAATTGCAACTATATTTCAAATCATAAGCTCAATCATAATTATAACTACAATTATGATCATAAACAAGTTTACAGTCGCAATCATAATCGCACTACATTCACATTTTCAAAAAATTAAATTTTAATTTACAAGGAAGTTGTAATAAGGAAAACTAGCTACAGGTCACTATGTTCCTCAATTTAGTAAGAGTAACATTTAGTTAATTCGTTCTTTACAGACAAGGTATAATAAATCAAATATAAAAGCCTTTAAATAAGTATACTTATATAATATAGATAAACTCCAAAAAATTATAATTTTTCTTCTGCAGCAAGTGAATTCATTTCATCCATCATCATCGTCCAACCCGAAAAAATTGTTTTTCTAAGTGCGTTAAAATCAAAACAATGATACTTTATCTACAATTAAAGATAGTATAAATAATAAAGAATTGGAAACTTTTAATGTTCTTGGGAAAAAAATTTAATTCGAAATAGTTACTCAATGGTTACTGTGTTTTTGTAATAAAAATTTTTGGGTTTTTTGTGACCTTTTTGCCTTATTGATTCAATGGAGTTCTCATTTAATTAATTTGGCTTTTGGTGTAAGACTCTGTGGTTTTCTTTACAAAATTTGGGTAAAATCCACTGATGAGCTATATGAGCAGTAACTTAATGGCCATATGGATATGCTTTCCCCGCAGTAATACATTTCATTTTTTAGTTTAAAATAATAAATATTTCATGAGAATATCCTAAAATATTTATATTTGAAGGCATCAAGCACAATTAGAGTAAATTAATATAATAAAGATTCCAACTAATAAATTTTCTTGTTAAAAACTTTATATAATTTTTAAAAAATTATTACTTTATATGAAAAAATGTAAGTTCCTTTCAAAACAGAAAATGCGCAAAAAACTTTTGCAAGGGATTGAATATTGTTCTATTAATTGTTTAGATTAATATTGTTTTTTTAAGAGTTTGTTTTAAGCAAAAAAAAAGAATTATAAGCTAAAAACTATAAATAAACAAATAGTAATTATAATTGCTATTATATACATAGTCCCACAAACAGGCTCTCAAGTACATTCATGTATGGTTTTAATTATTATTTTTCATAAATAAATATAATTTTTTTTATTAAAATGCAATATAATTTTGTGTAACAAAAAAAAATATACTTCAATATTTGTATTATAAAAAAATATATCAAGGGGTAAGAAATAAAAACGGGAGTTTTTAGCTTAGACACCAAAATTTAATTTAGTTTATGTTTGGCCTTATGTTCCTATCATTCTCATAAATATTTGTATTAAATCTTGTATTATTGTTTGTGATTTGATTGCAATTAATAGATTTTTTATTGGCCTTTCTATATATATGGTAAAATATAGGTATGCCTAACTCATTTTGGATAAATCCTTTCTTGTCGAGGTATACAAAAACCTCAGGTGGTACATAGCCGGTTTGCATGGTCTTGTTGCTATAATATGGTGCCATAATTAAGTTATTTTCAAAGCATTCCAAGCTTTTGAAAATATGCTTTCTAATAAGATGTATAATACAATTATCTATTCTGTTTATTTTTGAAGCGTTATATAATTTTTTGTTTGAAATGTATTTAGTATACTCACTTTCTTGAGATCTATAGAGCGATGTGCAAGCTCAAGGACATTTTCTTTTAAATAGGCCTTATTAAAGATTGATACAGAATAACTTTAACCGAACTATTTATATATTAAGAATAGAAAAGCTTTTTGTACATGTAAAAAACATTTCTTGCTTTTATTATTTGTGAATTTACGTGAAAGTTATAGTATAAAAACTTATCTAAGTTAATTTCCACGTATCTAAGTTGTTATTAGGAACACATATGTTATTTTCAAATTCCAATCTAACGCGTATTTTTTAACGATTCTTAAGTATTTCTTTAATTCTTTATTTATGTTTTAAATTTTGTTATCAGCGTGATAGATTATAAGACCATTATTTGTGTTGTTTACAGTGACTTGAAAAAATTAATATAGAAAAGAATGGAATTAACTCGTGAACATTTTCGTGCCATCATTTTTCACAACTTTCGACGTGGATTATCACGACAAGAGTGCATTGATGAACTTAAATCTTTGTATGGCGATGAAGCACCATCCTATAGCACTGTGAAAAATTGGTATAATGAATTTAATCGTGGCCGAAGCTCGCTCAAAGACGAATTCCGTGAAGGTCGTCCAAAAACGGCTGTTGTGCCAGAGAACATTGATGCCGTGCGTGAACTCATAATGCAAGATCGACATGCGACATACCGAGAGATAGAGACAGCCTTGGAAATTTCATCCACCAGCATACATTCGATACTGCATGAGCACCTGGCCGTAAAAAAGGTTTGTTCTCGTTGGATCCCGCACAATTTGAAAGTCGCTCAAAAAAAGGTTCGTGTCGATTGGTGCAAAGAAATGTTGAAAAAATACGATTGCGGTGCTTCAGAAGACGTTTATAAGATCGTTATAGGTGACGAATCATGGATCTATGCGTTTGAGCCCGAAACGAAACAACAATCGACCGTGTGGGTCTTCAAAGACGAGCAAAATCTAACGAAAGTTGTTCGTAGAAGAAGAAAATGGTCGCCTGTTTCTTCGGCAAAACTGGTCATGTGGCGACTGTTCCGCTTGAGCAACGTAGGATGGTCACTTCTGAGTGGTACACTACAATTTGTTTGCCTAAAGTCATCGGAGAAATTCGAAAAACCAACAAGAGAAGACGAATCATTGTTCTCCATGACAATGCGTTTTTGACCGGCCAAAACGTCGAATTAATTGGTCATCCGTCGTACAACCCTGACTTGGCACCTAATTACTTCTTCTTGTTTCCCCACATCAAGAAAAAAATGCGTGGTCAACGATTGTCGTCGGCAGAAGAAGCTGTTGAAGTATTCAAAAACCATGTTTTAGAGGTGTCTTAATCGGAGTGGAAAAAGTGCTTCGACAACTGGCTTGAGCGCATGCAAATTGTATAAATCATGCTGGAGAATACTTTAAAAAACAATAAAACCATTTTTGATTATAAATATTCGCATTTTCACTATTAGGCCAGAAATATATAGAGCAGCCCTCGTATAATTAAGAATATTGTTATTTTATAAATCAACAATTTATAAATAAGGGCTGGTATCCATATGTTATCAAACGCCTTTTCGAAGTCTATCAGACATGCACCTGTACAACAGGATTTATTCAAATTTCAATGTATGTTTGAAACAAGCAAGTGTGGCGTGAATTGTTGAATGTTTGTATTTAAATCCAAATTGTCTCTCGCCATTTAAAATATTTTTTTTTCACAAAATCTTACTAAAATATTGTTAATGCAGACTTCGAAAATTTTACTAACATTTGAAAGCAAACTTATAGAACGGAGATTTTTTGGGTTGCTTATATTCTTATCTTTTTTTGGGCAAAATTACAACTTTTGCTATTTTCCATGCTCTAGGAAAATATGAGTTGTTGAGCATGTTATTAAAAAGAGTGGAATATTTACTGACCATAACATCTGGAATATGTTTCAATACAATAATTGGTATATTGTCTAATCCAGATGAACATTTGTTTTTCAAGTTCTTGAAAATGTATAACCTAGATTAATATTGCTTTGGCGACTTTGAATTATATGACTAACACTTAACTGAATATTACAAAATTTTCCAGTTAATACTCCTTCGCAGCTTATGCTTATTTTGGTAGTTGGGTTGAATTGGTAACTGATTAATTATTAACAAATTTAATATCATTTTAATACATACATGCCATTTTTATTACTCGCTGTTTTGCTTTTAATCTAAAACACTTATTGTCAATTTGTTTGTGTTCTATACGCTTGTTTGTTTGAAACATTAGAACCATTAAAATTAATGGCTTATGACGTACAAACATACAAACATACTTAAATAATTGAATACTTATTAAAAACCATACAAATTGAATAAAATACCATAAAAACGATCATCAGTTTATGACTGCTAGACGCCTGTGACACTTTAATGAGCTGCTAAACAATTGGAAAAAATGAAAACAAAAAACCACTTGAAATGAAATAAACCATTAAATCAGTTGACAAAACAATACATTAAAATAAAAATTCAAACAAAAAGCTAATCAAAAGTGGAAAGCATTTTAAACTAAAGCTGCGTTTATGGCTGTTCGATTTTGATTGTGGCATATAAATGTGTTAAAATTCATTATAAAGAACATGTTAAAGAATGTGTTTAATGAATTTGATTTATGCTTAATTAAGTTTCAACCTGCATTGTTCTTTTTTTTGGAATACAAATCGTAAATAATTGTGTACGCTTAAAGTGCCAAAAATAACATTTTTATATTTTTCACTAGTAAAGTTATAAAGGTCTTAAGGCATCTACGCATATAAGCCTCCCTAGCAAACTTTGTAGAAAAATTCAGTGAAATAATCATTTGAGGAAAGAAAATATAACCCTTTTTAAATTATATCATATCTCCCAATCGGGCGTTTTTGCAATATACTTGAAAACTAAGGACGAACTGCAAAACGAAAATTATTCCAATAAGATTTATAGTACTACTGCAACCCAAAAAAAGTTACAGAATTTTTTATAACGGTTATAAAGAAATACATTATACAAACAAAGTTTTCTGTGCTAGCATTTTTAAATATGGTATATGACTTCTTTTTCTTCTTTCTCGTCTATCACCTAGAGGTAGAACTAAGGATGCCCATCGGGATTTATTTTTTTAAATCTCGGAATCCGGAATTTTTCTGGATTTCAAAATCTCTTAGGCTTCAGGAATATATTTAAATATTTATATTTATATTTATTTAATTTAAAAGTTTTAGAGGGATTTTAGAGATTTCTGGAAAAACAACTTCAACTATTTGGTATTCTTTGTTAATGTTTTAAGTGCATTACAGAAATGTGTAACTCGGTCAAGTTTAAGTTTTAAGCAATTAACTTTCAAATAGAATAAGTATTAATAAAAAACCAATTGCAAGACCATTTGTTCAAACAAGACAAAATTGTTTCTTATCATTACCGTAAGATTCAGATAATTTTTGGTGTACAACAATATGTACATTAGAACATTCATATTATTGCGTCAGAAAAGAATGCAGTTTATAAAAGAAGCGAAGGTATCTCGCATAATATTTAGTAGAGAAAGGAACCCCTTTATGTTATGAAAAATAATCAGGGTGAGATAAAATTTTTATATGAGATTATTTTTTTTTTTTAAATTATCAAAATATTATTTATCACATGTTGCATCTCTACTTTATTAATATTTTATTGTTACAAAATAGTTAAATTTTAAATATTTTATAACAATTATAATTTTCTTTTTGTTTCAATAGAAAATTCGAAGAAGAAAATATTAATAATTTAACTTTAAGGAATTCTTATACAAAAATCTATGTTACGATTTAGTTTACCATAAGTTATAAAACTTTGGTGTAATTCGATTTTTTTTTATCTAATATGTAATTTGAACTATGTGACTCTATTTTTTAAACCATTCTAGCCAAACTTGTGACAACTTCATCGAAGGTTTTTTGCTATTGTAACAAGTCAAACTTAAATTACAAATTATAGGGTGTCCCTATTTAACATATTAAGCGACAGTATATCTATCAGTAGCAAAAAATTTATTACATGAATCTTATTTTTATTATTTAAAGATTTGTTTTTTTTTCGCATTTAATGCTCTAAGCTCTAATTTTCGTTATTACAAGAAATTTTATGTTTACAAGCACAACAGAATGGATTACAAGATATTTACAATTTTTATTTCAAAATTTTCTTGCTCTAGGCTTAAGAACTAAAAAAAAATCAATAATTGAAGCACTTAAAGAAATCTTTTATTATTTTTATTTTGTTTTATTTACCTGCATTAAAACTTAAGAAAAATCTTATTCTATTATATGCATAGGATAGGACTACTTTTCAGTTCATAACTTTGCAAAAAAAAAAAAAAAAAAATACACTACTTCCTACTTTTAGCACTTTTGTTCTACATGTTAATTCTCGTTCGTTTGTATGTAGATAATTTTTAGCATTTGTTACTTTACACATTCTGGCTTGTCATGGTGTTGCTTTATAAATTTTTTTGTTTTGTGTGTATTCATTTGAATAGTTCTTTTTTTTTTTTTTTGGTCTAGTATTGCATTTATTTGTGACACTCAAATGTTGTAGTTATTCTGCTGACTGTATGTTTGCAATAAATCATTTTAATGTTGTTATAACAAAACAAGCTTTAATGCTTTTAAAGGTTGTATATTAATACTAAAAGCCGTAATACTGGAAGCCGTGTTTAAATTCCACGAAGAGCTTTGATTTAGCAGGCAATGATATTAAGGTGTTTAAACAGATGCCTTTTTCTTTTGTTACATGATACGCTTGTTTATATTTATTTTTTAAAAACACATTTTAATTTCCAACAAATTATGTTATGTCCTAAAATTCTCTGTACAAATGTTATTTTGAAGAACAAAAAAAAAAAATCCTAACCTGACGAGTAAATGGCAGTAATAATCAACAAATGGAACATAGAAGAACATAGAAAATTATAGTTGGTTTTAACAATATTTTTGTCAGGACAAGCAAGTTTTTGTCAACAGTTTGCATTTACAAAATGCTTACTAAAATGCCAACCACAAAGAAATTTTTATAACTATGCAAAAATAATATAATATTTATAATCGAAAGTTAATATAAAAAAAAAATTATATCTGTCTAACAAACTTAATATTAATTAGTTTGTTAAATATATGTGCACAACCTGAGGTAGATAGATAAGAAGAATGCTGATGTAGTGATCCAGAAAATGCGGGATTACATTCTGCTTGTGTCTTATTATTCTTCTTTTCTTTAAAAAAGTCCGCGTTTTATGTTGCAAAGTATGACTTAAATTTAAAAAATTATTTTCGGCTTTAAAAATATCTCAATTTGTCTAAATGCTTCAGTCGTTTGTTTGTCAGCTGGATACTTAAATAATATCGTCAAGTGTAAATATACTAAAAAGTTATTTCTTGTAAAAAAGTAAATACAGGAATACCTTGCACAGAACTGCATCGATCAGTTCGGTTTCTCTTTAGAACGGAATTAAAATTTCCAAAAAAAAAAAAATATTCTTTGATCAAGTTATTAAAAAAACAATAAAATTAACTTATCGTTTTTTAACTCGGTTACCATCATTATATCTTTTAACCTCCTTCAGGGGTATAGAGCGTCTAAATAGGCGCAGAGGGAACTGATTAACCGTACTATGCGAGGTATCCCTGTATTCAATAAGTTAACGAAGTAAAAATACCATAAGTTAGTGAAGTAAAAATACCATGCATGAAAATTTTAAATTGCCAATTTATTAAGCATCAAATAAAAAGTAATGCGAATTATTTTTAGCATTTACTTAATTTAATTTTTATATATAATGCTAATGAATTTTTAATTTGTTGTTTTTAAAGAAACTATTCAATAACTAATTACAATTGGAGAAAAATAATTGTTTTAACCAAAAATAAATTTATGATAGAAAAACCCTTAAAAAGAACTATTCATAAAACAAATAAGCATTCGCTCACCCTTTTGCGGATGGATCTATATTTAAAAATTTTTATAATTTAACAATTTTTAGCCGGATGCATTTAACCTTAATGTCTGAGATAAAGTCATTTAGCACCCTTCTAGCTAACAGCTTGCACTAAAATATAAATATATTTCTTCGGTATCTCATTTTTCTGAGATTTTTAATTCATACAAATTTCACAAAAATTTTGTAAAAAGCGCCATTTTAAATGAATGCTCTTCTTTGCTTTAAGACTTTTATATAGTGTAAGAAAAAGCAGTGAGTTATGCTTTAGAATCATTAGTAAATGAAAAGGAGTATGTATTTAAGCTAATTATCAGTAATATCTGTTTAATAAAAAGTATTGCTGTTAGTGAAAATAATGGTAATTGTAACCATCTAACTAATTTTTTCCATGATTTCAGTATTTTAATTAGATACAATTTTTAAAATTAAATAATGAAACCATGAAAATCATTTATCTTCAATCAACAATTAAGATTGAATTTACTAAGTAACAATTATTTCTGTGTTTATTGTGAAAAAACCAAACTTTTAGATAATAATTTTTTATTACACAGAAAAATACATTAACACCTGCACACTAATACACCTTTTCCCTTCTATTATATGCATTAGTACATTAAGCTCACAGCCAGTGTGGGAGTATAATCCAACACAAAAATAAAATCTTTTATAAGGGATTAGAATCGAAACAAATTCAAACACAAATACATATTTAAAATGATATTGCTAATGTGTTTGTGTACATATTTGATTGCATTTATTGTACATATCTGATTGCATTTGTAGTCTATTGTTAGTCCTGCATTGTTTTCATCACTAATTGTTTGACTTCCAATAAATCCGATACACATTTGCATATAAAGCAATTATGCAGTTGTGTGCAGGTGTTAGATTTGCAAATAGATATTGGATAGTGTTATTGTTTAAGGTTAAGATTAGAGTGACCAGGGATGATAAGCAGATTTGAAGCATTTAACAAAGTATAATTGAATAATGGTAGACATCACCCATGACACACACACTTTTCACATAAGAGAAGTCTTAGAAGATTTTTTTTAAGTTAAATATTTTAAAGAGATTATTTAAAAAGAAACCCTAAATTGTAAATATGATTTAAAATAAATATTTTGTGAAAACATTATAAATTGTGAAATTATTTTGTTACTGTCAGGAAATATTAAATTTATGTTTTATTTATTTAACTGATTTTTATTTATTTGTTGCTGTTCGCTGAGAAGGTTTGCACCCGCTAAAAAACGCACATACTAATTGTATATAATGTTACCGATAAATTTTTTTCATTCTTATTTATTTCATTTTTTAAACAATAATAAAACATAACGAAACAACACGCAACTCTAATTGTTTTAAAATAGTTCGAAAGCTTATAGATAAAAAAATCGTAGGTAAGAGCTTATATTTCGTACAATATTTCTGATAGACTATTTACCCAGCGACTGTAGTTAGCATTTCTTAAAGCTTGTCTGCATAATTGTGATCTAAAATAAAGAAACGTTATAGAAATGATGAAATGATCGCCTAGAAGATTAAATTATGGGATCCATTGGAGCTCTAATTGAGTCCCACAAAGTTTACTTGCTTGTGCTTTAGTTTAAATCGTACTTTATGGTAAAGAAAAAGGTATATGGAAATAAATGTCGCATCCAAGAATAGATAACTACAATTTTGACCCGATTTGAAAATTTTAAATTTCAGTTGAGCAAAAAAGAAATGAAGGTAGGTCTCGAAGGGACTTCAAAGGGCGAACTCGTTATTTTATCAGAGTCAGAACAAAATTTTGATATACTTATTTTATAATAGACGTAGTTATTAGCTATAGTAATCGTTTTAGGTTCAGTTAAAAATTTCAGTCGGTTACTTAAAAAAAATAATGTCGCCTTTTTTTGCTGTTTGCTCCCTTCATATTTTTAATTTGGTTTTTTCTTTATATCCATTTTAATCTCTCCTTCTCTCACAAAATATATTATTTTGTTTATCAGAAAGTAATACCTTTCTACACTAGTGCACCGATCGAACCTAAATGTTTTGCAATTCGTAAAAAACGAACTGGTGGCTAAAATAGTCCAAATATTTCGGCATCTCAAATAAACGTGACAGTTGCCATATAAAGTAAATAATTTACATCGTATAACTCTAAAATAATTCTAGTAAAAGTCTTTTTGTATATGCCCAAAGAAATCGCACTGGCTGGTAATTGGTTGGATTAAGGTAGGGGCCTTAGTACCACCCACAAAAAGCGAATAGTTGCTATCGTTTACTTGAAAAATGTAATTGGAAGAGTTCTGACGTATTGCGCAAACAACTCCTCTATCACTGTGCATATTTAAAAAAAAAGGCTAGATTGAAAACAGTGGGCGTGGTACTGCTCATATTAAATGAAATGTTATCATCGTGTAGCTAGGAAATTATAACAGAGCTTTGAAATTTTTTCAAGTATGAAATGTGTGGGCGTGGTACCTTCCATATAAAATAAAAATTTACTATCATTTACCTTTGTAATTTTCAGAAACTTAAAATGCTGTGCAAATAACTTCTTTATCAATATTCGCATATTCATACTTAAAAAGGCTGAATGCGACCAGTTGGCTTGGTATTGCCTATGCAACGTGAAATATTATTACAGGGTTTATAAAACACCCAGAAGAGTTTTCTACAAGCATCGTCCTTATAATAATGCATAGTCCAGCGAATACCGCAAATAGAAAATTAAATATTATTATCATCCACCTAGAGATGTGTAACTTTAGTAAAAATAATAACAAAAATAGTTGCGATTATTTTAAAAAGTGCGGGGAATTTCACCGGCTATAGCTAGTGTCTTATAAAATCATAAATTAGGTCTTAAATTTAGCACACAAGAGAAACTTCTAGGCCATTTATTTTCTTGATAATCCACGATTTTTGTTAAGAAGAGTAGCAAAAGCACAATATAATTGTTGTCATTTTATAATTCTTTACCCCTAACTTACTTCATTACTCTAAGACACTTAAAGCCTTTGACATTGTAATGTATTGCACGAATTTTTGTATTATTTTTAACTTTTCAGTATAAAATGCCTTTAAATATGTCAGATACTTTATTGTTCAAGTTATATAATGCTTAATTTTAATTATTATAAAAAAAACATTTGTTTTATTTTAGATGGCTTGACAAACATTTGTTTTCACTTTCTTAATCAATTCCTTTTTTCATTTATTTTCACTTTTACGCAATTTGCTTGTCATTCTGGTGGTAACATTATCTCAACGTCATCGCTCTATTACCAACTTCTTTTAAACCAATTTGTCATTGGCAGATTTTTGAGTTGGTCTTTTTTGTGTCATGCAAAATCTTTCAATTTAGTTGATACTACTATGCTACTGAACAAAATGCTTGCTTACAGTTAATGAAATAAGTTATATTAAAACTTTTCTTTAGATATAAAAATAATTTTAGGAAAAGTTTTCTCAAACATTTTGGTTCATGTTAAGATGGTCCTAAGACTTTAGAAAATTTAATAGGGCATTTATAAGTGAATTTAAAAGTGTTAGTTAGTTGTGCCAACGTTCTAGTTGCTAACGTTTTAAGCCTGAAACTATTCCTGTGTTAATTAAAAAATTTTATTTTGTTTAAAATGATAAAAAAAATACCTTTTTAAACTGCTTTATTATGTTAAATATCTTATTTGCATCTCAATTTAAAAACTAAATGACTATTTTGGAAATATTGAATTTTTTTAAATATAAAAGAAAATTTTTTAATTTCTGCAAAATCCATTCGTTTGAATTAATGACATGTGAAAACGTTTTTTACATGATTAACACTTCTTAGAAAATTTTGTGTTTTACCTTTTTTAAAAATTTTTAGAATATGAACTATTTATTTTATTTAATTTATTCTCGGAATTAGAAAAAGACTATTTTTATTAGTTGATAGCTCTTCTTCTGCACGAGTTGTCAACTCAGTTAATTGGTATTTTTACCTTTAAGAAAAAATATGTACATGAAATAAGAAGAAGAATTTATAACAAAATAAATAATTTTCTTTCAAGCTTAAGGTCAATTTTGATATTAAATATTTTCTTTATTTATTTAAGTATCCAATATTTCACTATCTTCTGGATAGCATCATCAGGGATCTACAATAAATATTAACACGCAAAAATAATCTAGACAATTATAATTTATGTAATACAGATTTAAACTTACAATAAGTGACAATAAAGAAATAAAAAACATCCTCTTGTTCTTATAATTAATTTTACTCCACTTGTTACTGTTTTTGTTTATTAAGTTTTTATAGATACGAGCGCTGTTCATATTTTCGTCTTAGTTTGTGTTTATAATGTTTAGCATTTCTAATATGAAACGTTTGTTGTACTTATCCTCTCTATGTAAGTTTTGTTTTTTTTTTAAATATTGATTAAAAACTTATACAGTTCACTGGATGGTGAGTTGACTGATGATGATGTCTTAGTGGAAAAACGTCTTTATGTATCTTTGAAAGTCCGTATATTCTAAGTGCTATCGCCGCATCGCTTTTCATCTTTTTCTTCTCTGTGATGGTTATTATATTGTATTTAATAGTTCCTTCTACATTTACTTTCAAGAGTAGATGTGGGATCTTTATTGATTCTTTTATAAGTCATCATATCGTTCAGTACATTATTCATTCAGTATATTATTCATTCTGCTGCATTCAGATTTTAAATATGCCTGTTCTTCTGTAAAAAATTTTAGTTTGTTCTACAATGTTTAATGGTTTTTCAGTATTAACACAAATCTTATCTTTGCTATTTCTTGGTTTTTTTCCGTCCATGGTTTGCACACAATTCTCTCCGTATGCGATGATTTTGAATATTGGAAAATGTTTTTCGTTTGTAGGAATTGCGTATTTAAGGCAAAATGATAGTAAGCATTGTACTTCGTTTGGAATTCATGTGCCAACCAATTTTCATTTTTCACTATGTTTAATTTTCTCCTGTACTTGTCTCTTAATTTCTCATATTTTTTGATATGTCTGTTCCTTACTGCAACCAAGTATAGGTCGGAACGAAAAAAAAAAAAAAAAAAAAAAAATTAAAAATAAAACTAGCTGGACGTAAATCTAATTTAAAAAACAGAAGTAAAGTTTTGACCAAAAAACTTCGCTAATGATATAAATTGAAATATATTCACACAAATTTTTGATGCAGCTTTTATATACGTATAATAAATAATTAAAAATAATAATTATTCACTAAAATTTAAATTTTTTGTTTGGTCCGCATATATTTGTAAAATAAATTTTCTTTGTAAAAATTTAATTAAAAAATTAACCAAAGCCAAAAATTTAAATTTTATTATAATAACCCACAGTTTAATCTCTGGTTGCGAAGAAATTGAAAATAATTAAAAAAAAAAACACGCAAGGCACAGCGCATAAACATTCATACCTAAGTCATCACCAGTTAATATGACTGATACTGGAACAGCATCTATGATGTTGTTAGGAAACAAGTATGAATGATTAAGAATAAAATTTGCCTTTCGTGGCTATACCGATGGTTGTAGTACAAAAGCAATAACAAATGTACAAGACGTGTTGTAGAGAAAACAACAAAGAAATGCTTTGAGTTGTGTGTGAATTTCGTCTAACAAAATTAATATTGATTAATTGGTTAAATGGATGATAATTACAATATACACAACTTAAGGTAGATACATGCGAAGAATTATGATGAGGGATTTGGCGGTCCTCAGAATGCGGCATTACTTTCTGCCAGCGTCAAATTTTTCTTGTTTTCTTTAGAAAACGTTCGCATACATTTAAAAAATAATTTATTTTGTAAAAATTAAATTAAAAAATGAACCAGAGCCAAAAATTTTAATTTTAATTGAATTCTAATAATCCATGGTTCAATCCCTGGTTGGAAAAAAATTAAAAATAAATTATTAAAAATAATTATAATTGTTCCGATATGCTGAACGTGAGTTCTGGGATCAATTTTTTAAAAGGCCCTAAAAAATAAATAAAAAACAAACTATTTTAGCACTATAACAAATAATTAATTTTAATTCAGCTTAGATTCCAACAGAAATAATTTACAATATTTAAGAAACTATTTAAAAATTTTTGTTTTAAATTTTTTTAAGAAAATGGGAAAAATAATAGACAAGCAGAATGTAATGCAGCATTTCTGGACCACTACTTCCGTCGTCAGCATTCTTCGCATCAACCCAACTGTAGTTATTTATATAGTTAAAATTATCTATTTAATCAATTTTATAAATAAGAAAACGAGAAAAATTCATATCTAATAAACATAATTTTGGTTAAACAAAGTTCACACAACCCAAAGCGTTTCGACTTGTTCTCTTTCTTAACTATCACATATAAATGTTTTTAATTTCAGCTAAACGTTTTTTTAGCGCTGTGATTTGCGTGTAAAGAAATTTTTGTAATTTTTATAATAATTAGTGGAACCCTTGTTAAAAACAAGTAAAAGTGCTATATTCGGCTATGCCAAATTTTATATATCAGGTGAAAACTCACCAAGTTTTCATACCTTTTTCATACTTTTTTATATCAAACAGCAAGAACTTGCAGAAATACCAACGAAAGAAAAATTAGAGATAAACGTAGTTTTTTGCCCGCTGAAATTGACCGATCTTGCTTATTTTCCATAACACATTTCTGAAACTATGTCCGATCGACTGGCATATTTTAATTTTTTTTTTCAGCTCATCTAGTGCTGATTTCAACACGAACACTTACGGAAAGACGGACATGACTCAATCGACTAAGTATAAGAACTCAAAATATTTATACTTTATGAGGTTGAAAATGGATATTGTAGAAAACGCAAATAGAATGACAAATTAGGAAATACCCTTTTCCACTTTTAGTGAAAAGTATAATTAATATAAAAGTTTTTAAATAATTTAACAATAAATGCAATAAATTTTGAAATTAAAATTAATTTGAATTTAAGTTGAAATAAACAAATAATCAAATATTTGTCATGGCTTTTAGTAAAACATTTAGTAAAACAAAAAACAATTTGGTCAAAGTTTAAATAATTTTATGTGTTTTTTCATTCTTTTAATTTTTAAATTATTTTTTAAATCAAAATAACAGATTTTGTAAAATTGTGAAATTTAAATAAATCGTATTTAAACCCGAACAAAAATGAACTTGCTTTAACTTTTTTATCGTTAAGGTTTTACTTAACTCATTCTTTAAGAAAATCTGTTAAATTTTGTTAAGACTGCATTAAATATTTGCAATGATTGAAGATTTTATGCACAGAGACTATGAAACATTCGGTCACTAGTGCAGCTTTTCTTACATTAAGCATTAGTGTTATAATAAAATATAAAACTTGGAAAACCGTTTTATGTACCGTGCCCTTGGATTGCTTTTCCATCGATATTTTTAATTAATTTTTCATTCTTGGATATCTCAATGTTTCTTCAAGTCTAGGTTTTTATTTTTTAACGGATATTTTTAAATAGAAATGAAGAATATTGAATGAATTTTAGCCTACATACGTCCATGAATTTCACTTAACGCACAAACTAAGAAAATTCTCATACGTATATACTTACATATATAGTATATACTTATATACTTATATATATAGTATACATACAATCATACCTATAACATAAATCAAAATTATATACATAAAAACTTTTCATACTACTTTTAATTTAATTAACTCCTTTTTTTCGATAAAGAAGTACCACTTCAGGCAACGAAGCCTATTAATTAGTATAACCGCGCTCCATCTTTGGTAAAGAAATAGAGAAGAGAAAAGAACAGGTGGTGAAAGTATAGCCATTTTATTAGTTATTTTACTTCACCGGCGAATACGCTATGAAGAAGTACCGACGAAGGAGAATGTATATTAAGTGTTGATTCTGAATATGTATTTATACCGGTAAACATAAAAAACATTTTTTAACTTTTTGATTGCCACAGGGTTTGAGCCCTGGCCAACCAAATTTGTAGTCAAGGTGCTCACTACGATGATTACAGCAGCCTCTCTTTTCTTTTTTGTAATTAACGGATAGAGTCCAAATTCTTGAGACGATTAACGATTTAATTCTTTTAATTCTTCCTTTATTTCTTGTGTAGCGGTGCTTTTAAGCAATTTATCATAAAAAATTATTACCAATAACATTAGAAATGTATAAATATACTTGTTAATTTTGATTTATTAAAGTAGCCTAAACTCCACAAGATATCTTTTAAAACTTATAAATTAACTCATATGGAGTAAAATAAATTCATGCAGTTTGCTTACGTATGGAAAAATAAACTTTCGAAACATTTTTATTTCAAATTCAATTTTTTATAAAACTTATGTTTATAAAGGAAAAAATATATGGATTTCTTAAAATTTCAATAATTCATTTGAGAAAATATCTACGCTCTTCATGGATGCAAGGCTTTCATAGCGATTAAACTTTGTTCGTATAAAGACTGAGCTTTTGAGAATTAAGTCATATGGCTGTTTTTAGCTGTTCGCCTAAGGCATTTCTTTAATTGTATTACTTTTCACGATAAGAATATATGTAAAAGGATTCTTAGAACAGGACTATGGTAATGATATTGTAAAATACATGAAAACACAAGGGTTTAGAATAATATGATAACAAAATACAATCTTTTATTATAGTGAGTTGCCCTATATTCTTTACTTATGTTAAGAATTTTAAGGTTAATAATTCCTGCTAAAATAAGAAAGAGATTAATATATTTGAAATTTTTCTTACTTCTTTTCTGCTTTTGTAAGGAATTGTGAAGTCAAATCCATTGCAGACGAAAAGTTTAAATTTATAAATATTTTATTGAAATTAAGAAGTTTTTGATTATGAGAAAAATTATTGTATAAATATTTGCGAAATCAATAGGATTTTTAAACAATCACGAAGTATCTATTTGCTGCAATACAATGCTTGCAAATAACGAGGGCAGAGTCTTGGGACTTTAAGTAGTACCGCAATAATCAACAACGTAAGTTATTTAAATATTAAGGATTAAACAAGCTCATTTTCCCGGACACAATTTTGACACAAATGTATATAAAAAAGATATTCACTATTGCGTGATTAAAGAATTAGAGAATAAGTAAAGTAATAAGGACATCTTTTTTGAAAATTACTGCTGTGTCTGATAAGAACATCTAAAAAATTAAAGGAAACTAAAATTAAGCGGATCCCAGTACTTACTTGATTTTTGCTTACTTGGCTTGTATTTTTGACCAGAAAGTAAAATTACGCAGAGTATATATTATTGGTTATAAAAGCAAGCACAAAAATTAAAAGGTGTTCCAAAAGTATCATTTTTTTTATATTAGGCAATAAAAAAGGAAAATTAAGAATTAAAGGAAATCCCATACATGTAAAGGAACCTTTCACATTAATTATTTTTTTTTTAATTAGATGATGTTTTTCGAGATTTCATAGCTTTTAAGTCTGTCAGATAAACGATATAAAGATAGATTTTCATCTTTAATTTGCAATAGTAAATTCAATATTATAATTATACCAATAATAATATTTTATTCTAGTTGTATTATTATAAAAATTATATTTAGAATTGTAGCTATTATATATAAAAGTACCGTTATTACAATTATAATAATAATTATTATTATTGTTGTTTTTGCATGAATTTTCGCAGGCACTAATGTCTACTAAGTAACTATTCTTATTGTTCTTATGCAATGAGTAACAAGATATATATAAATGTAAATAAATAACATGCACACACTTATTTAGTTAGATAAAAAGTCATTATGTCCCGTCTTAGAATAATGAGTAAAATATTATAAAGAAATAAATAAATCAGACACTAGCAATATTTAATAACACAAAACAAAATACATAACAAAAGCACATTCATTATTAATGTGAATCCAACATTTAATAGCAAATGCTACAAAAAGTTTACTTTATATTTGCTTTACGATATGACATGAGAAAAATGTTTACATATGTGAGACACAATAAAGAACAATAATGCTATAAAAAAATTCTTAATATAAAAAGAAACATTTGTGCAACATTTGTTGAAACATAAATTGAATCAGTTAAAAGTTAAAATTTTTTGAAGAACTCTCTAAACATTGTAGAAAACAAACAAAATTATCTTTGCGTCAAAATAAGCTTTTGTGTTGAGGTAGGTAGATAAATGAATAGTTGAAAGAAATACAATGGGTCTTAAAGGGAGACTATATAATTTTATTTAGAAAACGAAGATGGAGTAACAAATAAACTTGTCATATATAGAGAATGCAAGCCAATGTTTGCAATGTTTTTGAAAAGCTGTAATTAATAAACCATTACTAAACTTAAGGGGCCAAGAGCAGAACTGACCTCTAATCACAAAAAACGACATACTGATAATAACAATTTTACAATTTGACAATTCAGGAATATTTATGAGATTTACCACGTGTTATTTGAAAACAATTATTATGTATGAATGAAAATTAACAAATGAATATCAACCTTTAATATTTCGAGGAATTTGAAACAACACCTTAAAACAAAAAGGTACTACTTATTTAATAAAACAGTTGAGATTAAAATTCTTTTAAAATATTTTTATTTTAAGATATTTGGCCTTTAAAAAGGCTAATTTCACAGCAAGTCGTCCGATTTTGTAATAAAATAATAGGTGTGTGTTTAAGTCCTACAGAAATTCGGAAGTGTTAACTGTCAAACGAACTACCACACTACTCTCACTTTTTTACATTTATAATCAGTATATCCTGTCAAATCATCATGAGTAAATTGACGCTTTAATAGCGCAACATATTTATACAGATTTACAAATCAGTTTTGTTTAGCGGTGGGCTTGTTTCTGGTTTTGTGAGTTTCTTAATAACCAAAATTCGTATTTCCTAGAAACTGAAGTCAATACTTGCCTTAGGCCCGATAATTGACGTTAATTCACCATGATTATTGCTTTTTTGTTTGATGATATGAATAAAACTGATCAGTTCCAGAATGGTACCATAAAGATAGCGCTATGTGGCACACGAAATCGGCAACCATTGACTTATTGAAATGAAAATTTAAAATTGTATTCCAAACTTACGCGACTTGACAGCACTCTGTTATTTGTTGTGGGCCCACATCAAGTAGCAAAAAATTATAGAAAATCTTGTTCTGTTCTCAGTTCCATAATCCCCACTAAATAATGGTATATTTTACTTGCTTTTCATTTAGCTCTTGAAGCTAAATGAGGTAGCCAGAGTAAAAGAGGGTTTCATTGCTTGGGTCGATCCTGCTTGATGTTCGTTGGAACAAATAAAATTTCAAGTTGACAAAGAAGAATTCAGATGCCATTTCATCTGATCTCCTCGCTTTTTATGTTACCTTTATCAGACCGAAAGTAGAATCTAACTTTCGCGTATGGGCTGGTGCTTTAAAGACTGGAGCGAATAAGTGCACTGAAGGATCGACACAAAGTGAGTTATGTTTCACTGTTTTAATTTCACAACAATGGCAAATAATCTTCTGAAATCGGGTAACGTCTTTCTGAAAATTGTAATTTCATACACGCAATACGTTCCTCCCTTTGTAGACGATGGGACAGTAAATCGCACTACGCTTTACAGCCAAAATTCGTTTTTTAGACGTACAGTTCGTGTGTGAAATAATGCCCTGCCGAGGTCTTTCCTGTCGCTTCCTAGTCCTATTAAAACAAATATGTTGATTATCCCGACCGAATTATTAAAATCACCGATATTGACTATTGAAGGTGAAAGCACGTTTCGATGGCCATTTCGCTACCGCTTACTTAGCTCTTCAGGAAACTTCTCGCTTACATTTTAAGTAAACTAAAGATTTTTGTCAAAACAATAAAGTAAAGACAAAAATCAAAGTTTAAGCAAAAAAAACAATAATCAACATTGATTCTATTTTTCTTTATCCACTGTATACGGCTGACTTTTTTTCGGCTCTTTTACACAGTTAAAAGATGTTGACTGTATCTTGTAGTTTGAAAATAAGGTCCATATAAGAAAATAAAATTGCTACGCCGAAAATAGTTTTTGCTTGTAGTTTTGTTTGTTTTAAAGTTTAAATTTAATTAAGTTTTCAACTAAGACATTTATTTAATTGAAGGTTGTCCTTGCTTCATTTTTAATGAAATATACAATTGATTCAATTAATTATTTAATTAAAACATCTTTTCTTTATTTCTTAATAAATGATATAATTGAGCTTACTAAAAATTTAATTAGCTTTCAATCTAAATACAAAAAAATGTTAATATAAGCATAAACTTTTATGTAGATATTTTGCCTTAAAGTTAACATATTATTATCACATTACTTATTGATAAACGTCGACGATTGCCTTTTACTTATTGTAACTTCGACGTACATTCATTAATGTTGAAGTCCTTTCAGAACTTCCAGTATTGTAAGTAACACTCAAAATCATTAACAAAATATACATAATAATTATAGATACACGTTTATCAATTGAATATGCGTGTATCAATTAGTACAGGCAACACGCATGATTAAGTGATGTTTATTATAAAGTTTTGGATAGACTATAAAGTGGAGCCAATTAATTGGTTCCGTTGGTAAAAGTTAATGAGTTCGAGCCCATGATCGGACATACGTGCGAAGAAAGGAAAAATAATAATTGTGGCAGTGTGGAGCAATTACAAAAATGAGAAGCAGGTAATTTAGTGAAGACGTCTCTTTAATATCAGAGTAGTAAATTATTATCTAGTCGCGTTTCTTATAATAAAGGATTTTTAGCTGTTATCGCAGTGAAATACCAGCATAAACACAGCGTATGGCAGATGTGTTATGGCTATTAGAAAAAAAGGGAAAAGGAATGATTGGCTTGGATCTAAAACGGATATCCAGCAGAAGGGATCTCTGGATGATTAAGTTAACTAAACAAGTCCTCAAGGAGTTCGTGTGTCGCTGGAGTAACACAGTAGTGTGGCGTGGATTGCTGCGTTTAGAATAGCGCATTTTTAGAAAGCTGGAGACCATAGGATTCAAAGTATAATAGCCAGAGCCAACAGAGTAAGAAATATAATGTGAGTTTATTTTGTGTCATAGTGGTATTTAAAGTCAAAAGAAAAAGATCTAAATTTTAAATAGCTTATTCATCGCAACTTTTGAAGAGATAAGAGAGCGAATTTCTAGTTCTAATAAATTACGCTTTTAGAATGAAATTAAAATAAACCTGTTCACCTTTATAAAAGAACCTTGACCGTATGCAAGTGCGACATAAGATCTATGACAACTAAATCTTAACAATTAAATAAATACGAGTAACGAATTACAAAAGAAAAAAAAAAAACATTTCCGTAACAAAGCAACACAATAAAGCTGTTTCCCAATCAAATTAAGATTAAATGAATAAATAATAAGAGGAAACCAAACAAAACAATTTCTATGAATTTGTATAGGTAAGATTGACATAATTCTTATATGGCCCGCAACAATATATAAAACTTAAGACCAATAAAGTATAAAAGAAAACAGAAAACAATTACTGAACTATTTCTTATAACTTGTTTATTAGAGTATTGTGTAAAGGGTGATTGTCTTAGGATTTAGCGTTAAGGGGTCAACTACATGGAGGCAGTCATAAAAATGGTACTAGCAGCCGTAATATAGAAAGGCGATCGCTGTTTTTAGCTACAATCGAAATATGCTAAGCCAACAATTTCCTTAAGGGTGGGATATAGCAACTTCAAACATCTGGCTGAGATAAAAATCGGGACGATATGTTCATAGAATGCGCCAGGAAATTCTCGAGACGGCGTGGAAGCATATTTCAAAATAAAGATTAGGCCAAGCCGCGTATTGAATATGGATTAATTAAGTTATCTCAATCTAAGTCAGATGCTAGAAAATTACCCGTTTCTTGTGACGAAAGCAGTCGATGACTAGAAAGGACTTAGAGGCTAGGAGAAGGTCGATAGATTTTATCGAACTTTGTACTCAACTCTGAGAAACGTAATAAAGAATTAGTGGTATAATTAAGCGTCGGCACTACACGATTGTTGTTATTATTAAATTGTGTTTTTCAAATAAACTCTAGTAAAATAAAGAATATTTAAATTACTAAACAAATATTTCAAAATGGAGACATTATCTAAAAGAACTGTAATATCAACTTAGCTTCACAGGTAAGAAGCCCCGTTAAGGTCTAGTTAGCCTGTAGGTTCAAAGAGAGTTTGGAAAGTTTTTTTTTTGTTTCATATTGTGAATAGGAATATGATGACTCTGAAAGTTTCTGTTACGTGGTAAGTCTTTGATCCATTTTTCAAATATTCCAAGACCTAAGTGTGGAAATCTGCAGCAAATTATAAAACAGCACAAAAATTATCCTGTAAATAAATATGTGTCAAGTAGGAGAGGTAAGAGATAACACAAGAAGAAATCCTTAAACTTGACTCATGTATAATGTTAAGAGCAAGGTCTTTTATTTTTATTTCTACAAGAAATGAAAGTTTAGTTGGCATAGAGTACAAAAAAAGGATATAAATAAAATGAAAAATTTGTTGGATTTAAAACTGAATAAAATTTTATCTTTTTATATCGCTTTTATTTAACAGCAAGTATTAAAATATCTTGTAATTGCTACCGAAATGAAGAGGTCGCGTGTTTGCTATAGGGCTTATTAATGGTACTTGTGACAAAGACTATAAGTTTATAAAACATTGCAGCAAATTGGAAAAACAGAAAGGGACAGTATTCGGCTTAAGAATGTTGATATTTTTTAGCTTTCCTTTCGAAAACCTGTTTATCAAAATAAAAGACTTTTGGTGATGTCAACGAGATCCACATTTTTTGAGAATTTCTATTGGCGATTATTTACTATTTTTTAATAAGTTCAAAGCCGAAGGATCAAGCAACATATGAAGCCAATCTGTAAAAATCCAAATAAATTTCTTAACATTAGATGATCGTCACTGAGGAATATTAGTTCGTAAGATTATAAAAATTATATAGCGAGTTACTAACATTGAGTTGTGAACTACTGGTATGTTAGACAGGGTGACAAAGCAAACATTGTCGTTGCTATGTCACCCTGTAAGTACTTCGAAGGAACTCTGATAACAATTGCCTGTCTAAACTCTGCCCCTAAAGATATTTTAAGAAAGGAACTAGGAAGTTACAATCAATGGATCTGTTAGCTAGACGGTCGACAGACAGCGATCAAAAATCTAGCAATTATAACTTTATTTAATTCTAGTTCTATTTTATTTAGTCCCGAGGCGTTGCTGGAGTCAGCAAGTGTACGGAAAAAGTTTTTGAGTTACGACTATAGACTTAAAAATCTTGCAACACGAAAAATGCTAATTTTTTGCTAAAACGATCTCTCCAAGTTTGATATTCTGCTTAATAGCAATGACAGCAGGTAAAGATGTGAAATTGCATGTGTATTGTAAACAGAGTTGGTTAACTCGCTGTTTCCATTACAAACTACTGCGCTTGGCTACACACATGTTGAGCGGCCATCATCGAGGTGTTTGCTTCATTTTTGAACAGGCGACTTATGAGTTCAAATCCTACCGTTGGCTTTAGTTTAAAAGAATGTTTTTTTGCAAGTTGTTGAGTAGAAAAATGAATAGAAGACAGTAGTTTAAAATTTCCGGTGTGTCGTTTAGAAAATAAAAGTAATTATCGTGTAGCCGCAGAAGAGTGAATAAAGGTAAACTTGGGATTGAAGAAGAAAATAAGGTGTTTTGAGAAGAAACCTGTTTATTTAGCACAGCAGACACAATTGTTGTTATTTTACCGTTTGGACCATGATTTTCTTATTTCTATTACACATGACCCTTAGTCATATTATTCGCCGGCTCGTGAATAGTAAACACATAAAATTCATTATCCACACCTTGTTGTTACAGCAATATATAATGCAATCATCGTCAATATCGTTCAAAGAACTTGGTAAAAGAAGACATCGTAAGTTTGAATCTCACTGGCTCCACAGCGTATTCGTGGTGTGTGTGTGTGTGGTAACGTTGGGTTAAGGCACAAAACCTAACAAAGCTACAGAGAAAGAAACACATGACAAGAAATTTAAGAAAAAAAAAAAAAAAAAGAAAGTTATAAAAAGTTATATACAAAATACCGTATTCAGTAAGAGATTTTTTCATTGTACTGATGACTTTTATGTGCACTACGTGTGCACGAAATACGAATCCGTATATGCAATAAAATTGTCTTATATTGGTGTCATAATTTTTTGCTTTTATCTCTCCCTTAAATATTACAAATAAAAATTCTTTTCTTGGACCTTAAAAATTATTTTGTTAACTACACATACATATAATGATAAGATATATTGAAAATTATTTTTTATATATCCGTTTCAACTGCTTATAAGACTTAATTAGTTTAATGTTTTTGTTTTGATATAAAATTTCACTTTCATTTAAATTTTATTTAATTTCTTGGTCAATAGTTTATGCCTTTTCTTGACACAATCGACTGCCTTGCAAAATTTCTGTACGAAGAACAATACAACCTTATACAAAATCATTGTGCACAAGTGAAAGTTAATTTAAATTTTTGTCATACAAAAGTTACACATGAACACATTTTAAAGCTTCGAATTTCTTTCCCGTGCAACTTCTTGATTCCATACTCTACCGATCCAAAACAGTTTCTAATTGGCTGTCCGTTTTATCAAATACAGCGAACGCAAATTTTAAATAACAAGGACCCTATCAAATTACTTGATTATCCGGTAGAAGACAACATCTCTTTAATAATTATGTATTTAAAATCAATAAACTTATAGAATTTAATTTAACTTTTAAAACACATAGTATCTAGATTCTATCATTTAATTTTTAACATATTTTAATATATATTTATTACGAGTATACACATATATAGAGTTTATAATTAGTTTATAATTTAAATTGTAAGCTAATTCTAACGAAATAAGTAAATAAATATTTCATTTTATTTTTATCCGTTTGTAGAAAAATAAAATATTACTTTAAGAAATCCATTTTCTTATTTCGTTTGTTAAAATAAAAATAGAAAATTTTAACAAAAAAAAAAAAAAAAAAAAAAAATTATAAAAAACAGTAGTTAGTGTTTGCTATTATACACTGTCCCTTTTCAGAGCTCTCAATAATAGAATTATATTACGTTTTCAATGATTTTTTTTTTCTTTTTCTTTTGTACTTCAAATGAAGAATATGTTTATTATTATGTGATAAAAAAGGTTTTTTTTAACCTCACTTTAATATTTTGATCTAAAATGGTCAGTTAAGGGTAAACACAAATAAGGGAAAGCAAGAGAACAGTGCTTATTCATTTGGCCACCAAAATAATTTGGTATTTTGACTTTGAAAAGGACATTTATCATTTTTAGAAATACTTCTTTTGTACTTTAAACTATTTTGCTCTGTACTGCAATCCACAGCTTTAGTACTTGCCCTTCTAAAATTGTGATAAAATATTGAAACTGCATTTTATCGGGATACATAAATGGTGATATGTATCGCTGGTGATACAAACCCAAACTCCAGAGCATTTAAAATATATTCTTTATTTGCGCAGTATAATGTCATAATGACGTTATTTTAATTGATCTTACTGTATGATTTTTTAAAAGGTTAATAATAAAATTATCAATTTTTACTGTATCTGCCATATTGTATAAAATCTTATTTGAAACGTATTTTTTGTAATAACTTGATTTTGATTTAAATAACAAAATACAAGATCTTAAACATTTTCGTTCAAAGACTCTGATTATTTCCATAAAAGAAGGTGATATGTTGAACCATATTTAGCATCCATATGTAATAATCAGTCCAATTATTATTATCAATGTTTTATACACAGTGAGTTTTTCGTTTGTGTTAATAAAACATTCGCTTATACATGAAAAAGGCTGTCGTTGCCTTTCTAATCGTTGGGGTTACATGTGTGTTAACACAAAAAGTTGTCTAAATAAATACCTTAATAATTTAACTATTTATTTATTTGGTATATTTATGTTCATTTTTTTGATTTGACACCGGAGGTCAATTTTACTGCAAACTCCTCCACTATATCAAACAGATTTTGTAGATTGCCATTTATTTGATCTGCATAATCAGCAAATGCAATTATGTTTTCTTCTTAAATATTAAGATATAGTATAAAGATGTTATACAAAATGGCAGAGTTTTCAGTTCTCTGTTGAACTGTTCGTAATTTTAAAGGTTTTAGGACTCATACAACCCATATGTGTAACTAAAAATGTTTTGTCAGTTATCATGTTATAAATTAATATAATCAAATGTATTGGAAATTGATACTCAATTAGTTTAAATAATAGTCCAGATATTCAAATACTATCAAATGCTTTTTCCGTGTCAATAAGGTATACAACAGTGTATAAACCCAATTCCAATTAATGTTTGACGTTAAAAAATGTATTGAGTGTACAGTATAATGCTTATATTTAAACCAAAATTGTTTTTCGGTAAACAACTGTTTCTCATAACAGAAACTGTTGATAGTGTTGTTTACGCACATTTCGGACATTTGGTAATATTTGGCATCAAGCTTATTGGCCTTACGTTCTTAGGATAACATGAGTCTTTTTCGCCTTTTGGTTATATAACAAACAACCTTAGCCTTTTTCCAATTTTTGGGTAAAATGAATTGTTCAGCATGTTGTCGAAAAGATTGCAGTAGCAAAAAATTTGCTTTTTTGGAATTTTTCGTAATATTATATTCGGTATCTTGTCCATTCCAAAACATATTTTACCTTTTAAGTTTAAAAAAATATAGACACTGCTATTTCTGGTAATAAAATAATTATTCATCTACAACTCATGTAGATCGTCAGATTTATTTAAGAGATTCAAAATCGTAATTGTTATTTTGTTTGATATAATATTATTCTTTATTTCCAAGAAGCTTTTGATTGAATTGTATCTACTGTATCATGAAATGGATTTTCTATATTTAAATATTTTCCTCTTCTAAAAAGAAGCCAACTGTGTTGAATATTCTTGATCTTGCACTATAAATTGGTTAAGGCTACTTTTTCCAAGCTATTGGGATCTATTCAAGCATTACAACTTAAACGCGTAAAAATTTCGGGAATCTTAATAATTGTAAGGTCAACAAACAGTTTTGAATTTTTTTTTGAATTTTTTTTTTTTTTTTATTTCTCTACACTCCGCATGGCAAATATCAAGATATGACTGAGAAGGGGACTAGGATAGTAAGGATGACGCGTAAAGTTAACATCGTAAGTTGAGCTTATTTTCTAATAACCATTCTCTGAGCTTATTTCCTTTTGGATTATTATTTAAATTTCCCCAATTCGTATGTTTGATTTTTAAGTCACCCGCATCATATGATAATTCTTTAGATTTTGGAGATCGAATTTTTCAAAAAGTTTGCTTAATTTTATATTCATCTTATAGTCATTATTTCAATCTGTTGTCAGGCATCGGTTTTTAAATTATGCAAGTTTCTAAAAAGTTAATTGCATCTTAGCTGGCACATAAATACTTTTTACGTTTAAGATCATTTTTTTAACAAAATAGCGGCTACACCTCCCATTAGAGCATTTTTTCTTTCTCTTTGAATAATTTTATAATTATTAAAACATATCTTATCTTATGTTACAGTTAGTTTCATTAAGGAGTACGATATCCGGATTATGGTTATTCAAAAAATGTTGAAGATTGTATCTTCTATTTATATTTAATAAAGAATTTATATTCATATGAATTAGTTTTAGTTTTTAGTTAAAATATTAGTTGCTTCATTTGCCATTTTCATACACCAACAATAGAAAAAATTGCGTTATATATATTTCCTAAATTTCAAAATTTATATTGCTATTTTCTTTAAGGGTATCTGCATTACTAATTTTACGGTAACTATGTGTATTATTTTTTATAACATGTTTTTTCTTTGCTCCTAGTTTTAGCTGAAGTTCTTTGTACTTTTCACACCCTTTGTACGAAGCTGGGCGACCGAATTTTTTGCATAGTACATAGTGTAAATTTTCCTTTTCATTACCATAATCCAAGCGGCGCTATGGAAGAACCCTTGGCAGTTGCGACTTTGTGTTATTTTTGCTCGTCTAAGCAATTGGAATTTTATACAACGATATAATAATTTTTTATTATTTTTTAACTTATACACACTAATCTATGGTGATATTTGAACGAAAGAAATTGGAAGTTTATAACTTTTTCAACTGATGTTTTTGGTGTAAATTGGGTAACTGTGATGAATTTTAAATCTTCACATGGAAACAGGTTTAGTTCTTTAAGTATTTTATCTGCAGCTTGGTTAGCTTCAAGACCTCTTAATAAATATGTTTTTATTTATATACGTTTAAGTGTGAAGGTAAAAAATTTAGCTTTTGTATTTTCTAAAAATGATTTTACTCTGTGAAAATCATTTAAAGTCCTCAAGAATAATTGCCTTTTATTTCTAAGTTATTTAATTTGAAAATCATTTACTTTTAATCCATTTGCAATATCAATTGTTTTCATCCACTGTCATGGAATTTACTCTCTGTGTTGAGGTATTTTTATCACGGATCAAGAAAAAAAGATTGCGCATTGCGCAGGTCCGCTATTATGTTGCGCTCTTTTGTGCGACGTAGAAATAGAATAATTTTCGTAAACAAATTCCCGTTTGTGTGAGAATTCAACTAAAAAATCTCTTACACTTTTTACAACAAACATACCATTTTCATTCTATTGTAACTTAGATGCGCAATAGAAACATTTTTTGAATGGCTGAATGCACAATCTTGTTTTATTGATTCATTGTATTTTTTTGCATTATGCACTTGACTAAGCTTCAATTGCTGAATTTAGTTTTTTAGCTTTCTCATTGCTCTCTTTAACATGTTTTTCGAACTCGTTTAGTTGCTCTTTATCACACTCAGATTCAACATCTAGAACAGGGTAATAATTATTTTTTTGTTGTTTAGAGTAAGGCAATTCTATGTTGTTTAATATTATTTTCTTTTGCTTGTAACATTATTGTTATTATTAATACATTTTTTAATTTCAATATTTTTGTTGGTCTTCGAGCCCTTAGCTCAGACTCATTTTATTACACTTTTATTAAATTGTTTTAATTTTTATAAAGAAAACAAAAATAAAGATTTTAACAAGTCTATGCTTCTAACACGCTTGTAAAAGATCAGATTGTAACAGTCAGTAAGTTTTCTAATCTCCGTAACGCCTCTGTCACTCATCACGGTCGTGATCGAACTCCTTTAAGAATAGAAGAATAGAAGTGGCAAAAATTCATTGTCAAAAGCAAAATTTTGTACGATTGAATTTAATGAAGGTTTATTACATTGACTAGGAGGTAAATTAATTGCTTTCGTAAAATGTCGCTAAATAAGTAAAGAATTATTATTATCGCTTGAGATATTTATTATTTTAATGTTGTTGTTATTAAATTTTTTTTTAGTCAAAAAAATATGTTTTGAAATGCATTAAAAATGATAAGGTCAGTGTGCAATCATAAATATATTTAATTTCAGAAAAAATTGGACAAAGAAGAGCTTTAGCCCAAATGGAATGCTAGATTAAAGTATCACTTACAGGTTTAGGATAATCTTACGATCCTAGATACGCTAGAATTCCGCGTTTTGTGGTGTTAAAAATATTCTTCTGATAGAAACCTTCAAAAAGCCTTACAACTGAATTAGACTAAAGAATGCAACATACGCCAATTAAATTTTCCTTCCATCACCATTTATTATATAAATAAAGAAAATTTTACGATTGATTATAATCTTTAAATAGGTACGAAGAAAATTGTTGAAGCGATAAAGCTAAAGCACTACGAAAATAAAATAATGCTAATAGCGAGGTTTGAGGAAGCCTATTTTTTTTATTTGCTACATCCATTGGTCTGTTGCCGTATCCAATACAAGTTAGTATTGGGATGATCTGCTAATAAAATTTGTTACTAAAATTTTGCCCTTGGCTGTCTTTGATTTAATGCTTGCTACAAACATACGTATCTATATCTATATACCATCACTCTTATTTTCATAAAAGCACATAGCAACAGCCAGCATTTAACTTTTGTTAGAACTCTCTATAATTTATATAATTGTTGTTACATAGCTACGGACAATTACCAAAGCGAATTAGATGATACAAGCGCAACAACGATACAGCAACAACGCATGGGCATGCAGTTTGCTTTACGGTTGTGCTTTGGCTTAAGTTAAGAAATTATTACAGCAATTGTAAAGTAGATATGAAGCGAGTAAGATCGTCATAGAAAAGTATATCAAATAAATCAATATTAAATAAAATAAAACAATATTAAATAAAATAAAATAATATTAAATAAAATAATTAACTGGCGCCCAACTTGAAGGATTAAGGACCTACAACTACTGAAAGGACATGCGAATCCTGTAATGAAAAAGGAACACTGACTGCCTTCGTCTTTAATAAAATTAAATTAAAAAAAGTGTAAGTGATCATTTAAAAAATTTTCAAAGTGGATATTATTTCAAAATCAAATTGTTAGAAATACGTGTTATATCTTACTTTATTTAAAAATAGTAAAGTTAAAATCCAGTGAGCATATGCTATTTTGTTTTTCGATTCAAGTAGAATTAAGAAACATTTTTTAAAAACTGATTAAAAAAGTACAGTCTCTCCATAACTTTTTTTAAATTCTCAATATAAAAAGTTATTAATTTGGAAGCAATACATTAACGTATCTTCGAAATAGAGCTACTTACAAACTTTTTAGATTATTTAGTATATTTTCGCTGAACTAAACAAAATAATAAAATTTTTTTAAACAGAAAAAGGTTTATTTTCTAAAACGACGATTGTTTTTGGCCGTGTAAGTAAAGTGCGAAGAGTAAAAATTATTTTCTTTATTAACAACCTTATAAAGTTTTCTATTCCAAAACTTTTCGTTAGAATAAATTATATTTTCACAAAATGTTTCTTAAAAAAGAGGAGGTAGTGCAAATCGTTAATGAGGCTAATGAAAATACAAGGCAGCAAATATCCGAACAGCTAAATCGCTTGACCTTGGCGATTAATCAGTTGCAACCGCGTGGCGTTGAACAATATTTGCCTGTTTCCATTAACCCATTAATTGGAGAAAACAATTCAAGTTTAGACTTAATAAAGTCCCTTCCTGAATTCAGTGGTGATTCTGTTTCTTATCCAGCATGGCGAAACGCCGCCGAATTCGCCATTAACTATTATACTGAGGGTTCAGAAAAATATTATATTGCAATGGGCATATTTCGAAACAAAATTATAGGTTCTGCAAATGCCACACTTGCTTCTTATAATACAGTGCTTAATTTTAGGGCAGTAATAGCTAGGTTAGATCAAGAGTATGCCGATAAAACGCCGTTGTATGTACTTGAAAATGAGCTAAGTATTCTTAGGCAAGATACTCTTTCTATTACCGAATACTACAATAGGGTAGACAAAAAGCTATGCCTTATAATAAATAAACATATTATGACATATAGCGGAAATAGAGATATAACCGACGCTTTAAATGAACGCGCTAGGGAGACCGCTTTACGCGTTTTTATCTCAGGACTTCATCGCCCCTTGTGCGATATACTTTTTTCTGCCAGACCCAAAGATCTTCCAACTGCTCTCGCAGTTGCGCAAGAGCTTCAAACCAATCATAAACGTAACGATTTTGCAGAAGCCTTTGCGGTAGGAAATACTTTTAAACCCAATAGACCAATAATGTCACAATACAAACAAATAGAGCGCAATAACCAACCGCATACGAGTACGCGTTTCAACCAAAATGTTTACTATAGGCCAACTCCAATGGAAGTTGATAACAATACAAGTTATTACAGGCAACGTAATAATTTTGTGAATTTACCCACTCCACAGCAACAACATATTAAAAATCCAATTCAGCCTAATATACCTAATTACACTCCTAAGCCGCAGCATCTAAATTCTAATTTGCCAGTAGCATATAAGCGGAGTCGTGAACAGTTACATTCCGATCGTTCTCCTTTTCAAAAGCTACAAAGGGTAAATTATATGCCGGAAGAATTAGAAACTTCCTCCAATGAAGAGCCAAACCTCAATCAGAATATTGTTTTTGAAAATGAATATTATTACGAAAGTCCTCAAAATGATAATCATAACTATAATGATGATGTTGTAGGGGAGTATGGTGACGAAATTAATTTTTTAAACTGAAATCGCTCCTGCCGTTTATTACGAAAAAGTTCAAAAACGGTCAGGAGCTTCGTATTTTAATTGACACTGGGACATCAAAAAATTATATAAAGCATTTTTCATTTCTTCAAGGAATTAAGTCTTTGGAAAAATCTTTCTATTTGAAGTCAATTAATGGTAAAAATCTTATAAACAAAAAATGCCTTATTAATGTATTAGACAATACCTCAACTTTTTTTCTCCTTTCAAGTTTAAAGACGTTTGATGGTATTATAGGTTACGATTTTTTGAGACAAATCGATGCAAAAATTGATACTGATAGAGGGTATTTATTTTACCGTAACGGTAAAGAAAAATTACAACATCTTTCATGTGATCAAGTAAATTTAATAACAATAGAAGAAGATACCGTTCCAACAAATTTTCAAGCTCAGTTTCGACAAATAATAAATAAGAATATGAATGCTTTTGCTGATCCAAACAGAGCTTTACTATATAATACGACCGTTAAAGGAAGAATTCGTACAAATACAGACGAACCGATATACAGCAGAAGTTATCCTTATCCCATTTCCGTAGCTCCATTTATAAATAACGAAATAAAAACTCTTCTTAAGGAAGGAATAATTAGGGAATCATGTTCGCCTTATAACTCACCTGTTCACGTTGTGTCTAAAAAGGGTTTTGATGAAGAAGGAAAGCCTAAGTTGCGAATGGTGATCGATTATCGCAAAATTAATGAAAGAACAATTCAAGATCGGTATCCTATTCCAGATACATCTGTCATTTTGGCCAACTTAGGGAATTCGAAATATTTTACAACGTTAGACCTTAAATCAGGATTTCATCAAATCGTTATGTGTGAGGAGGATAGGCAAAAAACGGCGTTTAGTATAAACAACGGAAAATATGAATTCTGCAGATTACCTTTTGGGCTAAGAAACGCTCCCAGCATTTTTCAAAGGGCTATTGATGACGTTTTACGTGAAGTCATAGGAAAATATTGTCATGTTTATGTCGACGATATAATTATTTACTCTCCAGATGGGGAGTCACATTTAAAACACATCGATAACGTACTTCAAAGAATTGAAAAAGCAGGAATGAGAGTGTCGCCTGAAAAATCAAAATTTTTTAAAACCCATGTAGAGTTTCTGGGATTTCTCGTTTCCGAAACAGGGATTAGAACTTGTCCGAATAAGGTTCATGATATTTTTAATTACGAGCCCCCACAAACCCTTCGAGCGTTACGTTCATTTCTTGGCCTATCCGGGTATTACCGACGATTTATAAAAGATTACGCTGCCATCGTTAAGCCTTTGACAGTTTATCTTCGCGGAGAAAACGGACAAGTAGGTATGCGCAATTCAAAAAACGTGAAAATCGATTTTAGTACCGAAGCACGTCAGGCTTTTGAACGAATAAAACAAATACTAGCTTCAGAGGATGTTTTGCTTCAATATCCGGACTATAACCAATCTTTTGAGCTCACAACAGATGCTTCGTCCACCGCGTTAGGCGCGGTTTTGTCACAAAAAGGTCGTCCAGTTACAATGATTTCGCGAACGCTTTCGGCCAGTGAACAAAATTACGCTACTAATGAGCGTGAGCTACTTGCGATTGTATGGGCACTGAGAAAGCTTCGCCATTATTTGTATGGAATCAAAGATATTAAAATTTTTACCGACCACCAGCCACTGATTTTTGCAATGTCAGAGAAAAATCCAAACGCTAAAATGAAAAGATGGCGAGCATTCATAGAAGAGTTCTCGCCCACTTTTCATTTCAAACCTGGGAAGGAAAATATAGTAGCAGATGCACTTTCTAGGCAGTATGCTCACAATTTAAGCGAAGTTGTATCAGATGAAACCGAGCACAGTGAAAACTCTTTAAGTAAAGTGATTAAAACAGTCAATTGTCCTATTAGCCAATTTAAAAACCAGTTAATTATTTCAAAGTCTAACTCTTTTAGCAAAAATACTAAAATTCTTTTTAAAAAACTAATTCGTCACACGATCACTTTTGAAACTCTCGATAATCTTCTCCAGTGTTTAAAAAGTATTATTAATCCTAACGTAACTAACGGAATTTTTTGTGATCTCAGTACGTTAGCAGAAATACAAAATGTATTAATGTCGGTACTTCCTGGTATTAAATTTATTCACACTGAACTTTTTTTAATTGATGTAATTAATAGAGATGATCAAATGGAGGTTATCGCAATGGAACACAATCGGGCTCATCGTGGCTTACATGAAAACTTTCGCCAAATTACTCGTGAGTATTACTTCCCAGACATAAAAAAATTATTGAAATCATTAATAACAAACTGCAAGATATGTTTGGAGAATAAGTATCAACGAAAACCCCCCGATCCTGGAATAGGTAGAACCCCAATTCCACACCTTCCAGGGGAAATTCTTCATATGGATATTTTTATAACTGGTAGGCAATTGTTTTTAACATGCATAGACAAATTTTCTAAGTTTGCTATTGTAAAACCTATTATTTCAAGAGCTACAGTTGATATTAAATACGCTATGTTAGAAGTTATATTAGTATTTAATAACACCAAAGTCATTGTTTCTGACAACGAAAAAGCTTTCCAATCCAATACAATTAAGGTTTTACTAAGAGATAGTTTTTCAATAGACCAATTTTTCATACCTACTCTTCACAGTGAAAGTAATGGTCAGGTGGAAGGGTTCCATTCCACACTGTTGGAAGTTGCGCGCTGTATAAAAGAGCAGCAAAAGATAGACGATACTATTAGTTTGGTTTTGTTAGCAACCCACAAATATAATTGTAGCTACCATTCCGTCATCAATGCTAGGCCAACCGATATATTTCATAATTGCACAGCGGAAAAGTTAGATATTATTAAAAAAAGGTTATTAGAATCCCAAGAAAAGACTTTACAAAGAAACAATCAAGGGCAAGCAGTTAAAACTTATAGCGCTGGAGAAAAAGTCTTTATAAGACGAAATAAGCGACTTGGAAATAAATTTGATAAGGTGTTTGTTGAGAAGATAATTGAAAAAGATCTTGGCACTACAGTATTGATTGATGGTAGAAAAATACATAAAAGCAATCTTCGTTAAAAATAATAAACTGCTTAAAACTATATTGTGTTTTGAAAAAATTCAGGCAAAAAAGTCGTAAAAGCAAAACAAAATATCACAAGCATTTAAATAACAAAAAATTATGTTTACATAAACCACTTGTTAATTTTTTGAATAATCACCATAGTCTAAGATATTTCACAAATTGAATTATTATTAATTTTTATATAATTGTTTAATTTATTTTGCATAATTTTATATTTACATTTCTTCTGTTCCCAATTGTAGTAGTAGTAACTAAGATAAACTTTTTGTAAAACTTAAGCCAAGCAATTACGCAAATATGTATCCACTGCCAACAATGCTGAGAATTCAAACATAATATGTCATCAAAAGCAAAGAAGGTGTAAAGCAGTGTACTCCGAAACGCGGACGTTTCGTGATTTAGAAGGGGGATAGTTAGTATTGGGATGATCTGCTAATAAAATTTGTTACTAAAATTTTGCCCTTGGCTGTCTTTGATTTAATGCTTGCTACAAACATACGTACCTATATCTATATACCATCACTCTTATTTTCATAAAAGCACATAGCAACAGCCAGCATTTAACTTTTGTTAGAACTCTCTATAATTTATATAATTGTTGTTACATAGCTACGGACAATTACCAAAGCGAATTAGATGATACAAGCGCAACAACGATACAGCAACAACGCATGGGCATGCAGTTTGCTTTACGGTTGTGCTTTGGCTTAAGTTAAGAAATTATTACAGCAATTGTAAAGTAGATATGAAGCGAGTAAGATCGTCATAGAAAAGTATATCAAATAAATCAATATTAAATAAAATAAAACAATATTAAATAAAATAAAATAATATTAAATAAAATATTTAACTTACATAAAGGTTGTTTTGTCTTTTATTTCTTTTGGCTTAATGAAACCGGATGGAAGCTGTAAAAACTAAAACCTTTCGACTGGCAACTAGAGAATCATGTTAGTTTTGAATGAATTTTGTGACATGTTTGCTTAAAGAAAAAATGTTTTTTATGAAGTTAACTAATTTTAACTTCTTAAACAATTCATTTCTTAAATATTAAATTACAAGGTGCTCTATTTCTTCAAAAACAATAATGTAAATTATTAGGGGGCACATATTCAATTAGCAGTTAAAATTCTGTAAGTTTTATTTGCTTCTTAAATTTTACCATAATTTGTATTTATTTACATTTATTATTAAAATAGTGTGGTGAATTTATACTTTTGGGTATTAGTGTTTGTTTTGTTAAACATATTTAGATGGTAAATAAGTTTAAAGCGGAGAGTAATACAACGGAGCATTTAAATAGAATAAACGGTAAACAAGTTTTTATGTAATATGAATTCAGTTCAAAACTAGCTGCTTCCCTACCAGAACAGAGACTGTGGTTTAAGCGTAATTTTTGATTAAAATACCGGTTCAAGAATCAAGATAACAAGATTGCGTAGATTCGTTAGTTTGTTGCTCTCTTTTTTTTCACGCAGACATAAAGTACTTTTTGTAAACAAATTACATTTTTGTGGAAGTGCAACTAAGAAGTCTCTTCCACCTTTTACAACAAATACTAATTTTCATTCTATGATAATGTAGATGCGTAGTAGAAACTTTTTGTACGGCTGAGTCAGCAATCTTGTTTTATTGATTCATTTACCGGTTGCCGTGTAAAACAAAGTTTCTACCACATTTTAAAGGCAAGAGGAAAAGAATACCAAAACTTTTTGATGTTGATTTTAAAACAATTGATGTCTAAAGCAAACAGAGCTGCCATTGAGTTTTTTTTAGTTTGAAACCTTTTTAGTTACAAAGGGTTATATAAGTAAAGTAGATTTAAAATAATTAATTTCAATATATGAAAGCGCTTTAGCTACAACTGAAAAATTTATCTGGGTTTAGTATAATATATTTTTTTGCCAGACTTAAAGCTGTTAGAACCCTTTCTTTCACAGTGGTAATATAACATAATTACACAAAAAAACATTTTAATTTTTGTAAATTTTATAAAATAGAAACTATAACTTTTAAACCATTTTCGCCTACTTTTCTGTATCAGTGAAATCGGAAAGTATACTCTTCCATCTTGATTGATCACTTAACTTAAAGTGTCGGCTAATTAACATAGAAGTTACTCATTGATCGCATGTTTTAGGTGTCTATTAGGCACCAGTAAGACTACACATCCACTTTCATCCTCATAAAGTTAGTACCAATTTTTCGCAAATTTATTCACTTTAGCATTAAATCAGTCATTCATTTACCTTTCTTGTCGAGTGGATACCTTTCTGATAGTTTTTTGGTATTTTGGAAAATTGTGTTTGGTTATAGCGGTCAGCGTGGACTCTGAGACTACGCTGTTGGTACCATCTTGTGGGATGATTCTACGGCATCTTTGTTTTTCTTTTTTGTCTGTGCGAACTCAGAGATTGACTACTTCACTTTTTGCAGCGGGTCATTATTTTTTATTAGTTCCCATATGCTTTACTAGAGACCAGTTATCTACTGGCTATGAAAACCTGACGTCTGCTGTTTTACGGTTTATAAGAGCCCACTTTTCTACGGCTGACATATTTATCCTGCACTTTCGACAGATACAGGGCTACCCAAAAAAAGTTAGACGTTACCTTAAAACTACTTGCCATATAATGACTTACTTTTCTAATTGCCAAATTTTGTTACTTGCTTACAAAACACATTACATTAATTCGCAAATAAAAGAAGTAGTAATTGAACTAGTTCTTTAAGTTAAAAATAAATACCTTAAAATAGCTACTAATGATTTTTATTATTGCCTGCAATAATTGATAATTAATTCTCAGTAATTGATTACAAATGTCTCATGCCTTGTTATAATCGTTAGGTTGGTAATCTAGTTGGGAACCCGTTCCGCCAAAAATGTTTAATTCCACACTCGATTACCTTTTTTGAAATTTTTTTCTAGGTAATTAGGCGCCAGTTTTCAACCGTCACCAAGGGGAGCTATAAATATCGTTTGTGACTGGCAGTTGTCAGAGTGTATAAAGTATAACTGTAGCCCGTATTTAATTCAGCTTTAGTTCCAAATCAACTAAAATATAATACTATACGAAACAATATTCAAAAGAGATTATGCTGGCCATAATTTAAAGTGAAAATATTTTGTAAAATACTGGAAATTTCAAATAAGTGACTATTGAGTAACTAACGCGCATTATTTCCAATGTATACTTTTCATACGCTTGTTTTTTTTTTATTAAAATTTAAATTGCAGAAAAAGCGGAAAATTTACTCTATATGAAATTTTTGGTAAAGAAATAAATTAAATAGATTTTTAGTTTGTTTTTTTTTTCCTTTTGAAACTTTCCCCATAAATTTGTTTTAATGTATGTTTTGAAGAAAAACAAATTTATGCTTAAAAACACTTCCTGCCAGAGAAAGCTAAATAAATTGTGCAGAAAATAGATTTAAAACTAAATAAACTTTAATTGCGCTATTAAAGTTTAGGTTGTCTATTATAAGTTCAGTTTATTTTTGGACAGCTTATGGCTTGTGTAGGCAAAATTAAAATTTGAATAAAGATTTTGCGCCAGTCAATGTAACCAATCGGTTGGTGAAAAAGAAGAAAATTGTTAGTTAAACAATTGGAGATTATAAAAAGGTAGAGCCTTTCTTGCGCTTGTTTAATTTATTTAATTAAAATATGTTTTAAATTAAACAGTACTTTTTAAAACAAGTACTTTTTATTTAAAAGTACCTTTTACGTTCCCTTAATATTCTTTTGATTTAAAAGGGGTTCTAACTAAAAGAAACTTTTAATTAAAAAAATACGTTTAGTTGATGTAAGCATAAATTACTTTACTAAATGTACTAAATGTACTTCTTATATAAAAGGTACTAAATTTGTTTAAATTTATTTTATTTAATATTAATTTCATTTAAAAAGAAACTTTTATATAATGGAACAGTTTACTGAAAGGGAATAATGACAAAAATTTAAAAGGTACTTTTACTGAAAAGCTTTTTTTATTTATATTTAACTTTTTATTTGAAAGTTATTTAACATAAAATGAATTTTTTCAGAGCTTTTATAAATAATTTTACTTGTATTTTAAGAAAAAGTTTTTATTTTAAATTAGCTTTTTATAAGCAGTGTTAGTTTTAAATAAAATACCTATAATTTAGAGGTTCTTTTAATATAAATGGTACTTTTTCATAAAAACATAATTATATGTTGTCTTATTTTCTCGAAAAGACTTTTTATTAAACGTATTTTTGTTAATATTTTACGTTATATTTTAAATGTATAATTTTAGGAGCTGGATACTACTACCTGTGAAAGTGTTTTAAACGAACTTTTTATTTATTAAAAGGCACTTTTCTTAAAGAATTTACTAATTAAAAGTTCTTTATATCTTAAAGTAATATTATTGTTTCGATGTTTCTTTGTGTCTAAATATACTTTCGTCACAGGTACTATTTTTAATACTTTTTTGTCCGAGCTAAATTTTGATTCAGGACCAGCAATAAGGAAATGGCCCGTATTTCTGCTGGGAGTTTTTAAAAAAGTATTGTTTTTAATTATGTAAAGGAGTATATAATAAAAAAATATTCTTGAATAAACTTTCTTTTCACAATTTTTTCATGCAAATACAATTTAGAAAAAAGCCATTTCGTTTGAATAAAAAAAAAATCTAATATCATTTAAGCTGGAAGTCATAAAAAGTGGTGCAAAATGTTGTTATAATAATGAATGTACGTATTGAAAAAAACTGATACAAGAATTTTTAGTTTAGCAATAGCAAGTTTTTGAAAAAATTAAATATATAAAAAAAGTGTGTAGGATGTTCTTCATTTCCAAAACTTGTAGCAGGACATAACACCAGCAGTGTAACGATGTATAAAAATCATATGATAAAACTTATTGAAAGTTTAGTTGGAATACGTTTTCCTTTGTTAGAGTGCTGTTTGTGTATTGTGGTTGCGCAGTTGCATGTTATGCAAGAAAGTAAAAAGAAAGAAAAAACAAGAACATACCTTTTAATACATAAATGAAATTTCATACAATATTTGCAAAAGTTTTGTTTTAAGATTATGATTTTTTTATGATTTGAAGATTTATAATTAAATTGGGCGTTTTCTGTGTAACGTATTTAGATAAAATTTTGTTCTGCGAGTACTAATAAAATTAAAAACCAAAATTATGTTTATATTTTTTATAACTTAGGGGGGATTATATAGAAATACCAATGCGTGTCTGATAAAAATGTACTAAAGACGCCAAAAGTTGATATTATTACTAGGCAAAAATAACTCGGTATGTTTTTTTAATAAAATATTTGGGCAGATGACTGTTTAGCATTTTTAGTCAACTGAACTTCTAGGGGTAAAATGGGGATGTATTGTATTACGGTAAATAAATTATTTGTTAAGCTTATAAAGATAAGAGTAAGCAATGTTCTTTTGCAATTAAAAATAATGTTGATTATGTCTTTTGCTACAAAAAAAAAAGTTGTCAAAATTGTATCTTATTTTGCTACTTTTCCCTTAAAAAATATTTTCTTTCTACTTTAATTAACTAAATGCTTATTATACTATAAGCTTCTGTGATTAAAAAAAGTTTATATCGGAGATAAGTTTTCCTTTAAAGGACAAAAGTGGTACTAAAGTTCTTTTAATGCAGTATTTAATTACGCTGTATTAAGTTAAAGTGAATGAATGCTATTTTAAACTTTTGGCATAAGAAAATGAGACAAAGATATTTGTTTAAACTATTGCACTTTCAAGAACTTGATGGACCTTAAGTTAATAGAAATCCCAGTAAAAATATTGTATGTCATTCTTAGAGAAGGGCATCTTATTTACACTCAAAAAAGCTAGTACATGTTTATCTACTTCTTGGATTTACATTTTTCCTTGCATAACGACAATATTTTTGAACTATAGTTTTAGTTTTTTCAGTATTTAGAAAGCGGATAAAAATTATTACAATGTTGTTGAAAACCAACGACAAGCCTTCAATGACAAGCCTATGTAAAATTCATAGGTTTTTCACCCGAGTTCACACCACTTCGTTAGTAGTAGATGCAGAGTTTTCATTAAATTTGTCTCCTTAATTTTTACTGGGATAGGTTTGCTCAGAGAATTATTTCGTAATTTTGTGATTATTAATTCAAACTTTTTGTCTTATTAACGATAAAATTAGTGAAAAAATTTACATTTTTAAGAAACAAAGCAAGAGAGCTAGGAATTTACAAATAAATTAATAATACTATTCTTTTGTAAAAGAGATACTTTTTCAGCAAACTTAGAATTGTAAAATGCAAAACAAGTGATCTTGATTGATGTTAAATATCATAAAAGAAGAAAATTTTACTTTATTCATAATTAAGTAGATTTTCTTAAAGTTTTGCCTTTAATTAATAAGGCCTAAACTCTTAAATTGGATCTACATAACCTTGAGAATTTTAAGAAATCTAAAAAGAATTTTAAAAATAAATTTAAATTAATGATCTTGATCGAAGAAAAAATTTATTAAAAGGAAACTATACTTTTTTGTTAAAAAAAAAAAAACAAAAAAAGTTGTTTACACAAATTTCATAACATCTAAATAAAAATTTATTATTTTCAAACGTTGTGTCCTCAGTTTGTCTCTGATGTAAAGTTTGAGACCCTTTCCTTAAACTTTTGTTCTTCTTTAATCAGGATCAATAAGAAAATGAGTGGCACGAAAAACGATAATAACTTTGTTTTTCTTTTCTTACCAAGTCTACAGGTGCAGAGTAGTTAACTGCAACAGAAAAAGAGAAACTAATGATTAATTAAAGTGACTTTTCGCATCGTAATAAGGCTAATTTCTTATTCATTTTGTTTTGCTTATCATTTTGTTTGTCAGTGTTTTGCTACGGTAGCAAGAAGACAATTACAAGGGTTCTTTGAGAAGTTCGCGTAACATGTTGCAAAATTATAATAAAAAAAAAAAAAATAATGACGTTCTTAATTAATTAGGAGTGGCAGCCTTTTACGACGAAGTTGTGATACCTCAAGAAAGGCGGCGCGACTCTTCCTACTCAATTGAGAACCAGAGATGGACAATGGCACAGGAGGTGCAATACGGTCTCTTCCTCATCCTCCGAGCCACAGCTGCAATGAAAACATTTCGGGCCATACGCCAATTTTTTAGGCAAGCACTGTAGATCTGCAATAGCCATGGTTTTTGCAAGTCCTCTGGGATGATATTATCAATTCCAGGAGACTTAAGGGCATTAAACGACATGATGGCCCACTCTATGTGAGCATTGGTCACCTAGAAAGTGGGTGGGAAAACCGACACGGAATTTATAGTCCTTGCTCCTTCGCCAATCCACTCACTACCAGGGAAATGGGTACCGAGCAACGTCTCCAAGGTATCGATTACAGATTCCGTCCGTTTCTACTCTGGACTCTGGAGATTATCATAATTGTTGATGTATATTTTATTCGTAGTGACATGTTTTTTTTAGAAATAAGAATTCTCCTACCTTAACCTTCAATATTGTTCTGCTTCTCGTATCCATTAATATGCTGGCAAATTTTCAACATTCACCTGTTCTGTACGCAGAGATATTGGCAGATTCCAAACACAGCCCGCACACAACATTTTGCTCGACAGCCATCTAAGCATGACAATATTTTAAAACCTTTCATATTAAGTTACGTTCTTATATTAACGCTTATACCTTAAGCATCATTCGAAGTTGCCAGAATTAAGATATCATCCACTATTTTATATGATAAATGGAATGTAAGCATTTTCAGAGGTGAGCTTGCATTAATTTAATCCGTGACAGAAAGAGGTTCAGATCGATTGGTCATCTAGAAATTCTGAATAATATGAGTTGTTTTTTTTTTTTAATTTTAGGCGATGCTTGCTGTAGTAGCGTACGATCCGATTTTTACTAAATGCCTTTCTGTTTGCGTTATGTATTACACTCTACAGTGATAATTTCAGTTTTTTAGCCGTACAAATTCTTACAGTGTGTCTGTGTGTCTTCGTTTCTATTGTAATCGCAAAAAACAGATATAGTAACTGTAACTATAACTAAAACATGGAATGAAAAAAAAAAATATTTAAAATCCTTAGAAACTTCCTTTTTTGTCTACCTTTTCAAATTTTTTTTTAATAAAAAATCCGCTCTGTGGGGGTTAAAAATTTTTTCGCTTTAAACTAAGTAAATTCTAGAAGACCAAAATGTGACATATGAAGAACTGTTTTCAGTTATTCAAGACTCTTTTTTTCTGAACTAATTTACTTCATTGACCAACTGCTTGTGTGTGAATTAAATCAATACATGCTCTCTTCGATTTTTTCACTTCCCCTCCTACTGTGTTGTGACTATTATTGATAATTCACATAATAGAAATTTTCATATGTAAACCCAAACAATACATACAAATATACATATGGGTTTGTGATGAGTGCCTAAAATACCTTAACAGCTCCAAATAAAAGAGCACTTCAAGGAAGTTCCTTTTGGAAATTTATGCTTTAGAAGAGTTTTTGTGTGCAATTGTTTGAAGACAAAACTTTTATCTTCTGGCAACTCTTTTAGAGTTTTTTTTTTCAAATTTACCATCAGAGATTTAATAGTTGTGCTCTTTCCTTTTCCAAATATGTAAACAATATTATCAGAAATGAATATTTCATTCTTCGGGATGAAAAAAGCGGCACCTGACAAAGAAATATGTTTTATTAACCTTATACTGTGTGTGAGTCACAGAAAAGGATATTTAATATTCGTACACATAAAGATATATTACGTGCATTTGTACGTAAGAATATTTAATTATTGTAATATAAAATATCACAATAAAAAATATGAAAGTGAGGCGGAAATATTTGCTAGAGGTTAATTAAAATTCCAGCTGCTTTGTGGATATAACTTCTGCACTAAATACACTTGTATTTTTCTAAATGTGAACTAATAATATTCGTTGCTTTATTTCTGTAGCAAAGAAAATATAATAAATAAATTTTCTTTTTTGTTTAAGAATTTTTTATTTATAAATATTTTAAAGATATATTTAATCAAGTTGCTGCTGTGAGGTTTCTATCAAAATCGGACGTGCAAAACAAGAAAAGAAACTTTCAAATCTTTAAGATATATTTTTGTGCAAAATGGTGTCAAACTACGAGATAAAAAATGTATATGAAAATATGTGTAAAAAACATGTTGCAGAAGTTTAAACATATGAAGTGTTTTTAGCAACTTTTCTTTAGACTTGTGACAAGTTGGTTTTAAATCGTACGGAACTTTTGAAACAGGAACTACTTAAAAATTTCAAATATCTTTTTAATAAAATGAAAACAAAAAATTACTTTAAAATAAAAAAGGAAGTTATCTGCAAAGAAAAAGTAAGGATTTATGTAGAAACTTCTATTGAAAAAACCAATGCTGCTCTAAAATCTCTAAAAAATTCCAACAGAGTATCAAGTCTAAGAACGAAATACGAGATCAGTTTTTCTTATTTCTAAAATCTAGATTATTTTAGAAAATCTTATGTGATATAAAATGATGCGTAACTAATTTAGTTGCATATGTATTTGTGTTTCATAATTAATTTTCAAAAATTTTCATTTGAGTTGCCATATTTGCAAAAAAGTTCCGACAACTACACGAATTGTGGTAAAAATTAGAATTTGAAAATTATCATTTTTAAAATAGATTATATAACTAACAAAGAATGTGAGAGGTTAGCACCGCTCAAGTGATTAGCGTGAATTATACATGATCACGCATGATCAATCATGAGATTATGAACGTGAGTATAAAAAATCAGCATGGCTTAGCTTGGTTAAAGTATTCAAATCTTATATTTAAAATTTTTCATTAAAAATTAAAAATTTATGAAAGAGAAATAAAAGTGGAGCATTACTACTAGCACCAAAATAAGTTTCTATTAGGCTTATTTTAATATATTTAAATATGTCGTTGGCTTTAAAATTAAAATGCTTATGCTTCTGTAAATATTATTATTTTGATTTAGTGTTTCACCAGATGGCATGTTTAAAAAAAGAAACTATCGAGGGAAAAAAGTAGGCATTATGAATAAATAAAGAGAATTTTAATGTAAATAATGTAATAATTAGCTCCCTTCGTATTACGGTGATGTCATTTTATATTACTTTGTACCTTCGGAATTCATAATTGGAGGAATCTTTTCGCAAGAAACAATTTTCCCGTGAGAAAGAAATTCCGTGGGTATATTTATAAGAAAAAAAAATCTAGAAAGCTCTTTTCGCACTCACTAAAAACGTAGGTGTTTCGTCAACGGTGGGTTTGAGATATTTTTAAAGAATTTGCGTTTTTTAATTAAGTAATCTACTTATTTCTACTAACAGCCTGGTGACTTCGTACTCCTGACTGAGTTAGCTGTTAGGCAGCAGGGCTTTTATGCCCCTATCTGAGAACTCATAATGATAATATTTATTACACTTTAATCTTGTCTACTTTTTGCATTTAAATACATATTCGTCTCTCCAGAACAATTCTTCCTCGTTCTTATTATCGTTTTTGCTTTTTTATTTTTTTAATTTAATAGTTAGATTTTGTTTATAATCCTTCAACTTTATGATATTTATTTGGTTTTATCGCAATAAATGCTTTTGATTTTTAGCACAAATTGTTCAAAATAAAATATAAAACAAAAAAATATTTTTTTGTTTTTCTCTCTTGAACTGTATTTTTTTAATTATTCGCTTGAGTGAAATTTTACATTTTTGGTTTTCTTTTATTATTTATTATGCTTAATTATTTTTGTGTTTTTTTTTCCAGTTTAATATTATATTTTTGCAATTGCGTTTTACAAAGTTTATTTTATTTACGTTTTTTACCTTTTTTGTTAATACACTAACAATTGCATCAATATTTAACAAAAAACAAGAAGAAATAAAATTAAATATTATAAATCTGTAATAAATAAATTATGAGCTTGTTGAGCAACGAAATCTACGTTTTCCTAGAAAATATTTCTTTAATAGATTAAAATTTAAATACTTGGTTTGGAAATTGGAATAATATTAATAGCTTCATAGTCTGTATTGGGTTTTTAACCAAGAAGTTTATTTTCTAAAGCAAAATAAAACAAAAAATTAAGATGATGATTTAAGTTTTTCGGTAAATAATGAACGATATCTGTGAAACGTACACCACTAGCAGATGTCGGTTCTTTCGTCAAAGTTCTTAATCATTTCTTGGCATCTTAAAAAAAACGTCCAAGTCACGCCTCCAGACTACAAAGCGTAACATCCAGTGACACGTTAAACAAGCAACGACTTCTCTGTAATTGCTTCAAGAATTTTACACTTTTTCTTGTTAACATATACTGGCAGGTAAAAATGCGCTGCGTCTAAAAAAATTATTTAAAAAAAAAATCTGAATGAATTTAAACAGTGGATTTTTAATACTCAATGCGATTTTCGAGCAAAAATTAATTTATTTTAATAATTGCCAATGCATCTACTGAGAATACGTAAAAAACTAAATGTCAAAACTATCATGTTTTTGGTTCTGCTACAATTACAAATCAAAGTTCTTGTTGACATTCGACGGCAAATATTCATGTGTCGGCTTGGAAACTAAAAAAAACTATTGACAGTCACACCAATAATTTTTTCTTGCGACATTCACAAAATTCACTAATATTTTGGATGATTAAATGTTTATTTATTATATGTATGTATAATATTATTTATTTATTCCTATGATTGTTGTTGCTCATAAATCTATAAATTGTATTTGACGGCGTCTTCCTTTTGTCTTGACGTTTAGAGCTTACTCAAGCCTAAGTCTAATTTAAGAGCCCTGCGTGAAGTCCGTGCTGTTTGAACACATTTTTATAACCTCCAATTAGACCACTTTTTTCTCCAGTAACTTTTTGGCCTCTAACAAAGTGTTGCCGTATGTCTATCTGGTTGATTCCCGCCAAACTTTTTTTTTCACTTAATTATTTTACATCCTCTTTCTTAAGCTTGGTTACAAAGGTAAGCTAGAGATCAAACTTTCCCCCTACAATGCACCCGTGATGCATGCTGCACCGTTTTCGATGCTGGCATTATTTTATAAAAAGTCCACTTATCTAGTCATCACCCATGGTAAAAGTGCTTCTAACTAGGTATCTATTTCTGATCTCAAGGGCATTCAGCAAACGCCAAGTGACTGAATCATAGTTTACTGAAAAGTTTTCATTTAAAAACATCTTTAGCTCTTTAATACTGACTAGTCAGTTCAGCAGATTTGACCACGTGAGTGCGCTATAAAAAAAAAAGTATAAAATTGATTAATGAAGTTGTAGCCTTGTGGAGTTTTTGTTTGTTTGTTTGTTACGAAGGGTCCGAAAAGAAAAATAGTTTGCGACATAAGATATGCAGAGTTGAAAATAGGAAAAGAAGAATAAACTTCAAAATATGTTTTCTTATATTTCTTTTAAAGACTTCTCTCGTAACGCTTTTAAAAATCCTGCTTTGCTTGAATCTAACTTGGCGCAAAATAAAAACTACACTGAATCACTGCTCAGTAAACTATTTTCCTAAAATTTACGTAGAGCGAACAAAACTAAATTTAAGTCCTTCACTTGACAAACATACTTATCTGTTTTAATGTGTGTGTGTATGTATATATGTGAATTGTTTGTTTGTGTGCATTTCTACATGTAATCTAATAGAACTTATGCAAATATTACTTATGTCCCTAAATTATGTAATTGTTTGACTAGTTCAGTCATAAAACAATATTGATGTCTTTTAAAGTAGGAGTGAGTTAATGAAGAGTCAATTGTATGAGTATAACTGCAATTTGTTAGACATATATTGATTACCCACTACGTAAAAATATAGCGATAAAGGTTTTTAGTACCTCATCAATAACAAAATGAATTTTCTTGACTTTACTATAATTTTCTTTTACGGTTGTGTTAAACATTAATGAGCTCTTATACTTATAATTTTTTTTTGGCTTTTTTAAACTTAAAAACTACTAATCCTATTTGCTGCACCTTGTTAAATCAGAAGTAATAAAATTTCTATTATTGCAAAAGGTTCCACACAACATATCTTGACAATAAGGATTTTGAACGAAAAAAAAAAATTCACTGTGTTTATAGTGGTACAACTCGTTGGAAATTAGTTTGTTAGATCCAATTGCTTAAGCAAACAGCAAATTCTCTATTTAAGCATAATGGAATATTGCAGCGGGTTAAAAAATTCACTTCATTTGCGTGGCCATCAGCTGTATGATTTGTCTCTTTATTGCGTCTCCTTATATTACCCATCATAAATAACCTGTATAAATAAGTCGGGCGAAGATACATGGTCTCTTAAAAATATGTGGATCTTAAAATGGATAGATCTTAAAACTAAGATTGTGAATTCTGAACCGATTCCGTTTAAGCAGGTGGAAATTCTTTCACATTAATCATCACATCAAAGGGACAGACAACGGGGAAAGATGTCCGTTGCTTAATCTGTTCTGTCTAATCTTGGCAAAACCGTAAAAATGAAGCAAACTCTGCATATGTGCGAGTATAAAGATAAAAAGGAAATCCATCATTCTTCTTTCTTAAAAATAAATTTAAATCTAAAAAATAAAAAATTGTTTAAATAAAACAAAATAAATAAAATTAAAGAATATGGTGCCGTAAGCAAAATTTCTTAACTAATTTGTTGTTTTTTTGTTATTATTATTTTTTTAATTTTTAAATTATTTGTTGTTAACTTAAAGCGTTTGTTTACTGCGTTTCGAAACACATACATGAAAATCATGTCACTATTGCGACACTTTTTAATTGAAAGTTTTATTTTCCTTCTTCCTATAGGGGACACAGTTTGACATATGCAGAGAGGCTCGAATGGTGCTAAAAGAAACCTTCGAAAGTAAGGCCGGAAAAGTGTTTGGATAGAATTTAAGCTATTAAGTGCTGGATAACTGATAAATAATAGGTCATTAGAATTTTAATTTTTATCTGGGGGTCTCAGATGATAAGACTTCCGAGAGTGATGCTAATTGATATTGCAAGAGAATAATTTATGAGAAAGAAGGTCAGCAAATAAAATCTACAGTTAATAGTAAAGGCTGGTCATGGCACGAGACTCAGTTAAAGGAAGTGGCAAACTAACAATCGAATGCCGAAAATTATTAAGAATTAAATGGGGTCCAAAACGGAGTTCAACTATGTTTTGAGATTAAACAGTTTTTGGTATACCCCTGGCAAGGTTTTAATTACTTATTGCTTTTTGCAAAACATTGATGTTCATATTCTTTGCTAAGCGTGCAAGGCCCCCTTAGTTATGCTAATATTTTTAAGCTTAAGCCGGTTCATCCGATTTCTTTAATTAGCACCTTTAACAGAATTATACACTCAAAAAGCCAGCTTTCAGTAGAAAGTTTTAACTTTTAAATCTTTTGTTGAAGCATAGTTTATCTAAAATTGTCATGACCAAAATTTTGTAACTAGTTAAAAATAAATAATTCTCTTTAAAGTATAAGCTTTTGTACGAGTATGTGTAAATAAGAATCCCAACCATGATTCCCTTATAAGCCTTGCCCCTTCCTTAAAGTATTTTCAAGTAAGTTGTACAACATAATAACAAACTGATGTTTATTCCCACAAAGTGTCTAAGATACCTAAAGGCAGTTTTTCATTATTTCGTTCGTGTTAGAGAAAAAGCAAACTTTTTTTACACCTTCTAGTGATATTTTACGAGTACCCAAAAAATGTTTTGCGTTCAATTTTAAATAGTTTTTTTAGTCAAAGAAGACATGAAAACCATAAATTGTTAGCTTCTTTAAAAATCAGTTTGTTTTCATCTTCACAATAAAAATAATTCAGTAAAGGAAGTAGAAAATATAAACGAGGCATGTATTAACCATAAAATGTTTTATATATTCCTTATACTCTCTACCAAGTTACGGTGTTACAAGAAAAAAAAAATCCAAAGAAAACGACACTTTTAAGATTTGGTACCAAACGCTTTTTAAGAAGTTTCACCCCAAAACAAATGTGTGCAGTTCTATAAGAATATATTGCATTTATATTAAAACTGGGTGACAAGTGAAATATTTATGGGATCAATTACATGACAAAAAAAAAAAAAAAAAAAAAAAAAAAAAACGCAAGGAAATAAAACTGTTTTTTAACAAAACCTTTTTATTAACTTAAAATTCCCTTACCACTTGTAAAAGGACATGAAAATAACTCAAGAGAATTTCTTGCATAATAGTTGTGTGACTCCACAACAACTTAAAGAAATTCAAATTTTAAGCCATTTTGATACAAGAACAGTTAAAAATAATACTAAACATTGAATAAAAGTGCAAAACTATTAAACCAATCGAAATACAGTTGCTAATTTCAACGTCTAAATGTTCTGCAAATACTTTAAGTTTACTTTTTAGCAGGGACCAAACTAATTTTTATATCAAGCGTCGCATTTCTTTCCACTAATAATAATAGCAAATCGGGTGCCTCAACCTGCTGATTACAACTGTCAAAATTATGACTATAGATATCAAATAAAATATGTATTGGGAGTGGCCCAGTGCATAAGTGAACCTTTATATTTGTTATTATTATGGTCACAGCAATTGATATTCTGTCTAATTTTGAAGCATTTGTCTGCAACGTTTAAAATAATAGGCCAATATAGGTTAATTTATTTTATATGTTGGGACGCCCTTTAATTTTAGGACCTAGTTTTATATTAGTTTTTGCTATTGGTGAAATATAGTGATACTTAGTTTTCTCAATTTTAAAGTGGTGCACTTTAGCTTTTTAAATTATAAACTTTTTTAAAACGTGACCAATCTGTAAGCATCACTTTATAAGCAAAGAAACAATTTTCAAAACTGATAAAGCAATCACTGAGTTCTGCGATCATAAACATAAAAAAGCAACATTCAGGCGAATTGATAACCTTCTCCTTTTATTGAAGTTAGTTAAAACCCAACTTTTTTACCGCCATGCATACGGTACTGGCAGTGTGTTTTTACGCTAGCATTGATCCATCAAGAGCCTTTGACCTTCTACAAAAAGTAGGATTGTTCACTATATTTTTAAGACATCAATATGGGTATCAATTAAAAGCCTTTGAAGAGATCTTTTAGGAAATATCGAACATTTTTTATTAAATACTTAAGCCATTAAGAACCAAAGACATTTTGATGTAAAATTGATTACAATAATAAATTTTTTTTATTCTAATTATATGGTAAAGGGTCATATAATAATACATAATTTTTATACGTTTTTCGATTTTACCATTTTATATTTAAGCTGCAAAAAGTCACATGATAAACGAATTATAATTTAAAAGCATTTCCTTCCACATGTTTTTATGAATTTTTACAATACACAAATGACGTAGAAATTGAATACTTTCAAAAATGTTTTGCTTTAATAATCATAAGCCGTAATCCATTAAACATGTTATATTACTGTTTTGATCTCTTTTATTTTTTTATTTTTGTAGAACAAAGAAAAGAATAATCAAATTTGCAATAATTTTAAAACCAAAATTATAAACAAGTCGCAAAGGGGTTTATCATTCTCTAATGAAAAACATCTGAAACGACCACATAAAGATTAAACACAGATAAAGTGATATTTTAATACTTTAAACAAAAAGTATAAAAATAATAATAATAATTAAAAGTTATGAAATGCTTTTGTTTAAGCCCAAATATTTATTTGCAATATTAGCTTCAATTAAAAGTTAAGAACCATTATTTTTATGTAGCTTTATATTAAACTAGCAGTACCCAGAACATATTTTTGCGATAAGAAAAAATTTAAAATGGAAAATCAAGGTTATAAGGGACATCTTCACAAAATTTTATATATCCATCCATTCAGCAGTTTTTACGTGATGCAAACACAGACATACGGACAAACAGGCAGAAAAAAATTTCAAAAATAGGTATTTTGTATTCCATGTCGATTACGATTAATGCCAACATCAATATTTTCCAAAAATATTTCACATACAGAAATAACCCTGTTACTGTTGTAATGTAAGTATGTATATGTAAACTGGCGTAAATATTTGTACCCCTTGTTGAGTTTAATAAAATTATAATTGCACTGAGGGAAAAAAGGCGTTCGAAAATTGTGAACCACTGGTATCAAATAAAGAACGAATTGTGAACAATATTTCGTTAACTTTTAGTATCAAATCGAGCTTAATGCGTTATTAGAATAAGAACAAATGGTATAAAAAAATCATATGTTAATATATCAAGAACAATCGGTATTAAAATCCTAACCCAATTGTATAAAAATACCATAAGTTAACAAATTAAGAACGACCTATTATTGAATCATAAAAGATGGTACTAAATAAAGAACAAAATAGATAATAGTACCAAATGTTATCAAATCAAGAACGATGTGGTATCACATTAAGAATAGATTGGTAGCTTTATCAACCTGATATATTGTTTATTAGTCTTGCAAGCAAAGTTTTGTGTAGGCGCGTGAGCTAAAATGGAGAACAATTTAATTTATTTGGAACTGGATGAAAGTTTCTTATTAGAAAATTCTAATACGGAAAAGCTGAATAAGGATGACAGAGACCTAAAGAGCTTCCAAACATGGATTGATATGGAATGCATTTTTGATTTATTAAAAAGTAAGTCAAAAAAAAAAAAAAAAAGACGAAAATGAAATAATTTACTGTTTTTATATTTTTTATAAGCTGCCAATCTTACGTTTAGAAGTTTGCGGTATCTAAAAAAACAGAGGACTTAAACGATAGCAGCACAATGTCTCTATCTTGCTCCATCAGCAGCAAAAATCAAAGAAAGGTAAGACACCTTGAAGGTTTGTAAATAGGTAAACTTCTGATGTAATACCATGTAATCGTTTAACAATATTTATTGCAGGGTTTGAAATCATTGTTAAACGAATCGTCAAAGGGTAGGGCTATTATTGAATATGGTAGTCAAAATGAGAAGTTAAATTGTGGTCAGAGAAATGATATTATTAATATAATCATTAAAGACGTTTTTTTTTTAAATAAGAAGTCTTCTAATATTTAATCAATCACTTTATGTATTGTGTTATGATATTAATGTAAAAGGTTTTAATAGTCATTTTCAGTCATATGAAGTTGGCTTCCTCAATAAGAACTTATATGTAAAACCGATTACAGAATTTATTAGTCTCCCATTATATTTATACTCTATAAATAATTCAAAGTCATATTTTAAATAAGGTTTATATAAATTTTTAGTAGCTTTAATTTATAAGTATGTAACTGAAGTGTAAAATTTATTTTAAATTTAATTTAATAAATAATATATTGAAATATAAATTTTATGGTGTTTAAATGGTATTTGGGACTTAATGGGTTATTTGCTTGTAGAAAAAATAATAACATGAGTATCGTAATAAAAACGATGAGTTAACAACATGAGAACGGCCCGTTATCAAAATAAGAACGATTGGTAACAAAACAAGACAGTTACGGTTTCACAGTATGAACCGTGCGTTATCACAGTAAGGACGATAGGTAACGAAATAAGAACAGTGTGTTTACATAAAAAGAAAGGTCCGTTATCAAAGGAAGGACCGTTTGTTATCAAAGTAGGAACGAGGTGTAACAAAAATGAAAACAGTGTGTTACCAAAGCAATAACGGTTGGTAAAAGAGTGATATCGAGCTATTATTAAAATATTGATACCAACCGTTACCGTAGTAGGCACAAACGGACTTAACTCACTTTCGATACCAAATGGTATCAATTTCGGTAGTTTTGCACCGCTTTTTTCCCTGAGTGTGTGAAAAAAAAAATTAATAACATTAAACAAGATGAATAAAATTTCTTATGTAAATATAATGGATTAAAGTATTAAAGTGCAGAGTATTTGTAAAATTTTATATATAAAAATACTACCAAAGCCAACAGCACAAACTCATTTTCACACAAATGACAGATAAATGTTTAAAGAATGTTGAAGAAGTTAAAATTCACACAAATTTCCATGTAAAAACTTATTATACAAAAAACATCACGTGCACTTTTTTTGTCTTCTGCAGTTTGTGGAATTAACCACACATCAGATTGTGTGTAAATTTACAGATTACCAAAAACAAAGTACGAAATATACAAAAGTAATATGGATTATGGAAAAAATAAAAGTTGGTTGAGCACAACCAATGTTTATATGAAGTGTCTGAAAACGTGAGTTGAATTTGCAAAATGTGAATAAAATTTGTCAACAATCAACACAAGATAGTTACTCAGGATTTACGTAATACTTAAAAATGAAGAAATTTTTTTAAAAGTAATTTTATTAATTAAAACGAATACAAATTGTAGCGAAAGACTAAAAAATATTATTTCAATAATTTGCAAACATAAATGCTGGTAAGCAGTAATATTCTTCGGCATGTTAAAAAGTTAATGTTTACATACAGTACGTGATATTAAGCAACATAAAAAAATTTATATGACATTATATCTACTCGCAACTGGCAATATATAATTATCTAATTTGTTATTAGTGTTTTAACCTACATAAAAAAATTAATGCGAAATTAATAAAATAAAATTGATAAAGATTCTATTTGGCATCGTGCTTGTTTTCTGCAATTTGCTGTAAAATGTTTATGGTAACAATATCTTCTAGCTGGTAATTAATATTTATACTATTTATTTCGTGCAAAACAGTATAACAAAACAAAATTTATTGCACACTTAAGCTCTAAACACATAGACGACAGCAGACTTCACAACTTCACGGCTTTAAATGCTGCCAACTTCAAATGCTGCTTTGAAGTCAGCTTCATAATTATTTTGAAGACAGCAACAACATAATAATCAGCTAATGTGTCCATACTATTTCTTTGTAAAATTTTACAAACGTATTAAAAATAACAACAGAAAATCAAACAAATAGGTAATTTACCATTATCATAAAACGAAAAATGAAATAAAATATGACAAAAATTAACTCAAACGAAAAACACAATACTATGAAATTAAAAATGAACAGCTGTGTAATTAAAAATTTCAGGGATGCCGCACATATATTTTATAATGAATAAAATTAAAGTTTTTGAAAAAAAAATGTAACAGTATCACGAAAAACTATAAAAACACATAAATTTATTTCCTTATTGTATTTTTGTAATATTCTTTTATGTTTAGTATTAAAAAAAAATTTTGTTCTGTTTTTTTTCTAATTTATATGTATAATGGCAACACTATATTTGCTTATTGCTGCCCGTCAAAATAGAAAATAGCCTAAGTTGGCAGCAGCAGCAAATGCTGTCGTGAAGTTGTGCTGCTGTGAAGTCGTCAAAATAATCGTTTTTATTTAAACACATGTATTTTATTTTTGATAGTTTGCTGTCTGCTGCCTGCTGTCGTATATGTGTTTAGTGTTTTAGGGGTAAAAAAATGACAACGTTCTAATCGCGGCAACTTTTAAATTTTTGCAAATGTAAACAACAAAAAGTTTCCAGCAACATGTTTATATAGAATGTTTATTCACATTATATGATGCTCTGAAACATTTATATTACATTATTTCAAGTACCAATGACCATATACAACTATAAAATTTCGTGGACATCGATTTGGCTACCAGAGTTTCATGTATTCTCTAATGAATTTTACACACAAATGTATTAGTTAAAAAAGCAAAGTTTTAACTGTATTTTGTATTTTTAAGGGCTCATCAGCAATTATGAAATTTGTATTAAGTGACAAATGAAATATATATGCAGAAAAAGTAAAACAAATCAGCACAATTTAAGCCCTTATTGCTTCTTATTACTCTATAGGTTAAAGTACAGATAATTTTTAGTTCTATGTTTATTACTTAGGAGTTGAAATGTTTTTTGCTTACGAGTACTTAAACTCAGTAACAAATACCAAACTATTCCTCGATTTAATTTAACTAAAAGAGAATTAGATTTTTATAAACTTTTTTCTTTATAAAGCTTCATAGTATTGACTTTCAGGAGTTTGAGACGTGTGATGACAAATTAGTTTATAATCGTAAGTTTCTAAAAACATATACATAGATTTAAACTTGTGTCTAAAACTTACCTCGAAAATACCTTTGACATGAACTTTGCTGGAAAGTTTATTAATTTAATTGCAGTCATAAGCCAAAGTTGGTATGCTTCATTTCATATGATGATATAGTTTGGAGCATAAATGTTGCATCTTACATTTCTGAAGCAATTGAAATAAATTTTATATACTTTTATTCTCTATTCTCAAGCTTGGGATCTCACATTAATTAACTAGCCAAAGCGGTCACGCTTCTGTCACCATTATTAAAATATTTTAATGCTCTTTCGAAATTCGGATTAAAATCTGAAACGGAGGCTAGTCGAACGCTTTGATAAGAATCAAATTTTTATCTCCTGTTTATTAAACAGATACCCTAGCCAATGCAAATAACGCTCCCAAAAACTATCACTTTCTACTTTTTAGACTCCGCCTAGATTTCAAACTTCGATTTAATATTTCCCAGACATAAACTTTAACCGACCCTGAAAAGGATATGATTTTAGTGAGCGAACATTTAACTACTTTCTAGTCTAAGTCCCTGTCAAGATTAACCCTGGCAGCTTAAAAAATTTTGCCACTAATGATGATGCCTCCTATTATAATTATTTAAATTCAGGAATTCATGTTTACCAGACGTAATCTAAAATTAACTCAGTAGAGGATCTGGAAATATTAAAACCCATGATAGTCAGGCACTTTAAGCAACGCAGTTACTAAAAGTAAGCTTCTACTCTAAAAGCTACGACAAGGTTCGGAGTCATTAACAACTATTTAAAAAAGAATCACAAATTCTTTAATTTCTGCTCAAGAACTTCGGCGATACTATAGAGTAAGTTCTTTTACGGAATTCGAACTCAAGTTTTCGCCAGCGGAACCCCTATACGCAAATGTGATGTCTATTTTTCTGCTTTTGCATTTTAGGACGAACATGACATTAAATTAAATTAAAAAATGAACCAAGGCCGAACAAGTAAATTTGGATTGATTAATGAAAATCCACGGTTCAACCCCTGGCTGGGATAAAAGTTAAAAAATAATTTAAAATCACGCAAGGAACAGCGCATATACATTCATACCTAACTCATCAACAGTTTATATGATACTGGAACAGCATCTATAATATTACGAGGAAACAAGTATGAATAATTAAAAATAAAATTGGCTTTTCGTTATTATACCGAAGGTGTAGTACAAAAGCAACAAATGTACAAGGCGTGTTGTAGAGAAAACCAGAAAAAAATGCTTTGAGTTGTGTGTGAATGTCATCCAACAAAATTAATCTTGATTAGTTGGTTAAATGGATGATATTTACAACATACACAACTTAAGGTAGATAGATGCGAAGAATGCTGATGGGGGATTTTGCGGTCCTGAAAATGCAGCATTACATTCTGTGTAATTTTTCTCTTTTTCTTTGGGAAACGTCCGCATACATTTAAAAGATAACTTTTCCTTGTAACAATTAAATTCAAAAATGAACCAAGGCCGAAAAAATAAATTTTAATTGACATTAAATATCATTTTCGTAACACCGCTTTTTCGCGCATCTTCAACTTATATAACACATGGTAATAACGCAGGCAGAGTAACAGTACAATATTTTTATGTTAACAGAGTACTATAAACAAAAACGAGAAATATTGTCATGTATTAATTGCAGTATCTCTTTTAGTAAGATATGAGCTGGACAGATGCTACAAAAATCTTTTATAGGAAAATCAATACAAAAGTAAAAAAATATACATTGTGGTATCCATTTTGCCACTCGCTATTAGGAATAGGAATATTTTGAAATTTATTTTGCTTGCTGTTTTAACCCATTCAAATACAGTAAAGAGAATACAAAAAAATTCACAGCGGTAAAAATCCAAATGTAAAAAAGCAATTGTCCATTTTTTAAAAACGCTAGAATATGACCGTAAAAAGGAAATGGAATAAATTTCGTACGCACTTGTGACATTTATATCAATACGGGAACTCACATGATGAAGCTGTTATAATTTTTTATTTTTTATTAAGGCTATGATAGAGTAACAGTTAAACGCTTTTACAAAATTATCATTTGATGGTGAAAGTTTGGTTCTATCCAATGGTCGATTTAATTTTTTTATTGTACAAAATAATCTTTAGATAACCTTTACACCAATAAAATATTCTATTTTTGAAATTTTTCGTACGAACTTGAATTAATACTGATAGCAAAAAAAAAATCCAAAAATAACACTTTGGGCACTTTGGGCTAAATACTAATTGTAAGAAAAAAAGTAAAATGGTTGTTAAGATATTAATTAAATTGGCTTTACCTCAAGCCTTTTCTATAAGACATTTAAGATAAATATATCATATATAGTCCTTAATTAAAATTTGCCAGTGCTGTCGAAATAATCAAGTAAGTCACACTTTAGAAACGAAATGATTTTAATTCCGCATTATCCATTTCGATCGATTGTAAAAACACACGCACACAAATTAGAGTTTAAATATTTTAAGATGTTTATTGTCTCACTGTCAACTTAAGAAATGCCCCATATTAATAATGAACATGCATATTTAAAGAAATTATAAAACAAAGAAATTCATTGGTTATGCTTAAAACTATGTACATATGTATATAAAGAAAAAATGTAAAATATAAAAAAATCTGTCGGCTTACAATCGGCCTTTCCTGATTAATCAGCGTCCTCGCTGAGGTAGCTTATGTCGTCTGCGTCATCAACAGGCGGAAGAGAACACCAGGGCTTCAAACCATCCGAGGCGTATACTGAGCAGTAATGACGATGTTTTCTTTTGGAGTGAGGCAAGTCTTCAACCACATACCGATCATTATCCAGCACTTTAGATATTTGGAACGGGCCCTTGAAGCGAGGTTTTTCTAGACATACCAGTACTCGGAGCTTCATTTTTGACGAGAACTAAGTCTCCAACATCATATTGTTTAGGTGTAGAATCTGCTTTATCAAATCTGGCTTTTGCCTTTTCGCGGAATTTGGCGATATTCTGTGCAGCAAATTCACGCTTCTCTTTAAGCTTGTTAAGACGATCTTCCTGGCTATCGTTGTTTTGATATTCATCATGTAAAATTGTAATTAGATGATTCCCAATTATATCACGCGGTTGAAAACCATACAGCAATTCATTTGGAGAACAACCGGTAGTAGAATTTTTCAAATCGTTAATCGACCATTGAATGCTTCGAAGTTCCTCGTCCCAGCGACGATCACTTCTAGTTGATGGTAACAGCATAGACAAAATAGTCCGGTTCATGCGCTCTACTTGACCGTTAGCTCTAGGCGTTCGAACTGCATTGCAAATATGTTTTATAGAATATTCTTCACAGTATTTTTTAAAGTCTTTTGAAGTGAACGCTGTACCACGATCACTAATTATTTGTTCGGGCATTCCAAAGAAACTAGAGATCTCGTCCAAAATCTTTACAACGTACTTTGTTGCCGTACTGGGAACAGCTCTGATGATAGTATACTTCGTAAATGCGTCTATCAGTACGAATATATGTTCGTTCCGCTTGCTAGATTTCGGGAACGGGCCCAAGTGATCGACATGAACGGTTTTAAATGGTACAGACGCAACGTCACCAAAGTGGTATTCTCCTTCTTTAGCACCGCCAGGCTGTTTGTTGTAAGAACATTGTAGACAAGATTTCACGAAAGATTTTACAAAATTCCGCATGCGGGGAAACCACAGTAACTGCTGTAATTTCTCGACTGTCCTATCAGCACTTAGGTGACCATACTTTTCATGCGCATCCTGGGTAACCTTGAAACGTAGAGACTTCGGCACTACCCACAGCTTGCTTTTGTCATGCAACTTACATAAACGGCCTTTTTCCAGAACAAACGACTTTTGCAAGTTCTTATCTTTAGCAAGTAGCTTATTCGTAATATCTTGTAGTTTTTCATCTTGAAGCTGCATACTAACTAACCAATCACTTTCATCAATATCTGCCTTATCTATACGTAAAGTTGCCGGCTCAATTTCATGTGGCTCTTCGTTGGGCATACGGCTTAACGCATCTGCGTGACACATCTGTTGTTCAGAACGGTGTTCAATCTCTATATCAAAGTCCTGGATTCGAAGCCACCAACGCGCTATACGAGGTATTAGGTCTCGTTTAGTCATGGCTGTTTTTACGGCACTACAATCAGTTATGACTTTTACAGGTTTTCCGCAGATATAGTACTTAAAGCGTTCAAGACCTTCTACAACGGCAAGGGTTTCCAACTCGTAGCTATGCATATTTTTTTCTGCAGGACTAGTTGAGCGACTATAATAGGCCACGGGTTTCCAGGATTCTTGAACGTTCTGCATGAGCACGGCTGCGATTCCAATAGAGCTCGCGTCCGTATGTAACTGATGATTAGCGTTAATGTCGTACGGTATTAGTACTGGCTCCGATGTTAAAAACATTTTCAATTTCTGAAAAGCTGTTTCTTGGCTCTTACCCCAGCTAAACGTCTCACCCTTTCGTAACAGTTTTCTCAACGGCTCTGATATTATTGCATATGCTGGAACAAATTTTCGAAAAAATCCGCTCAAACCAAGAAATCGGCGCACTTCAGTAATATTTTCAGGTGTTTTAAAGTTATTAATTGCGCTTGTTTTTATATTACCTGGTTTTAATCCATTTTGAGTTAACTGATGCCCAAGAAAGGTAATACTGGATTTAAAAAATTCACATTTTCGCGGGTTTAAGGTTAATTTAAATTTTCGAAGCACCTCGAAGACACGTCTTAATTTCGCTATCATCTCAAATTCGGTTTCCGCGCCAATAAGTATATCATCCATGTAATGGATCATATCACCAGGTTCTGTACTATCCTTCAACATAGCCATCAAGCGCTGGAAGGCAATAGGGGCATTTTTTAAACCAAATGGCATCCTCTTAAGCTCATATATTCCATCAGTTGTAACAAATGCGGTGTATTTCCGGCTTTCCGGTTCTATGGGTATTTGATAGTATCCGCTATTTAAGTCTAAAGTTGAGAATATTTTGTACTTCATTGCTTCCTGCAAACGTTCTTCAATGTTAGGCATTGGGTAAATTTGTTTATTCATATGATGATTCAACATTCGATAGTCAACACAGAATCGCTCACTTCCATCTTTTTTCTTCACTAGAACTATTGGACTGGCGTACTCTGACTCTGAAGGGGTTATTATGTCATTTTTTAACAAGTCCTTTATAAGTTCGTCAACTATTTTTCTTTTTGGTTCGGGAACTCTGTAAGGTGCCTGTGCGATTGGTTTGTCGGTGTTCAGTTCTATTTTAAGCTGTATCTTATCGGTCTTTCCAATCTGACTTAGGTCTTCAGCAAATACATCTTTATAGTGTGTTATAAGCTTCCCTAAGGCCAAATTTGTTTCTGCATTAACCACACGACCAACGTATTCTTCATCAACGTTTTTCTCAAAGCGAAAATGACCATTATCAACTATTCCTCTTACCATTTTTTTCAGCAAATATATTCTGTCCAATTAAAACATCAGCATCCAGCAAATAATCGTCTGCCACATAAAAATTGGTTTCGACATTAATGTCGTCAACTTCGACCTTTGCTTTTATAAAATGATGGAGCCTCCGTATTCCGCCGCATATTCCTTTGATTATCAACGAACAAGGCTTCAGCTCACATGACATATTCTTAACGACCGATTTACGGATCATGTTGCACTGGCTACCCGTATCAACAAAAGCTAATAATTCAACGCCATTTAGCAGTATTTTTCGGATAAACATATCATCATGCGTTTCTAATCTACGAATATTTTGAGTTTGCTTGCCGCAGTTTTGTGGTTCATTCCGACGGTGAACCCTTGAACAATCTATGCAACGGGGACGACGTTGGGGTTTTGGACAATTGGATGCAAAATGTCCTTCTTCAAAACAGTTAAAACACTTCTCGCTTTTTTTTGGTAACTCAACAGGTTCTGACTTTACCTTAACAACTTCTGAATCTCCCTTTTTTGAGTAAAACTGAAAAACGTTACTTTTCGATGGCACATTACGTAAGTATTCAGAAAACGTTTCTCGCATTTCTCGCAATGTTGAAAACCGCATTGCTGCCGTTGCAGACTGAAGTTCTCGGTGCTTTAACCCATCTCGGGTGTATTTTATTATGGCCTGGTCACTAAGGTTAAACTTGCGTCCGAGTGAGGATATTCTGAAGCAGAAATCTACGACATCTTCAGTTTGCTCTCTCCGTGTACAGCTCATCTTTCTATGAATTTCCGCCTCGTTTAGCCTCACACCGAATTCGTCGATCAATTTTGCAGATAACTCTCCCCAATCCGAATACATATCGACTGACCCATCCAACCATAACTTTGCAGAACCTTTTAATTTACTGTATACCGCCAATATCAAGCTCTTTTCCTCCCAGCGATAAGCAGACACAGCAGTATTTACTCGGCTTACAAATTGTTCGGCGCTCAAGGACTTATCATCGCTCTGGTTAAAATCCGGTATTGTCTCTGCTATCTCTCTTACCGAATAGGAGGTACGGCTCGCTGAATCGGGTACTTGATTTGCTGTTATATTCTCTTCTGTTTGCAAATTACTACGAACACTTGACGATGCAGTCTCATTAAAATTTCTATTAAAAGTCGTCATTAACTGTTGAATCATGCTGCGCAATTCATCTATTTCATCCTGCATGTTTGTGTCTGGAATTTCTAAATCTATCTCCTCGGAACCTGTATCGGATACTAATCGCTGAATTAATTCATTTTTATTACCTGTGCTCGGCAAGTTACGATCCCTAAGCAATCGTTTTAGTTGTTCCACTTTCAATTCTGACACTTTAACCATTTTTATCAGTTCGTATCAATGTTCTATAATTTTCAACGTTGAATTGTCCTGTAAATTCCGTTGCAATTTCTAAAAATAAATTACTGTTTTTTTTTTCTTTTAACACCAACAACTATTAAACGTTCAGTTGTTTAATGTTCTACTTGTGCATTTAACATTCTTTGCAATAGTACAGCCGATACGTCACCATGAATTCCACGACAAATTACACAGTATATTTTAATAGCATAAAAAAAACCCTGATATTCTAAAACACAACCGTTATGTCTGCTTAAACTGTTTTCATATACCGTTCATAATGTTCAATGTTTACACATATCATTTGCGTCGACCCACATCACTCTTTACTAATTGTTTTTGTTTTTACTCTATGGCACCACAATTAGACGTTGGGTTTTTTTACAGACACTTAAAGACTGCGTGGAATACAAACTCACTATTTTTTTTCTCAACTGAAAACATGCAATTTAAGGGTTGTTTTTTTTTTTTTTTTTCCTGTAAATGCATACACCAAAGAGTTCTTGATCCCACTTCTGAACTAAAAACACACGCACACAAATTAGAGTTTAAATATTTTAAGATGTTTATTGTCTCACTGTCAACTTAAGAAATGCCCCATATTAATAATGAACATGCATATTTAAAGAAATTATAAAACAAAGAAATTCATTGGTTATGCTTAAAACTATGTACATATGTATATAAAGAAAAAATGTAAAATAGAAAAAAATCTGTCGGCTTACAATTGTCTCCACTCTTTAAATTAAAATTGGTAATACTGCACAAACCACAGTAAACAATAAGGCTGATCTTAGTAACGACACATAATAAGGACACATAATAAAAGACAACAAAGATTATAATTTTAAAGAAACCAAATTCCACTTTAAAAAGTTAAATAAGAAAAACTATTCTTACACTGATCCAAAAATTTACCTAAACACGTTAAGGTAAGTGAATAATGGAAGAAACGTAGATTATTCTACAACTAATCAACTCTTTCGCTTCGTTGCGAAATAGGCTGCAAATATGCTGAATATTTGGCTCAATTGAATAAAATTAATTGTTAGATTAGTTTTTAATTTTATTTACTTTTTAATTAAGTTATTAAAATGAAAGATATTGTTATAGGATAAGCTTCAATGAAATCTACAACAACATACATTTTTTCTTTTAGTTTCTCTTAGTTTTGTGTAAATGATATTATGCCATTGTTTTGAAAGAAATCGTTTTTCTTACAGATCATTATTGAAGTATTTCAAAGAATGTATATCTGTTCTTAACATTCAAAAAAATGTCTTCTTCCAACTGAGTAAAATTTATTAAAAATTATTTTTGCTTCAGTGTTTTTTAGTTTTTACATTGTGGCTCTTTGGTTTTGTATTTTTTCTTCTTTTTTGTTAGTATCCTTAACGTGAAATCAATTTTTATGCTGTTATAAGTGGCCCACAAAAGTGGCTTTTTGTGGACAATTAATTTTTAAGCAATTTTTTTCCTTTCTATCTTTTGAACTTAGAAATTTTTCTGTGATTTAAAACTTTTATTTATTCATTCGTTTAATATTGCATCGTACGATTACCGGTACTGTGCAGAACATAAAGGTTTACAGATTTTAGCTTTCAATTGATATGTTTTAGGTTCTTGTTAACAAATGCACGAGTATATAAGTAAACATGCTGCCAACTTAAACTTTTTTAACTGCTTGCCATTTTGTCGAGCTATAAAGTGATTTATGTTTAGTTTGAGATGAATAGACTGACGCCTGAAAAATACTTCCACATTGTGCAAATGTTTTTTGAGAATCATGATTCTGTTAGAATGGTAGATTTTACAGTTAACATATGTAATCGCTCATCGGAGATGGTAATTCGATTAACGTTTTCGCACCACGATTATTTTAAATGATAACACGCATCCATAAGGACGTCGTACAGTGTATACAAAAAGAAAAAAAAAATAATAATGATGCTAGTGGCAGCTATAGAGCCATGATTACTGACTTTTTCGTCTATCAAATAAACAAGTATGATATGCAGCAGCTGGTTTTTGAACAAAAACTTTAAAATGGAATAACAAAGACGTTAGTCGAATTACTATCTCTGATGAATGATTACATATGTTAACTGTTAAATGGACGTAGTGAATTCTAACAGAATCATGTTTCTCAAAAAACATTTGAACAGTGTGGAAGTATTGTTCAGGCGTCAGTATATTTATGCGAAACGAAACACTAATCACTTTACAGCTCGACAAAATGGCTAGCAATTAAAAAAGTTTAAGTTGGCACCATGCTTATTTACATACACGTGCATTATTAAACAGAACTTAAAACATATCAATTGAAAGCTAAAATCTGCAAACCTTTATGTTCCATACAGTATCGATAATGGCACAATGCAATATTAAATGAATGAATAAATAAAAGTTTCAAATCACAGAAAAATTTCTAACTTCAAAAAAAAGAAAAAGAAAGAAAGGAAAAAAATGCCTTAAAATTAATTGTCCTCAAAAAGTCACTTTTGTGGGTCACTTATGACAGCAGAAAAATTGATTTCACTTTAAGGATACTAACAAAAAAGAAGAAAAAAAAAATACAAAACCAAAGAGCCATAATGTTAAAATTAAAAAATAAATTTTACTCAGTTGGAATAAGACATTTTTTTAATATTAAGAACAAATCTACATTCTGTGAAATACTTTAACAATAACCTGTTAGAAAATGGATTTTTTTTTTCAAAATAATTTCATAACATCATTTACACCAAGAGAAACTGAAAGAAAAAATATTTTCTGTTTTAGATTTCATTGAAGCTTTTTATCCTATAACAATATCTTTCATTTTAATAACGTAAATAAAAAGTAAATAAAATTAAAAACTAATTTAACAATTTGTTTTATTCAATTAAATAAAATATTCATCATATTTCTAGCGAAAATAGTCATTCTAAAGCCAAATAGTTTTTAATATTAGTAATATTTTAAAATGTTTTTTAATATCAAAAAAAAAACTTAAAATTAACCAAAGAGTTGGTTAGTTGTAGAATAATCTACGTTTCTTCCGTAATCGACTTACCTTAACGTGTTTAGGTAAATTTTTGGATCAGTGTAACATTTGTTTTTCTTCTTTAACTTTTTAGACTGGAATTTGGTGTCTTTGAAATTATAATCTTTGTTGTCTTTTATTATGTGTCCTTATTTTTACTGTTGTGTGAGCAGTATTGCTGCATTTAATTTAAAGAGTGGAGACAATCGATCGGAGTGGATAATACGGAATTAAAATCATTCCGCTTCTAAAATAATACATGCCTGATTATTTCGATAGCACTGGACTATTTATGATATTTTTATCTCAAATGTCTTTTAAAAAAGGCTTGAGGTAAAGGCAATTTAATTAATATCTTAACAACTATTTTACTTTTTTTCTTACAATTAGTATTTAGCCCAAAGTGCCAGATATAAAAGAAAACATAAATACATTAAATATCTCGTACGAACAAATAACTTGTCAAGTTGGCTTATAAAGCTAATAGAAAAATACAGATGAAGCGATATAAAGAAATACTAACAGAACAGTTCTTATGTCAAAACTAAAATTTTGGCAAATTATTTTTTATTAACAACCAGTAGACAATAATTGTTAAGGGAAAAAAATTCCTAACTCAAAGTCATAGTGCTCATCCTACAGAAAAATAAAATACATGGAATATTGCAGCATCATAGCAACTACCAAATTAAATTCTTACTTCATCATATTCTACTTTCTTTGAGATTTTTTTTTGAAAAATTTCAAAAATAGAATATTTTATCGGTTTAAAGGTTATCTAGAGACTGTTCTCGTACAAAAAAAAAAAAAAATAAATAAATTAAATCGACCACTGGATACAACTAAACTTTCATCATCAAATGATGATTTTGTAAAAGCGTTTAACTGTTACTCTATCATGAATATTGCCATCACAAAAACAATAAACGAAAACAACTTCATCATGTGAGTTCCGGTATTGATAAATATGTCACAAGTGCGAACGACATCTATTCCATTTCTATTTTACATTCATATTCTAGCGTTTTTATGAAATGGACGATTGTCTTTTGCATTTGGGTTTTGCATAAAATTGATTTTTACCGCAGTGAGTTTTTTTGTATTCTTTTAACTTCATTTGAGGATACCACAATGTATATTTTTTTTACTTTTGTATTAATTTTCCTATAAAAGATTTTTGTAGCATCTGTCCAGCTCATGTCTTACTAAAAAAGATACTGCAATTAATACATGACAATATTTCTCGTTTTTGCTTATAGTACATTATCAACATAAAAAAATTGTAAAGGTGCTTTAAGAAGTGGTGTTAGGAAAATGATATTTAAGCAGCAAATAGGCGTCACAATTGCGTAGTTATAGGGGTTGCGCTGGTGAAAACTTGAATTCGAATTCGGAGTTCTTACTCTATAGTACTGCCGAAGTTTTAGAGCAGAAATAAAAGTATTTGTGATTCTCTTTTAAATAGTTGTTCATGACTTCGAACCTCGTCGTGGCTTTTAAAGTAGAAATTTACGGTTAGTAACTGCGTTACTTTAAGTGCCTGATTATCGTGAGTTTTAATATTTTCAGAGCCTCTACTACAACTGAGTTAATTACAGATTCTGTCTGGTAAACATGAATTCGTAAATTTAAATAATTATAATAGAAGGACATCATCATTAGTAGCTGAATTATTTAAGCTGCTTTTATTAAAAACAGGAGATCATCAGGATTAATCTTGCTAGAGACTTAGATTAGAAAATAGTAACTTGTTCGCTTGCTAAATTCAAATCTTTTTACGAGTATTTTAGAGCAAAAAGTAACACATCAGAGCTATTGCTGCCACTACGTCGGCTAAAGTTCATGTCCGGGAAATATTAAATCGAAGTTTTAAATCTAGCCGGAGCCTTAATACTAGAAAGTGATAGTTTTTGAAAGCGTTAGATACATTGGCTAGGGTGTCTGTTTGATAAACAGAAGATCAAAAATTTGATTCTAATCAAAGCGTTAGCTAAGCCTCCTTTTCAGATATTTAGTTGAGTAAACTATGATTCGGTTGCCTTCGTTTGCTGAACGCCCTTGAGATGATGCTCGGAAATAGATGCCTAGTTAGAAGCGCTTCCGCCATGGGTGCTAACTAAGCAAGTGTACTTTTTATAAATTAATACCAGCGTTTCCGGTGGATCAACTGTTGATGGCGGTTGGTTGTTGTTGGAGGATGAAAACAAGTCATAATTAGGCAATTGTAGATTTTTGGCGGCTGGTAATGGTTCCGAGCATAGACGTTGCCGGCGTTTTATGCCCTCAGGAATTATATTCACCATATTTTTATTTCTTTTATATGTTCGTCCTCCTCCCACGACTTTGACTTCAGTTCCATTTCTCTCTACAACTTCATAAATATTTTTATCAAAACTCGGAGTGAGTTTGTTGGGGAAAATTACATTTTTTCAATAAAACCTTGTCACCTATCTGAATATTAGATTCCTTCGCTCCTCTCTTCGTGTCAGCTTTTTCTTTTCCTTTTTGTTTGTATATTAAATCATTATCTCTAGCTGACGAATCAGTTACCTCTTCTGATATATCCTCAATGCTAGGAATCTTAACACGAATACGTCTGTTAAACAGTAGGGTCACATTATACATAAGTATAAATTTTTGAATTTCTTTCTTGTAATCTAGCTTATTCGCTTCTGCAATTTTCAATCGTTTTCCCAGGGATTTGTTCATATTTTCTACTTCGCCATTCGCTGGAGGCCAATAGGGTGGTGTTCTAATTATGGATGTGCTATTTTCATCAAAAAAGCATTTAAATTCATCGCTGACATATTGTTTGCCATTATCAGTCCTTATTGTTCTGGGTAACCCAAGCCTAAAGAAAATTTCCCTCATGGCCTTAATTATAGCACCAGAAGAAATACGTTTCAAGAAAACAACTTCTTGGTATCTGGAATAGTAATCAATGAGTAATAAAACATACTCCCCATTAGGCAGTGGTCGTAGAAGATCAGTTGCCTCTTTTTGCCAAGGCCCATTCGGATATGGGTGTCCTTGCATTAGAATTGGTTTCAACGGCTGCGAAACTAAGAGGCAATCTCGACACGGTTATACAAAGTTTTCGGTGTCTCTATCAATTAATGGCCACCAGACCATAGATCGAAGATCGTTTCATTGCCGACTCACCAGGGTTGCCCTCGTGTGCCAAATCAAATACCCTTAGTCTTAAAAATGTTGGAATTATAATTCGATTTCCACGTAGTTGAATTGATTCAATGGCTGATAATTCATTAAGAAAAACATGGTATGGATTTGATCAATTCGAATCCCAACAATTATTTTCCATGCAGGTAATTGCCTGTTGAATATCCTCGTCTTTGTTGCTTTCCTTACTTATTAGTGATATAGTTAAGATGTTAGGAACTGTGTTTTGTAGTAAATGAAAAATTGATTCCTCGCATGTACAATCAAAAATACAATACAACGAACATTTGTTACAGGTCGGCTTTTTTTTTTTTGTACGGTACATTGTTGTCATTATCAAACTTCCTTTCCTTAGTTCTTATTGCAAAATGTCCCTGTAAAGAACACTTTTTGCCCTTTGCATTTCTAGCACGACATTCAAAAGAATTGGACAAATGCCCTTTTTTTCACATCGGCTGCATTCGGTTGACGGCTATGATTGGAAATTGATTTTCGTGGAAACTTTGTTTACTTCCTCTTTCTCAGTGTGGAATAGCATGCTACGAGAAGTTTTGTTAATTTGCTCGTACACTTGGCATGCGTCAATAACTTCAAAGAAACTCTACTCTTTCTCTAACAATCTCTTTTCCAAATCGAGAGGGGCCCAAGAATCTACTATCTTGTCTTTTATGAAAATTTCATCAATTTCTTCCCTAGTATTGCCAAATGAACATATTGTTACTTGTTGGCTTATCCGAAGCAAAAACGTATTAAAATTCTCGCCCTCAACAGGAGTTACATTCTGGAATAAATGCCGCTCAAATGTTGTGTTTCTTTTTGGAGAGAAATATTCACTTAGCTTCTCCACTAGAATATCATAAATTTTAATACCGTCCTTTCCGTCACTTTCTACCAATGCCCCAGGAATATTGAATATTACTTCCTGTAACTGGGGGCCACCTAAGTGCAAGAGTTTATTCTTCTTCTTGACATCATCAGCGATTTCTTCCGCTGCCAAATAAAGTCTAAATGATCTTAGGCATCTTTCCCATTCGTGTCGGAGAAGGACTTCTCTATGGCATCACAAAGAAAAGGTTTTATAACTTCCGCCATTTTACCATTCAAAGGCACTGTAAAAATTTTCATTAAAATTAATCAATCTAAACTACACCATAGGTGCCAGTTTAATATGCCAAATTTAATCGGTAACATATCAATATACAATTTTCCTCAGGCAATCCAATTACAGGTAACTTAATGCCCATTCACTCTTCGCAAATGTCAGCCGCAATTTAGTGCAATTTGTGTTCTTCAACAAATTAAAAAAAAGACTTATACGCCATTGAATGCTGTCTGGTATGCAACCAATCTAAAGAAAAAATAATTCAATTTCACGCAATTTAATGCTAATATCAAATCTCCACAATTTACTACTCGTCGCCAATGTAATAACCTGTGGTTAATTATAATAAAATAATATGATGTTTACTCAACTTCGATTAAACTGTAATTAAGATTGGCCTATTGTTGTGAACAAAATAATGACATCATTTGGGGTTTAGGTTGTAGAAACATTTCTTATTCTTATCTTTTTTATTATTTTGCGGTTTCAGAAGGTACATTTTTGGGTGTAATTCGTTTGCATTAGCAATAAATATATTGCTTTTTTTTTGGTGCTAAAACATGTAGCAATTTAAAATTACTTCTTTACTTGTTTTTTTTTTGTTTCCTTTAATACGCCCTCTTTTCTGCCTGCAATTTTTTGGGCTGGTTCAGTTAATCTATTTTTTGATTTATTTCTTTCTGCTCGAATGTATTTTAAGCCTTAGAATTTTTGTTCCAACAAATCTTTGGCTTATGTTAGATTATTGTATGTTGCGCTATTTTTGTTTTTCCTTTTTTACTAAAATATGCATTTTTATCCGGAAAATCATTTGCATTTTAGAAGCCCCTGTTTGTAAGTGGTGTAGTTTTATTTATTCATTACCTACATATGAGTGATATTTGCATAATGGGGAAATGTTAAATTTTATGTTCCTTGGAGAGAAGAACATAAGTTATTTTACTTTAACGATTTTAAGAAAAATTTATTATTTCTTTTAAATCAACAAATTCAAAGTTCTGAATAATTGCTAAATTTGTGTAAAATTTAAATCATAGATTTTTTTGTTAAATTTATTTATGTTTTAATCTTTTCTTGTTTAAATACAAATTAGACCAAAACAATAACAAATTGCAGAAATTTTGTATATAATAATTGTTGTAACATGTACCATCTATTAACGTTCAACCTGGATGCATTCTGGATACATAAGCAATCAGTAAGGCCAAGTCTGAACTGAATTTAAACAACCAACGAATATGACACATAAAATGGCGTTGTTCTAACGAGTAGCATTTTGTAACGTTCAAATGATATATATTAGATATTTGAGTGGCTCTTATATCTTCTAAGCTTGGTTCGAAGGACCAAAACAGCGCAGTTGTTTTAATGTGTTCTATTTTTTTAACGTTCAAACGATACATATGAGAAATGACGATGGCTCAAATATCTTCTAAATTAATAAGCGAAAGTCCAATAAATTTCATATTCTGCAGTTCATTAAAAATCCCATTATTTTTTTAGTTTAGCTCATTAGGAATAAACAAAAGACATTTAGGGCTTTCTAAAATCACATTAAATTACACACAGCTTTTAAAACTTAGAGCAGCTTAATTTTGTAAAAAGTTCGATTTCCAGGATGCTCAGGGGTTACAAATTTCTTAAGTTAGTTTTATTTTTCTTTGCAGAAATCCGCTCAATAGTTTTTATGTGAAAAGGATTTATTGTACTTTTTAAATGCAAAATGTGTAAAAATTAGGCATTTTAAAATTTTTCTACTTGAAAATTTAATATTTTTTTTAACATTTGGCTGACGTTTTTTAATTTTTGTATTTCTTTAAACATGTGACTATGTTCCTCAGCTAAGAGGAGTAAAATTCTGTTTAAATTGCAATGTAATTTAAGAAGGTGTTGTTTACCTTCCACTGAACTATATCCTTTGTTTTCAAAGGCAAGTACTTGGATAGTTATATTGCTGTTCCATTCACGTCAACCTCTAGAAGAAATTTTTCATAAGATTTCTCTGTGGTAGGTAATATATAAAGTTTTAGACAGGGTGCAAGGCGGTAATATACTATATAATACGCTCTTTTTTTTAGAATATTAATAAAATTAGACACCAGCTGAAGTTTGTGTTGTATTTTTTATCGTCAGTATTCATTAGTGCGTGTACTGTCTAGGTTATGGACGACAAAAAAAAACATGTATGTATGTATGTATGTATGTATGTATGTATGTATACTCACTAACTTTTGTGAGCCCCAAGTGTACGGTACGTACAATTAAAGAAAAAAAAACCCAAAAAAACTAATAAATAAATTTATTAAACCCCTAAAATACAAAAAAAAACTAGTTCCCTTTTTTTTCTTTTTCCATATTTTCGAGAAAACATTTTTGGACCTTTCGAGCCGGTTAGAAGCCACCGAATCTAAATATATTTAAAAAAAATATTTTTATTTTCAGATTCCCTGTGAATTAAGAACCCATCCATTATCTATCCCATCCAATAACCCTTGTTATTTTTCTTTTCATTATCACTGAATATATTCTGATGGTTGGTTTTTCCATTTTCTCTTGTTTTAATGTTATTACACCCAAATTGATAATTTTACAAATAAACGGGCGAGAACTTTCAAATCTTTCATAGTGGATATTTTTATTCTCTTAAATTATATTTTACTCTTATTAAAAAAAACAAAACAATTTTGTGCATTTTTTAAAGCGAATTATAAATTAACAAAAAATATTAAACTGAGTGGGTACCCGTGTTTATTTGTCAGCAGTACTAATAAATTAGTAAAGTAACTTTACATAGTTTGTTGCTTTTTAATTTCTTATTTAACCCTTTAATTCCACTAAAAAGTGGAAAACTAAAAATTGATATTCATAAAAAAAAAAAAACAAAATAAAAAAAAAAAAACTATTTTGTTTTATATATTTTTTATAATTTATTTTTACCCATTATTTTATTGTAGAAAACCCAATTTTAATTTTTCTGAACCCCATCTTGAACTACTTGTTTTGAAAGCAGTGTTTATTTATTTTGAGTTTAAAATTCTTTTGATTTGCAAATTTAGCCCATATTATGTGATAGCTTCAGACCATTTTTTAAATATTTCGTGGTAGATTCATTTATTTTACATATTTGGTCGGTCAACTTACGACTCATTGTTACTTAAGGCAGATAAAGGGAAAGGAATTCAGATTTTAGAAATAAAATCAAAATATATAGCATCTTAAAGTACCTATACCTGTGGGATTTTGCTAATAACGGTCCAGCTAGACCATTACAAAGGCTGCTTAAGCAGTGAGGTCAATAAACCTGGCGATCCATTCAATGCCTATGATTAATTTACTCCCGTGTGACATTCCAATTTTGTACGGTGGCTACGTAGCTGGCTATTTTTTCGCGATATGATCTCTGATTTGTATGGCGATAACCCCTATCTGACCTCAGTACAAAAACTGCAAATGATGTCGGTACCTCTAACCTATATTGGCTATGCAATTGCATGAAAAATTTGGTAGACACTTATGAGAACAAAAGTGCCCTTACAAATGAACAGCTTCGAACCCTTTTGAGTATTAAACCCATTACACAGGAATCGGGTTCAAACATAAAGAGTTTACAAAGAACAATAAACGATTGTGTAATAAATCTATCTTTGCAAGAAGTAACTCCAGAAATATTTTACTCGTAATGTTAGTGTATATTTGTACTACAAAGCTACCAGGAGATACTCTGAGTCCTTTGAAGCAGTCTGAGAAATCGTGCCAAAAACCCCTGAATGAAAAAAGACATGAATGTATTCTTAAAATTCCATTTGAAAACACTTGAGTCAATTTCTAAAATAAGGCAGTCGCACTCAAGCCCCGTTCAAAGCCTGGACAAAAACGCTAGCACTGTCATTGCGCAAAAAATCTAATTTTAACGCTCAGAAAAAATCTTCCTTAGACTTTAAGAAAATTCAATGTGTTGCGACAAAAACTGGTGCTACCCCAACAGTTTGTTGTTGTTTTCTTTGTAAAGGTTCTCAGCTCCTGAAACTCTGCCCTAGTTTTCTAAGTCAATGTGTTAAAGAAAGAATGTCGACAGTGAAAAGCTAATATGTTATTCAAACTGTGTGGCAACCTCTCATGAATTTCGGCAATGTAAGAGCATTCATATTTGTACATTTTGTAAACAGAAATATCACTCTTTACTTCACAGAGACTTAAGGTCAAAAAAGGCTACTAATAATTCGCCCCAGCTCCGTAAAGCTTTTGATATGACTGTTCTTCATCTTAAAAGCCACAGAAATCAGCTAACAACTAGTTGCAACCCCCTCCTTAATTTAACCCTTTAACATCCCCAGCGACTCATAATTTACACATCTAAAATCAAGCCTAACGTCAACAGTGCTTTTGGGCTCAATTATTGGCATTATTCATACTAATGATATTAGATATGAAGCAAAAGCGTTGGTTGACCCCAGTTCGCCAGGTATCTTTATATCAAGGAGGTTACAAAGGAAATTTGCTATTTCCACATTTTCTGTGTCATCGACAAATGTCGCTGGCATGATGAATTGGTTAACTGGTAAATGTTCAACGATGTGCATTTTAACAGTCGGTTCACCGATCGATCCTAGTTTTACACTAAAGATTTGCGATTATGTTATTGAAAAAATCACCAGCCGGTCAAAAGCGTACAGAAACCCGTAAGAATGCGACCAATTGTTATTATTTTCCCCATTACACTGTTCTTAATCCAGACAGTGTTACCACCAAGTTAGCAAATAATTGTGAAACCCAAAGTCTTGCGGCATCTAAAATATTGAAAACCCAAATGTATGTTGATGACATACTAGCTGGCTCAAATGAGTCAGACGACGCTTTTAAGAGACGTTATGAACTAATGATTTCATTTTACAAAAATGGACGAACAATTATTTACGCCTCCTAGAAGACCTACCCATTGCGAATCTGCTTGATGCAGACTTCTTAAAGTTCTCAGATGCTAGTAACATAAAGACCCTGGGATTGCGGTGAAATGCAAACAAAGATAGCTTCTATTTAAAACTCGTTTCATAGCAACGCCGGGATCTTGTCGCAAAACGCGCGGTTTTGTCTGAAATTACAAAGCTATTTGACCCTGCCGGTTGGCTCTCTCCAAAATTTATTGTGGAAAAATTTATAATGCAACAAATTTGAAAAAACAAGACAAATTGGGACAAAAGTTTAAACCCTTAACCCTTATACAATGGCGATCATTTTTAAACTATTACCCTAAAGTAGAGAAAATTAATATTCTATACTTTTGTAATGCCTCGGAAAAGGCATATGGCGCAGCTATGTACTTACGGAACATTTCTTCCGTAGAAACCACGGCGCTCTTGCTCGCGTCAAAAACAAAAGTTGATGGTAGAACCGTTGTCAATTGAATCTAGACCATAGAAAGATTTTTTGTGAACTGATTCTACTATTGTCTTGTCTTGGCACAAAAAACCCCCTTGCCATTGGGCAACCTTTGTAAAGTACAGAGTAGCCTTAATGTTGAGTAAAGTTGGTAATGAGACTAGGTCTCATATCGACTCTAAAGACAACCCCGCCGATTTGGCAAGTCGTCGAACCCTCGCTCGAGATTTGGTCAATAATTCTCTATGGTAGCATGGGCCTGGCCACAGCAGTCTCCCATTGATCAACAACATTCAGAAGTTCAATCTCTTTCTGTTCAGGTTGAACATCCGCATGACAATTTACGTTTTTCAGATTTATCCCGTACATTGCGAATAATTTCGTATTGGCTCAAGTGTTTACAGTATTTGAGAACCTGAAAATGCTTGTATAATACTTTAGATTTAACTCAGACGGAAGTGAAGCTTACACGAGGTCGCTTAATTCTTTTATGTCAACGGAATTGTATACCTGAATATAGTCAGCTGTTAAAGGGCATACCCGCTTTTTTAAAAAGCAATATACTCACGTTGAACCCCTTTACCGACTCCAATGGCATTGTTAGAATCAGTGGCAGAATGGCTACATCAGCCTGACTGACACATTATAAGCGATATCCTAAAATTTTACCCTATTCAGCCCGTTTTACTCGTTTGTTTATTAAACATATTCACAAATGCTCTGTTCATGGCGGACATTCTCTAATGCTTCGAATAGTTAGAAGTGAGTTTTGGATCTCCAGGCTGAAAAAACAAATCAGTAATCAGTAATCAATAGTTGTAAGATATTTACAATTTATAGAAAAAAGACTAGTCAACAAATTATGGCAGCATTACCCCCAGACCGTTCGTTTCTTACTAGACCATTTACCTACACCGGCTTTGATTTTGCCGGCCCTTCCGACATCAAATCATACATTGGGCGAGGTCATAGAATTACCAAAGGTTATGTTCTTGTTTTTGTCTGCTTTGCAAGAAAAGCAATTCATTTGGAAACAACAGGTGATATGACGACAGAAACGTTTCTTGCAGCCTTCGCCTGCTTTTTCTCTCGTCGTAGCTGTCCTGTCCATTTATCCTCAGATAACGGTACTGCATTTGTTGAAGCGTCCAGTTTAATAAATGTTAATTAGAAACAGTTTTTATCTGATATTAGAAGAAAAATTCTTATACGGAATAGTGTTCAGCTCATTGAATGGAATTTCATACCCCCTGGAGCTCCTCACACGGGAAGCTTATAGGAAGCCGGCGTAAAGAGTGTGAAGTCTCATTTACGGAAAATTTTTGCAGTTCAGAAATTTTCATTTGAGAAGTTTGCGTCAATGTTAACCAGTATAGAAGCATGCCTGAATTCAAGACCACTAACTGCAATGTCAGAAAACCCCTCTGATTTAGACCCGTTAGTCCCAGGTCATTTTTTTATTGGAGCGCCGCAAAAGCTCAAAGTTCTTCACCACCATTTTGCACAGAGGTGGAAAGAGGAATATCTCAAAGAATTTCAGCCGAGTCTGAAGTGAAATATTCTCAAGAGGACTTTGAGGTAGGAGATTTAGTAGTTTTTTAAAAGGACATTTTACCTCCAAATGAATGGCGACTAAGTCGAATAAAAGCAACTTATTTAGCACATGACTCTAAAGGCCGCATTGCGGGCGAGAGAACAGGTTCCGGCATTTTTACCTAGCCTATCATGAAGCTCGTTCTCTTACCCATTTTTGGAACCTGCTAATTCTCTTCCTTTTTACTCTAGCAAAACGTCAGCAGCATCACATCGCCTTGAAGTATATCCCAAACCGGTGGAAAGCCCATCTTTGGAGACTAAGCCTCACCGCGACAAGGTTCTGTGGGACTGCCGTATTTGTAAGAGTGAGCAAGCGTTGAGGAAATGTAAGAAGTTTCGCAAAATGCCTATTGGGGAGTGATAAAAAACAGTGAAAAAGTTTCGCTACTGCTTTAACTGTTTCGCGCACTCTCACATGAAGAACAACTGTATGAATCGTGAATGGTGTTGGGAGTGCAAAGCGGAGCACCATACCCTTCTTCACAAAAGTAAAAAGCAAGTTAATCCTCGTACGGACAGGACCTCAACGCAGCCAAGCGGCAACTCTGACAAACGTAATGAGGCAAAAGGATAGCGTAGACGAAAAAGTCGTGCCGCCAAGAAAAAGAGCAATCTACCCATCAATGTTGCCACCACCACCAGTAACAACAACCATCCAAACAAATTTAACCCTAGCAACAATATCTACGATATTCTAGAACTAAGCAGTCAGCGACCATCATTATTAACGTGATGTCCGGGCGTATCGTCTAAAACCCACAACCACATGTTTCCTTTTTTATTTTAATTTTTAAAACATAAACTACCCAGCAGAAAATTTCAGAAAAGGTAATCGAGTGTGGAATTTAGAATTTTTGGCGGAAGTACTTCCCAACAAAGCTAACAACCTAATGATTTTAACAACGCATGAGAATTTGTAATCAGTTATTGAGAATTTATTACAATAATTATTACAGGAAATAAAAATAATTATTAGGAATTTTTAGGTATTCCTTTTCAAGCTTAAAGAAATAGTTAAATATTTACTTCCTTTATTTGCGAACTAATGTTATGTGTTTTTTTAAGCGAGTAACAAAATTTGGCAATCACAAAAGTAAGTAATTATATGGCAGGTACTTTTTAAGGTAATGCCTAATTTTTTGCTAGGTATTAGCACAAATGAATTGTTATTTTTGATAAAAGATCTGTTCTGTGCTTCTAAATTTACCCTGTTTTCAGGTGGTAGCTTAGCGTGCTCTTTTCTTAGCAACCCTTGTTGCAGTTTTGCAAGTGGGGCGGGATGTTTACGTGCATTGTGTAAACGTCTTTGATTTTTGTTCACTTACTTTTGTAAATCACAGCGTCCGCTACGTACAATTTAAGAAAGAAAAACCTCAAAAAACTAATAAAATTATTGATTAAATCCCTTAAATACAAAAAACTAATTCTTGTTTTTTTATTTTTCAATATTTTCGAGAAATTATTTCCAGAAAAACAAATATGAAAATTCAACCTTATGCCTCTCTAGAATAAAAAAAATTTGCATAAGTAAAAAATTTTCTTTGAATACTAATAAAGCGCTACTGAGAAAAACATAAATACATGTAATTATTTTATTTTTTTTTTAAAGTAGCTTAATTTTTAGTTTAGAAAAAAAATTATTTGTGAAAACTTTTGCTTATGAGGAGCTTTTAAACAAAAATTAATTATAGCTTTATTTTCATTGAGAACTAAATTAAATATGTATTTTGTAGCTGAAGAAAATTGAAACGAATGATATTTATGGACGGAATGGCTGACGCGGCGTATAGCTTTTGAAAAAAGCTAAACATTTTGCTTTTCATGAAATTTATCTTTGGCTATAATTAAAATTTTCTAAATTTTTTTTATAAATCATTTTTAAAAAACCTTTAGTATTAGCTTTAAAAACTCTTTACTTAAAGCAAAGCTCTATTTTTATCTTGCAAAAGTTAAACTCTTGAAAAAAGGCGTATAATTTTTTTTAGGAAAGTTCCTCAATAAAATTTCTGCACATTCAAAAAAGAGCTTTAGCCATCAGACTTATTTTTTATTGAGCTTCTTTGCTTTTCAGGGAAAGTATAAAACTCATGTACGGAAATTTGTTTTAGAGACAACTTAAAAAAATTTGTAAGAAAAATTTTCTAAAAAAAATTTTCAAAAAATTTAAAAGCACTTGTAGGTATTGTTCGCTTTTAGAAAAAATCACAAAAATTTCAGCTTGTTAAAAAATGCTCAAGTTTATCATTGAAATAAATTTAATTTTAATTTTCAAAAAAAGTTAATGTTTGTTTATAAAGTGAAAAATTTTATCATTAAAAAATTTTTTGTTTGATTGAATTTAAAATTATCTACTTTTCAATTATTTTTATTAGACTTTAAATTATTTTTCCATACAAATATATAGTTACAAAACAAACACATAAAATAAAAAACTACATATGTAATTATATAAAACATATAGAACTACATGCAAACATATATTAATAGAAAAAAAAAAAAAAAAAAACAAAAGATTTAGCGCAGAATTTCGATATAAAATTAAAATCTAATACCTTTTATAAATCTGCAAAAAAATACTGAAACAATGGTTCAACATTATTTTTAAGAAAAAAGGGAGGTGTAGTGCATCACCCATTATCTATTCATCTTTACTCTCTTACATGTTTTCTCTCTCACTACACATGTACCCAATAACCACTCAAAGCGATCGGTTGTTTTCATTTCGAATACGAGCCTTTACATTATTTTATTAAGATATATTTTTAGTTTTATGTCTAAATAAATAATAATGGCTTTGCAAATTTGAAGAATAAAAATAATAAAAAAAAGCATGTTTATATTTTTTGCATGGAAATTATTCAGTAGTTCTAAAGACCTAAAGTACTTGAAGAAAATACGGAGAATATTTTAAATAAACTGCTGGTCAAGAAAAAGTGAGTTAGCGTTCGGGAAAACACAACAATAAAACAAAAAAGATGAGGAATTATTGTTTTTATTTTTAACATCTCTTCTACGCATTTATATTTTAAAGCTTCAAAATTAAACTTTTTTGTTATTTTTAATATTTAGACTTCTAGAATGAACATTGTGAAAATAGCAGCACAATAAACAGAATTGTGGCATTTTTTTAACTTTAAGGGTTTTAAAGAAATCATAACCATTTAATACTCTATTAGGACAAGAAATCGTTTTGATCCTTTTTTACTTTTAACCACACGTACAGACTCTTTATTTTACAAAAAATATGAGAGATGTAAATAAAAAAGAAAAAAATCTTAAGCCCATATTAAATTGTGATAATTTTGTAATGCAGTTAAACGTAAAATAATGATTGAGAAAAGAAAATGAAAAATAAATATCCTTAATAGTCTTTGAGAATAACTTATGAATATTAACAAGTTTAAGGTTGCCAAGAAAAATCTAACAAATATTTTGGGATGTGCTTCGTCTTTAGAATAAAAATACAAACCAAGTAAAAAAAAAAAAATAATAAATATAAAATAAATTTTGTTTTATGTCACGCACTTTTAAATTGAAAACATGTAACAGAAAATGTCTGATTTTCCAGATAAGTCAAGCATTATACACTTGAGATTTAAATTTATCAAAATGATTTCACAAACATGAAGTAAAAAATTATTTCAAATTTAGATTTAATATATTACACCTTCGGACAAAATTGGAAAAATTTATTTGTTCAAAATTATAGGGAAAAATGACAAAAGTTGAAGCGAATTTAGCAGAGCTTTAATTTAGTAAAAATATTAAATTTGTATAAAAATATACCCAATTCTGAAATCGCCAAAGTCAACTGGAATTTGCGATTCCTTTTACTTTATTGACATTCCAAAATTATGCCAAAATTTTTAATAAGTTTTACGACACATAGAAATTTTCCGTTAAAAAATAATTTTCAATCAAACAAATAGTGCAGCCAGAAAAAGTTTTTTTTAGAAAATAGGTATGAAGATTGGTGAAAATTTTGATAAAAAGCTAAAAATTAACTGTAGGTTTTATAACATAAAACTTATTTTAAAATATATGCTTTTCTTGCAAGAAATTTAATAATTTTTTTAAGAAACAGCCCAGAGCTAAATCGAAAATTACATTTTTTTGCTTTAAAAAAATTGGCAGGCAACTTCAAAAAGGTTCTTTCGTAGAACTTTGTGATAACTTTTATTTTACCAAAAAAAACAGAACAAAATTGCCATTTTTAAGCAAAAATTGCTAATTCTAACACAACTATTTTTTGAATAAGTTCATTCAAAAAAGAGATTTCTCCCCTAAAAAGTAAAAACTTCAAAAATCATATTTTTTAGAAACCGCTTAAAAACACAAAATTAATTGAATTTTTTAACTCAAATTTGACTGATGTTTCTAGAAAAAAAAAACGAAAAAGCACAACTTATCAAAAATAGATTCAATGGATTTTCAAAAATGGAACAGCCCACCGAGAAAAACGTAATAATCGGTGATCATTTTTATTCCTTGAAAATTTTTTTTACTTTTTCATTTTGGCAAAACTAAAGTGAAAATATGTGCAGATTATTCCAGTAAGCATTTGATCGTCGAAAGATAACTTCTATTTTCCCAAAAAAAAAAAAAAAACAAAAAAAATCGCTATTTCCCAACAAAAATCTTTATTTTCCAGCAAAAATCGCTATTTCCATCAAAGCATTATTTTAAAGAAAATTTCAAAATTAAATCCCTTAAATCCCTAAAAGGAATAAAAACTATGATTTTTTTATTCAAAATTGAGTTTTCTGTGCTACAAAAATTTATGAGTTATGAATTAAACACTTAATTTCTTAAATTTTCAAAGTTTTTACCACCTCCATTTCTTATTAAACGTTTTTTTATGTTGAAATGGTCCATATTTAAACTATGCCATTTTTTGAGGCAATTTAGTTTAATTTTTTAAATATGTTGAAACGACATGCGTTATTAATAAAAAACAAAATAAGAAACAGTAACATCCCTTCAAAATTCAAGCAAGGCTCTTTTGCTTCATCAGCAAGCAACAATTTCATGCTAGTTTCATGAAAAATTGCATAGTGTAATGCGATATTAGTTGTGGTTTTTGAAATAACCGTCAAATTGCGATAATGACAAAAAAAAAAAAAATAGTGATAACAAATAAATCCTAAGTATTTTTATGTTATCAAATAACAGTGATTTTTTAATGAGAAATCGTTATTTGTATTTTGCAAGATAATCCTTAAAGCGTCTGTATTTTATTAAATAAACTTCTAAAGCGAAATAATCTTTTAAGTTCCTACGAAACTTGTTCTTAATTGAAAATCAATATTGTGCCTTTATATAAATCAATTTTAAAATTATTCTTAAATAAAAGTGAAAATTCCGTTTTGTTCTGGTATGATTTTAGAGGCTTGAAATTATTTTATGCTAAATTATTAACTTAAATATATATTTTATTTAAAACATCATGACGAAATATTTTTTTTTTGTTTTTTGATAAAATATTGAGTTAAAATTTTTATTCCTACTCACGTTTGCGTTGTATGAAAGTTATGCCTTTTGGAGCAAAACCGGAAGTGAATAATGAAGGGAATGTTAATAATCCTAATTAATATTTCCTTACTTAAAATATTATATTAATATTAATATTCCCTTACTAAAACTCGTTTCTTGCAGGACGTAGATTGTGGCTTTTACAAATATACAATATCAAATGTAATAAATGATTAAAAGAAATTGAATGTAACACCCCAGCAAAAATTAAACATTACCTTGATAATTATTTGCCATATAATGACTTCCTTTTGTGATTGCCAAATTTTGTTACTCGCTTACAAAACACAATACATTAGTTCGCAAGTAAAGGAGGTAGTAATTGAACTAGTTCTTTAAGTTAAAAAAGAGTACGTCTCAGTTTCTACTAATTATTATTGTTATTATTATTTGCTGCAAAAATCAATGTAATAAATCCTCAGTTATTGATTATAAAAGTCTCATGCCTTGTTAAAATCATTAGGTTGATAATCTAGTCGGGAAGCTCGATAGAATGCTTAATTCCACACTCGATTACCTTTTTTTTATTTTTTTCCCGGACATTATACTCTTAGCTAAATCAAGTAAAAAGAAATGCTTTCTTGCCTTATAGCCTCAAACAATATAAAGGCAAGGCTGTATGATTAATTGTAAAATTTGCCTAAGTCTGGTTTTTTTTAAAAACAAATTATAAAAAAAACTAAACAAAAAAAAATAAATATTTGTTCAAGTTTATTTGTCTATTTGTTATTTAAAGAAAGAGAAGCATAAAATAAAGTATTTTGAAAAATAAAATAAAAGCATCTTGTTAGAAGTTAAAGCAGGTGACACGAAAAGTATTGAATTAAAGTTTAAGGAAAAAGGTATAATTTTATATTGTCATAATAACGATGTTATTTTTAATAACAATTAAGTTACATTTTTATTTTTATAAATCTGATTATTTTGTAAAATATATATGAAGCCCTTTGCAAAAGTGACCTTTGTAACATATTTACTCAGGAAATGAAATGAAACGATAGATTCTTAAATTAAATAATTTTGAAAGTCAGTACGTAAGTATGTCATATTTGCAATTTTATTGTAATTAAAACAAGTATTCATGTCTTAAATGTAACAGGAATATTTTTACCTCGGAGGAGCTTTTAATTGTTAAAAAAAATTATTGTTATAAATTTAATCAATTAAAATTTTACTTTTTCGGCTTTGGTTCATTTTTAATTTAACTTTTATTAAGAAAAATTATTTTTCAAATGTACGCGGACGTTTTCCAAAGAAAACAAGAAAAATTAGACGCTGGCAGAATGTAATGCTGCATTTTCAGGACCGCCAAATCCATCTTCAGCATTCTTTGCATCCAACACCTTGATTTGCGTATACTGTAAATATCATCCATTTAACCAACTAATCAATATTAATTTGGTTGGACGAAATTCACACACAACTCAAAGCATTTCTTCGTTGTCTTCTCTACAACACGCCTTGTACATTCGTTGCAATTTTGTACTACACCGTCGGTATAGTCACGAAATGCTAATTTTATTTTTAATCATTCATACTTGTTTTTCTCACAACATTAAAGATGCTGTTCCAGTATCATATCGACTGTTGATGATTATTGATTTATGATAATCACCGGTTCAACCCCTGGCTGGGACTAAAATTAAAAATAATTTTATAAATTTAATTAATATTATTTTTATTATTAAGATTTTTTTTCATCCATATTTTCGAATAAAAAATCATTGGTCATCACAGCAATGCGAACTTCAACATGATTTTAAAGAAATGTAATCCAATGATCCTACCAGCTCATAACCACCACAAAACAGTGCATTCTTTTGGTTCCCCTCCATTTGCAGTAGTTTTGATAAAAAAAATCATTAAGACAAAAATTAACCTCATCGCTGAACATAATTTTTCGTCTACAAGCTTAGCAAATTGATGACTGATTTCCAAACTGAATTTGGATAATTTATTAGTGTTACGGACCTAGAAAAAGTTTAAATCACGTTGTTTTTTCAGTTTTGTATTTCCTTGCGACAGAGTCTTGAAAAAATTGGTGTAGTTTTGTGATCTTATTTTTATTAAAGGTCTTATAAGCATTTGTTTCTATTCTTATTAATTTTATTATTTTTCTCTTTTATCATTTTTTTAATCAATAATTTTAATAATTGTTAATAATTTTTAAGTAGAATATTCTAACCGATTATGGCCAATAGGCTAGGTTATTAAAATTAATAAATAAAAAAAATATTACGCTGGAGGAAGGCTTGCTTGGAAGTGGCACCACGAATCAAAAATATCACAAATTGTCCGGGCTGCCTTCGGTTGTAGCATTTGTAGTTAAAGCTGTATTCAGTATCTTTTTCCCATGTTTTTTTTTGTTTTAATTTTTCTTTTTTGGAATACACCAGGAAAAGAGATTTGTGTGCAATCATAATACGGTTATTGAGTCTAAAATTTACTTTATTTTAATGATTTTCAATCTTAAGTATATAGAGTATCTAGATGGAAAATATTTACTTTTGGTTTAATAAGCTTTGTAATTTTATTAAATAAAATATTACATCCAAACAGAAAAAAATATATTAACGATTTGGTCGCGAAAACCCTATAAAAATGTATGATTTTAGAGAAATAATTATGGTTATTCTAAAGAATAATTTAGTCATGACAAAAAAGTTTTTGTTAGTATTTGACCATTAAATGGTTATGACGTATTTATATGCAACATGGTTGGATTAAACTAAATATGGTATTTATAACAATAGTATATTATTAATAAGTGAAAAATATTAAGTGTGTTTGAATATATTTTTATTTGAATAAATTCAAACACACTTAGAATAAGCCAAAATATGATTTGAATAATAAGGGCTAACTTACTGACGAGGTCTTACAGCTTTAACGGTGCCTTGAGGCGAACATATTTTCTCCATTCTTCCAGTGTCTACCTTGACTGTCCTTTCCACTTTTCGTGAGACTTCCGTTTCTATCTCTCTTGGATAATAAAGAGCCAGGATTCTGAATCCATAAATTTTAATCATCGAAGAAATGATGTCCAAAAGTTTTATAATGGGAAGTAATTCTACGTTAAAACCCGAGTTCGATAGATCTTTAGAGCTTGCTCGAGGTAATTTAGACAGCCCGTCGCTATGTTAGTGTCTGACCGTAACTATTATTACAGCGAGCCATTCCCGTATAACTGCCAGCTAACGGCTGCACTTCCATTAATCCTGCGCGGTATTTAAAGCATGGCAAGAGCGTATTTTCTCGCATCAAGTAAAAACCTTTTAATAAAAGATTAATGGCCAGTTTTCAACTTTATATTAAAATACACTTTTCCAGTCATCTTTGATCGTTCTCATATATTTTAATAAAAACATGGCAGCACTGCGAAATATCAAAATAATTATTAATAATTTGTGAAATACTGGCTGCTAAAATTATATAAAATATTTGTCCAACTATGTTTATTTTAATTTTTTTTTATTTTCGTATTTAACTTTTTAATATCCAAAAACTATTTTTTAAGAAATGTATTTTGCATACAAAAGTGTTGGCTTATCAATGACTACAATGTGTATTTACTTGGACCTTATATGCAAAAGGTTGGAAATTTAAGTTTCATTTAGTGTGAATTGAAAAGAACTTTTATATAAATTACATTTAAATACAAAGTGAAAAAACTGGCCATAATTCAGTCAAGCCACGAATCCCAAATTTCAGCTTTAATAAAGCCTGTTTGCTAAATTCAGGAAAATTGATTGATTCGCTAAATTTCGGTAATTTTTATATGGATTTTTCGAGACAATCTCGTTTACATTTGCTTGCCTAGCAGAGCACTTAATTGTAAATTGCATTTTTACTTTTAAGTAAAATTTCGTTTAAAGGTAAGAAATATTTATTTGAATTTAAAATGACTTCTTCCTCTTCAGATTAAATTTATTGAAGATTTAATTAATTTAAAAGAAAAAAATTAGGAGACAAAGAAAAATCGATTTTTACTTCATGTATGTATGTGAAAATAAATGTCAGCATCAAATAAGAATCCAGCATATGAAAAAAATTTGCAAGTAGTTTTTTCCCCTGCTTAAGTGCTTTTTTCATGCTAATCTAGCTTTTACACCAATTGCTTTAAAGATTGAAATAATCAAACCTACTAATGCCTGCTAAATTGAAGTAAAATGATTATGAGTATTCAGAATTTTTTTTTTAACTGTAAATCTGTCCCAAAATTTACATACTTAATAAACAAACAAATGCATTTGCTAAGGAATGTTAAAAACAAAATAAGTAAAACCATTGGATTATCTAATAAACTCTTACATTTTTTGGTCAACTATTTTGCATGTTTATCTTCATTCATAGTATTTTCAAGTGAAAACCAAAATGAAATTTATTATTAAATTTATAATAGATATAAATAATATTTTTATTGTCTTTTGACGTCAGATATTGAATTCAGGGCATAATGAAAGTGCAAAAACAATAAGTTATACACGTAAGACAAAAAGGTCTTTTGAATATTCCATGCATCGGAGAAAATTCAATGATTGCCATCAGTCGAACGTCTGACAGTACATTTAATTCTACGAGCGATTCCTTCATGTCTGCAGGCCAGCATACGTAATTAAAATAATCCGAAGCTGTGTTAAAAGTACGACACGTTAGGATTTTCTTAAATGAAGTAAAAATCGCATAATTGAAGATAGAAATTTTCTAGGCGTGAATACTAAGATACTGCCTTAATTAGGTCTCGTTGGTAAATCCACGTATTTTGTTTCACTTTAAATAAATTACTGGATGGATTTTTGAAATTAAACTTGTTTTCGATTACTTTACGAGCACTTTTATTGTATTGAGCACTTTTATTATAATAAGACTTTTCTTTTTGCTCAACTTGATTTTATTGAAGATTAAAAAATTCTAAATCTAGCAGACAATATGAAAAAAATTAAATTAAAAACAAAAAAGGAACTATTAAATATAGAGTGAAATAACAAAAAAATTGAATTGAAAGTTGAATTGTTTGAATTGAATAGCTGTATTAGGCAATTTACTTGATGAACGGTAAAATAGAAAAAGGAAGAATGAGTCAGTCCATATATTCCATAGAACATGTTTTCTAAAGGATTTCCTAAAATTCTGTCCATTAATAATGAATGGGTGGAATTACAACACACCCCTGGCTGCCTGCCAAATGATATTTTACTAAACAAATAAGCCGATGATTTGACAGTTATTAATTTGTGGAGAAAAATCAAATTGCACTTTTTGGGGTAGTTCATTAAGTCACAGCCAAGAATCATAGTTCTCCAGGATGAAATACTTTTTAATCTGTGAATACCAAATACATGTCGCGTAGCATTTTTCAAAGATACTTCTAACTAATGGAGCGAGTACTAGTCTAATATGCTATATAGTTGTAACATAAGACGTTTCTTTTCCTCTGACGGTATGAAATTTGAGGTTATTCTCAAATTACGTAGTGATAGATACACACTGCGTACTGTTTTATTAATGTGTTCGCATCATGTTAAGGACGAGTTGATGATAAATCCTAGATATTAAACTTTTTCTACATAAAAGAGAAAGGTGTTACCTAACTTAACGGTTAAAGGTAGTTGAAATGGAGTTTGTTCGTGCTGATAGGTAATAAAACCGATTTAGCTTAATTAAGCGCAAAGTTATTCGTTTTAGCCCACATACAAGCATTGTTTAGGTCCTCATCAACAAGAACAATGCGGCAAGATGTGTAAAGTTGGATATCATCAAGATAAGCATGAATGTTAACAAATTTAACTACATTAAATATACCGTTCATATAAATAATTAAAAGCAACGGCCCAAGAACTGGGCCTTATTGAACTACAGAATCCACACGCTTAAAATTTGACCCCCTTAAACCAATAACCACTTTCTGTAAATGTTCAAATAAGTAGTTTCTTGTTAGCAACACTGCACTATAATCAAACCCAAGAAAGCATTCCAGTCTTCTACAGAGAATTGAATGATCAACTCTATCGAACGCTTTTGAGAAATATTATAAGCACAATAGCGACAAGTCAGCCATGTCATGCGCCCGTCTGATATCATCAAGTAATTTTAGTACTGCAGTAGTACAACTGTGGTTCAAACAAAACCCAGATTGCAGTGGAGACAGCAAGCAAGTTACATTGAAGAAATCAATCATTTGTCGAGACATAATTGTTTCGCAAACTTTTGCAAGAACCGCAAGTATACCTATTGGCATGGAGTCACTAGGGGCAGACGGTGAGGTAGTGTTTGCAACTGGTATAATTTGAGTAATTTTCCATACTTTAGGGAAGGTAGAAGTTGTAAAGCAACGATTTATAATATGTGTAATAAATTTTACAACATACAGTAAAATTATTTTTAGAAATACACCATCCTCACCAATAGCATTAGAGCAAATACAGTTCTATAAACTTCGTCATCAGGTACAGTAGAGAACTGAAATTTGTTCGGGCAATATTTATAAGGCTGAATAGTACAAAAGTCGATTTATTTGGATCATTCACAGAAAAAATTCATTTAGATCATTAGGATCTAAGAGGCAATCATTTGCAGTAGAAGAAATTCGGTTTATACGTATATCACAGGCAACAACAGAATTTTAGTATTTTGATGATTGGATCTTTAATTTGTTTATTTCATTTTCTAGTTAACTCACATGACCACTGCTTCTTTGAGTTTTTAAGGATGTCAATTCCTGCTACGTACTTTAAATATCATTCGCTACTGTTTCTAGAGCAGAAACTCTTTCATTAATTTGAAGTAATTCATTCTTTATAAGATTGAGTCTCTTATCTATGTGACAACAACTCTTCCCTGTATTCACAGAGTTTGTTCTCTATCGCACGTTCAATTTACTCAGTGAGTCACTCGAAACGTTTATCCATAATATTTATCATCTAGAAAGGAGAGTCTATACGGGCTAGAACTGACAATTTTGTAAACTTTCTCGTGTATGAATATGAGGGGGAGTGCCAAAAGTAGATGCAGTTGTTGAACGAAACTCTTGTGTGTTTGAAGCCATCTTATTTCTTGACTTATACATTGAGATGAATTCCAGCAGCGATGTGGTTGTGTTAGCAAAATTGTTTCTGGCTATATTGATCACTTTAAAAAAGTTTTATTTTCACAATAAATAAAACAATGACTGCATAAATTTGAAATTAACGGGTGAAATGCGCAGTTGTCACCAAATTTTAAACTGCTAAGCATTATTAACTAGGTAATCAAAAGAAAGAAAAAAACAACTTCAACAAAAAACAAAAATATTACATGTATGATTATTCGTAACTAGGAGTTTGATTGGTGATTATAGTTGCAAAATCTTTTTTCACTTATTCTGAAAACAACAAAATTTGTTTTTGTATTAATTTTTTGTTTATAATTATTTATTTTTAAAGGCGTATGATAAAAAAATGAGGCCAAAATACATAAAACCACCGTTATTTCGATAGTGGCCTTGTAAATATTTAATTTAAAGTTGATTGTTGTCATTACTAATGTTCACCAACCTGTATTGAATCTGCCATAAAAAAGTGCATGGATACGCTGTTTTGTTCCTGCTGAAATAATTTTGCATTTTTGATATAGAAAAAGACTTGGAATTTATTGAAAATAAAATTTTGTGCAGATACTAGATTGTCGCAATTAAACTGTAAGTTAAGTAAAACTTGCACCGTCCAAGTCCTGCAACGATTATCTTCAGCTCATGCTAAATACTCTTCGCACATACTATCCTACTGTCTCCTATTGTTTTTAAGCATTTCACAGTTCTCCATGCGTCAAACACATTAGCTTTTTTTAACTATTTAATATTATTTGGAAGTTAATGCTAGAGTTTTCTGATACTGTTATAGGCAGAAATCTGGAAAATAAATAATTTAGTTCTTTTTGATTAACTCGGGTGATTCCATTAAGAGACACGTCAAAAACTAATGCTCTTATCCACTCCTACTATATGAATTTTTGTCTTGAAATCCTGCCTTTTTAAGGTTTTTGCTGCTAAAATTTATAGCGGAATTATTCGCCTGGGCTCACAGGGACCTCAAAATGCGGAGCAATGTGTGTAAAGGTTTAACCACTTTCTAACTGCAGGTACTACGAAAACATTCGACTGCTGCTGCGGAAATTATATATTTAGCGAGACCATGACTAGAGTGTGTAAAAGGTATTGGCGTAGATTCCAAGCTCAGATATTAAAAGTAGAAACGACTACTTAATTAAAGCCGTAATGGTTTTTAACCTTAGTAACATAAATTCTTATCTAAAAGTTGCAGTGTACCGCAGCCGATTTTGATGCTTTATATCAGGTATAATAACGATATCAGGCATACATTTTTTACAATTAAGATTTTTTTAATTATCAGCAACATATAACTGATGTCTGTATTTTTTTTTCGTTAATAACTAAATACCTGCTTTACTTTTTCTTCAGATTTTATTCTTTGATTTTATACTTTGTATCACATTTTCTAAAAGTAACGCTACTTCAATCGTTTTGTTTATGTAAATATTTGTATTTTTATCTTTTTTTTATCGAATACATAGAGTTGTGTGTTAAAACATCAACTTCTAAAACTGAATCTTAAAATTCTAATAATAAAATTATATTTATTTTAATTTTGCTTTATTTTTATTAAATTTAATGCTATTAACAGAGTTTGTTTTCTGCTTTTTAACGTCCTGTAGTGTAGCCTGACTTCATAGTCAAGATGACCAATATACAATAGTTTGATTGTACAGTCGACATTGCCAGCAACACGGTATATAAATAAAGCATTCATATTTCAGAAATCAAAAGCGTAAATACTCGCACAAGTAAAGCGGACATTTGACACTTTGTTGTCGTACCGCTAGCCATATGAAATACTTTTTGTACTTTTGTTATTATATCGCTGTTTATGTGAAGCATGTATCAACAAACAATCACATATGTTTGAATTTAGGTCAATGAATGACCATGAATAAGTGGATCATATTCCACAAATATTTCCCACGATTTATGTTAGTTTAGCAATAAGAATTAGCCTTAAGTCAATAGAATTAGTAATTATATTGTAAATGCGAAGCTAGCAAAATTCAAGTATAAAAGGAGGAATATTTTCCTCAGTAAATCAATCTTTATTGTGAGATTCACGGAGCTGCATTTTAAGCTTCAAGTTAATAAAATACAATAGCAATCATAAAACTGCTTATAATTTTATTTATATTATCGTGCCAGTGGCGTTTTTAAGCGCCGGCATACAGTCCTTAGATAGGAAAAACTTAATCAATTACAGTCCGTTGCAAATGAGATTGTGGCAAATATTAAGATGCCAGTTGTTTGCTTTCGATCCTTAATGTGTGACTTTTCACAAGTTATCATAAATTACATATATTTACAAATTTTTAACAAATAATTTTACTTATTTATTAACATAAACGTCTAAGTGTAATACGCACACATTTCGCAAGTAAATAACATTACCCAGAAGCACTGTACGTATGTGACGTATGAATGATATTGATATTAAATAATAATCATACAAACAACAAATCTGATTCTTTAATAGCGGATTGTGAATGAGTATATTACTTGCATACATGTACATATTTGTATATGTGTGTTTATAAAATGTGTTAAGAAATAAAAGAGGAAATTTTGGCATGTTTTGCCTTTATTTACCATGTTAAAATTGTTGACAATAAAAATGTAATAAAAAAATTGTATAAATGTAAATAAAAGCATAATTTTTACCTTTTATATTGCGGTAACTTGAGTCAAAGATATCTCTGTTAGTAAATATTCACCAACGAACAACATTATATCACAAATAAAGAAGAAATATAGGTATGGAAAAAGGGAAAACACTGTAAAAACCGCATTTAATCTATTACAAGCTTGGTGGCTGCTGTAGTCAAGGTGGTAACCTCGACTACAAACCTGGTTGGCCAGGGTTCAACTCCTGCCGCAACTAAAAAAATAAAATTGTTTTTTTCTGTTTAATAGTATAAATACATATTCAGAATTAATAATACGCATGCAGCCTCCTTCACCGGTACTTCTTCATAGCTTATTCGCAAGCGACTATATGTATCTTTCTTCTTTCAACACCTGTCTTATCTCTCATCTATCCCTTTCCTAAAGAATAAAGCACGGTTACAAAAATTACTCGGAAAACATCAAAAATATCAAAAAGTGCGGTGTTAAAAATTGAAGAAAAATCTTAAGTTTGCTGTCCAATCTGAACAGTTTAAAAAAACAAAAATATACCTTCTGTACACGTCGATGGATTTATTATCTCTTGACACAAAACAGAACAGTTCAAAAAAGTGGCACATATATCCTTATATTTTTCGTTATATTAACCCTTATCTTGTCGCCTTTATCTTTACATTTATCTCTATCAATCTTTTTACCTTCGTTTTTAACTTTGTCTTTGTATTTGTCTTTATATTCATCCTTATCTTAGTCTTTCTCATTACCTTTTTCATCTATGTCTTTTTCTTTATCTTTGTTTAATTCTAATAATAAATTAATAAAAAAAATTATTGCAAAACTAAAAATATTACAATAGAATTTAAGCACGCACTCACACCAGCATGTCTTCATACTTGAAGCAAGAAAAAACCAAAAATTATATAACACTGACTACAAAAGTTAAAACTTTTTGAACCAAAAAAGAGAGCTTAAGATTTAAGCATATTCGTTTTATTAAAATTATGTTCTTCTATGAAGTAACCCTATAGCAGTCGTACGTTCCCGCTTCATATAAAACCTTAAACTTTTCACTTGCAAAATATGTTTTAAGTTATTTTTCCTTAAGAAAATTGAAAAGTTGTAAACAATTTATAACAAAGAAATAAGAATTTTCAATTTATTTATAAAATTATTTTAATAAATTTACATTAGTAGGTACGAAATGAAATAAATTACTAAAACCGAATGTTGTTTGAGTCTCCACAAGATATATTATATATTATATAATATAATCAATACGAATTTATTACAATTTGATAACAAATAAATAAATGTATTAGTATAAAAATTTAGATTTTATCTTACAATATTCGAACAAAAAACACTTGTCAATCAGCTTTTACTCGAGATAAGGGGATTCTGGATTTGTTTAATCATTTTCGAATCTATTTTTTTTTTGTCTGGCTTCAATGGGCACAAACAGTATATCATTAGCCTAATCATTAGCACATCTTACATTTGTAGTAAAAGTGCTGACCTCTTTGCACGTTCGAATTTGCGTTAATCTATTTAAGTAATATTTTGTCCTCTAAAGGACTTGTTGAGTAAAAGTAAAAAAGCCTTATATTTTGTTTTATAAGGTTTGTATCTGAAAAAAAAACTATTTTGTTAGAAATTCAAGGCTTTGACATCTTCTCTACAAGTTTTAGAACTTTAATATTTAACTTCGTATTATAGTAATAAACTAAAATATGTCTTCATTTGTACTTTGACGAAATATTAATTACTGTATATATAAAAAAATAAATAAAAAAAAAAATAAAAAAAAATTTTTAATACATCCTATATACAAGCATATATATTTATAAACGTGAACACAAATGTATTTATACATATCTATATGTACTACTTTTTTTAGGGGTTTTAAAGCAGCCTTTCATAAATATTTTAGTCGTTTTGTTTTTGGACATATTTTTTATTTATTTATTTTTTTTTTTATTTATTTATTACTTTTTTATTTATTTATTTATTTTTTTTTTTTTGTTATCTTAAGCACTGTAAGCATTATAAATTATGTACAATATAATGCAACAAACTTAGCACTCTCGAGGGACAATTTAATGATAAAACTATAGGAGTTTGTCAAACACAAGATGCCGTCTGCCTGTTGTTTATTTTGTTTGCTTTTTCGTAAATTATTCTAGTATTCAATAAAAGGAAAATTATTTTAGTAACAAAGAAAAAATTAGATTTTATAAATAATGTTGTCAGTTGAAGGTCCCGTCAATGAAAGCGTAATAGAGTAAAATTAAAAATTTTGTTGCAATAAACATAATAAAAGAAACTTTAAATATGGCATTGTTTGTCCGTCTATATAGTTGTTGTAGAAACAAAAGATAAAGTTTTTATATACTTAAATTCTGTTGTTGTGGTGTCTTAAACTATAACAGCCTGTTCTGTTTAGTTTATTATATTTCTAAACACCACATATATAATTATTAATTTAGTTTTTTATTTAATAATTAGTTGAACTGTTATGATATCAATACACTATTATTACAAATGAATTAAGTTAATTTTGCATTAAGTTCAGTTTTATTTTACTTTTTAAAAATTTTTAAGTAAGAAAAATTATATACAATTGTGTGCGGACGTTAAAAAAACTGGAAATATTTGACACCATCGCAATGTTATGGTACATTTGCTGGAGCGCTACATCCTTCAGAAGCAGTTTTCGCATCTAAATACCTTAAATTATGCACATTGTAGACATCACATAATTTAACCAATTTACATTTTTAATTAGAATACAATATTAATTTGGTTAGACAAAGTCCACATATAACACAAAACATTCCCTCGCTGTTCTCTTTTTAACCTTGTAGCCTTGTTTCTGCTTTTGTACCAACAAATTAAATAAGAATAGCTTAAAACAAAAATAGCATTTCGTGGCCATACCAAAGGTTGCTACAAAATCTAATAGAAGCTGGATTAAATCTGGAAGTAAAATAGAATCTTTAATATTATTGTAGAATTCCGACTCTTAGAAAAAGCCACAGATCAGAAACGAGTTAATTTAGTTTTTTATATCTTTCTTAAAAGTATGGCTTATTGAAGGAGCTTCGGGTATGTGACAAAGAAATATTAGTAAGAAGTACGGCTGGAGAAGATAATTTTTCAAATTTGTTTTTTTTTTTTTTGGATTTTAGAATAAACACAAATTTGTGTCTGGCTATGTTTTGCTTAATACTCTCTGTTAACAGATCAATTGTGTAAAGTACATGTCTGCAGTGATCGCTACTTATTACTTACATATTTATTAGACGTAATCCGGCATTTGCTGAAGGTTCAACTTCTACGACGGCTACTTTTTATATTTTGGTAACTAGCAACACTACTGTTAACAGTTTGAATCTAGCAACACCATTATAAAGTTTGGCATATTATAGCATAAATGTAATCAAAATGTTTTAGTGTGCAACTGCTTTTTGTTTTGTTTACAAAGATATCAGAAAATTAATTATACAAAGATAAAGAAATAACTGAGCAGAAAAAAATAAAATAAAGATACGGTCATTAAAACCTTATAAAAATACATGATTGCAGGAATTATTATAGTTGTTCTAAACAATATCTTAGTCACGCCAAAAAAGTTTTTGTTAGCATCTGACCGTTATATAGTTATGACGAACAAATAGTTCAATATAGTTGGATTGAATCAAATTCAATGGTATTTAAGCATTAGATATTATTAATGAGGCTGCTGTAGTCAAAGTGATAAACACGTTGACTACAAACCTGGTTGTTCAGGGTTCGAATCCTGCGGCAATCAAAATACAAAAAATGTTTTTTTCTGTTTAATGGTATAAATACATATTCAGAATGAACAAAAAACGTGCAGTCTCTTTCGTCGGTACTTTCTCATAGCAGATTCGCCGGCGAAGTAAAATAACTATCTATCTTTCTCTTTCACCACCTGTCTTATCTCTTATCTATCCCTTTCCTAAAGAATGTAGCACGGTTACCGAAATAACTAAATAGGTTTTAATGCCTGAAGTGCTACTTCTCTTTAAAAAAAAAAAGTACAAAATATTAAGTTTGTTTGAAAATGACCAAAGAATGATTTGAATTATATGTATTCGCTTTAGGGAGAATGCTTTTCTGTCAGTGAGTTGGTCTGTCGGTCATTTTATACTATTATATGTTTATTCTTTTATTATAATTATGGTTTTATTTTCTAATATTAGTAACAATATTTATATTTTATTTAGCAATAATATGATTTGTTTTTAAGCGTATAATTTAGTCACATTTTTCTCTTTAAATATATTTTTGATAGACTTTTTGAGATAATCTCTAGCTTGACGAGCAGTGTACTTGATTGTGAATTGCATTTTAACTGTAAAGTAAATTTTTTTTAATAAGAATAATTTATTTAATTTTGTAATGAAATGTTTTTTCCTTTTCAGCTAGAATTTATTAAAGATTAAAAAATTTTTAAAGCAAGAAATTAATTTTTACTTCCTGTAAGCAAAAGTAATGGCAGGGTCAAATTAAAATCTAGTAACTTAAAAATAGTTGCAGTTACATTATTTTCTTGCTTAAAAGCTCTTTCTTCATGACATTGTAATTTTCAATCTGCTTGATTTTTAAGAGTAAAATAGTCAAACCTATTTATGTTTGCTAAATTTTATTGCTAATGGTTATGAGTGTTAAGAAAATCCATTTCAACTACAAATATCTAGCAGAATTTATGTACCTTATGAAATAGCAAATTCATTTTCTATGGAAATTACAAACACCTGTAGTAATAAACAAACATCAGTAAATGTTGTCATTACAAATCCAATAAACTCTTACGTCTTTTTTTTCCAATAACTTGGAATGTTTATCTTCATTCATAGAATTGTGACATGAAAGCCAAAATGAAATTTATGATAAACTTTATAATAGAGATAAAAAATATTTTAAATATCTTATTTTGTCAGACATTGAATTAAGGCATAATGAAAGTGCAAAAAGAATAAGTTAAACACATTAAACAAAGACGTCTTTTGAAGATTCCATGTACTGGAGAAAATTCAACGGTTGGCAAATGTCGAGCTATAAGTCGAATGTCTGACAGTACACTTAACTACTACGAGCAATTTCTTTTTGTCTGCCAGCCGGCATCCGTACTTACATAAATCCGAAGCTGTGTTTAAAAGTTCGACCTGTTCAAATTTTTTTAAATCAAATAAAAATCGTTTAATTCAAGATAGAAGTCTTCATGGCGTGAAATATTTTCTGCTTAAATTAGGTCAGATTGGTAAGTTCACGTACTTTATTTAACTTTCAATAAATTCTTGGATGGATTTTTGGAAACAAACTCGTTTCCGATTGCTTTACGAGCAGAGCACTTGAGTGTAAATGGCATTTTTATTTTTAAGCACAATTTCGGTTAAAAGTGAGATTTTTTAAAAACGAGATTTTTTTTCTACTCAGCTTGATTTTATTGAAGATAAATATAATTAAAAAAAGAACAGCAGCCAAAATGAAATTTAGTATTTTCTTATTTGAAGAAGGAATAGGTGTCAGTGTCACATAAAAATGACGAGGATGTTTGTTATAAGTTTGATAATAATTTTTATAACATATTTTTCCTTACCCCACTATTCTTTATATCTACTAAGCAATTTACAAATAAACAATTAACATACCATGTTTAGTTAAGGTTGTACGAATACTCATCTTTGAAATATCCTTAACTTAACCAAACTCATGCTTACCTCTTATTGTAACTAAGAACGACTCTTACCTCAAATGGTAATGTCACTTAAGTTATAACGTACCTCTACTATCACAGTGATAGCAACTTTAAAAAAATTGAATGTGTTTTTATAAGAGTTATTTTAACAAGAACTAGTTCTGGTTCAGGTTTAATAACGATATCAGGAAAAATAAATTTACAGTTGAATCTTATAGTTTTCATAACATTTAACGAATTTCTGCCAATATTTGTTCGCAAATTACTGAACTATTTCTTGATTTCAAACACTGTACAAATTTTTTAAAAATCACGTTACTGTAATCATTTTGTTTACGTAAATATTTGTTTTTTGTTATTATTTTTTTATGGCTAAAAAAATTCATCGAATTTCATATCGAATACATTAAGTCTTGCGGGTTTTAGAACATTTAGTTCTATAAACTGAATTTTTAAATAACTTGGTTTTCACATTAAGGGTATATTTCTTCTTAATTTGCTATATTTTTGTTTAAGACTTTCTTAACGCTACCAACAGAGTTTTTTCTGCTTTATAAACGTCTGTTACAGATGAGATTATGACAAACATCAACATGCCAAGTTCTTGTTTAAGCTCCTAAATGTGTGATTTTTGCAAGTTAATATAAATTATATAAATTTACATATATTTAACAATGTGGTTTTACTTACTTATTAACATTAAAGCTTAAATGTCATACGCACACATTTCGCAAGTAAATAACATTAGCCACAAGCACTGTACATATTTGACGTATGAGTGATATTGATATTAAATAATAAACATACGTTGCCAACAAATCTGATTCTTTAATAGCGGATTGTGAATGAGTATACTTGCATACATACGTGTATGTGTTTGCATATGTATATATTTGTGTGGTTATGATTATGTGCTTACACCTTTTACTAGAAAAAAATGGAAATTGATTTGTATATTTCGCTGTCATTTAATAGGTTAAAGCGGTTGACAATAATAAAAGTAATAAAAAAAAATTTTATGTAAATGAAAGAAAAATATTTTCTTTTTATATTGTGGTAACGCGTGTAAAAGATATATGCGGTAGAAAACATTTAAAGGAAATTATTTAAAAGTTAATAAAATTATCAAAATAAACCGCAATGTCATGTAAAGCAGACCACGAGGATTCCTTTGAGTATAGAATGAATTGTGGCATAAGTGATAACACAGCTTGCATAAATTAGTGGATGTAAAGTCAATTTATAATGTTTGATAGCTCGGACTATATAAAAATATAGAGAAGTGCAGAGTAAAAAAAAATAAGAAAAGCTTAAATTGGCTGGAAACTAATATTAACATGTCGAAAGATCCAACACCTCTTGGCCGAACAGTTAAAAGCAGAGTACCGAAATGCTCTCTCACTTCTCACACATGAGAGAGCAGTGAGACATTTTGTTGCTTCTTTTCAAAAACGAGTGAGAGGGTAGAAAATATTTTGGTTTTTTCATTCATGAGAGGGATGTTTTATTTTTTTTTTTTTCTTTCTGTTCAAAAGTGAAAAAATGAGAAAATATTTTTTTTCACGCAGGTGCTCATTTGTGAGAATTTAAAATTTTGATAATTTTTCATAAGTGAAAAGACCGTACAAAAAATTTTTCATTGAGCGTTCACTTCTCAATCATGTACATTTTAAATTGATTTGTTTTTCACACAACTGCAGGCGTGGAAAATGTAATATGGTGAACAAATTTTACTTTTTAGTTATCATAGTTTACTATTTCGGATCCATTTAGAACTTTAAAAAATTTTCTGTATAAGTTATTTTAAAAGAAAAAACAATTCCTTAATTGGTTTATTAACATTTATTTATTAGTTTAATCTAAAAGGAAAAAGGCATATACATTAATATGTTTGTATAAAAAATATGTATAGAAATATGTCGTAAGCTTGTTATAAATGTCTTTTTGTTATAAATTTATATTTTTAATTTTATTAAAAATTTGTTTTACATAATACGGATTTTCTTTGTTTTTCATCCTTACCTGTATCAATGCTAATACACACATTCATATGTAATTGTAGGTAGACAATTTTTTGTTGGTCGTTAATGATTGTCAAAAAGAAATATTTTTTTTTCCATTTATGAGGAATTTCATAAATCTCTTTTTGAATTCTCATAAATAAAAACTTTTCGACGCTGAAAAAAATACCCATTCGTTTTTGAAAAGTAGAATTGATATTTTTTCTTATTCACTTTTTCATATATAAACACTTAAAAATGAAAGAGACAGGCACATTGATATGTGATCGCAGGCAGAAAATTTTTTGAAGCTCGTTTATCAACCTGAAAAATAAAAAACAAATCGTAGAATTCTCATTTATGAAAAATATCAAAAATGTTTAAAATTGAATGGTCATAAATAAAAAATTCTGAACTCTGGTTAAAAGAGAAAAAACAGACAAAAAATCAGGATAAAAGGAAAATCAGCATTTAAAAGAATGACAAAGGCCTCGACCTAACTTTACAACCAAGCGTCTAACAATGGCTTGTGTTTTTAATTTCTTAACCCTTTCTTTCCATGCTCCATTAATTTCTGCAAACTTTGAGTATTCGTTGGGAAAGAAAAAAAAGATTAAAAATAAGTTTTTGAGTAAATATTTGTGGCAGTTTTCCAGCCCAAATATACCGATTTATTTAACCAAGTAAATATAACTTTGAATAAACATCTTCTTCTAGATCTAAGTATCGCAATGTTAAAAAGCCAACTGCTAATTTCAACTACACGAAAGTCTTATATACGCACCAATAAATATATATTAGAAAAGGTGATCACTACAGCATTAAAATATATGTCTATCTCGTTCTTAAGCTTATCTTAATTTTTTATTTGTTTTTATCCTTATCTTTATCTCGGTCTTTACCTATATCCTTATTCTTGTCTTTTTTCATCTTTACCTTTACCTTTGCCTTTATCTTTATTTTACCTTTTTTCTTGTCCTTGTCTTATTATTTGTTATCATCTTTGTCTTTGTCTTTATTGCCTCATGTTTACTCATATACCCATACCTACCTTAATGTTTATCTCTATCTGTATCTATGATTTATTTAATTTTTATCTTTGTCTTTTTTTGTTTATTTATCGCAGTTATATTAGTGTATAAGAAATAAAATAAATGTTTTTTATTCGGCTTTGCTGAATCTAAAATACCCTTCAAGTTATACATATGTAAATCAAGTTTCGTGATGTAGCTCCTATCCTATTTTGCAAAAGGTTTCTCTTGATTTTAGAAAAATTATGGATTTGTGTTTGGTTATGTTTTATTGAATACTCTCTTTTAACAGATCAATCGCGTGAAGTTCATCACAATATCAGTTATTTATTAGCCGAAATCCGGCACTTGCGAAAGCTCAACTTATACGAGGGCTACTTTTTGTATTTCGGTAACTGGCAACACTACTTTCAACAGTTAGAATCTGGCAACACCATAATTTAGTTTGGCATTTTTTAGCATAAATGTACTTAAAATATTTTTGTGTACAATTGCTATTAGTCTTGCTTACAAGAAGTTCAGACAATAAATTAAACAACTGAAATGAAATATGGAAACTTCAAGAAAAAATTTTCGCTTTTTTGTTTTTTTTTATTTTTTTTTATTTTTCACAACCTTCGACGTTGGTTATTTTTTTCGAGAATATGTCGATGAATATAGTGCTTTGTATGGTAGTAAAGCATCATTAAAAACCATAATATAATGCTTGCAAAATGAATTCAATTGTGGTCGTAGGTTCATTGCCGACGATTTCAGTGAATGTCGTTCAACATCAGTTGTTGTGCCACAAAATATATTGTGACACATTGTGAGATAGAGGCATTCTTTCACCTTAGTTCTACTGAAAAATTGGTTGTAAAAGAAAGTTGTTCTTGTTGGATACCCCTTAAAGAAGTAATTAGTCAAGAAAGGCCCGCGTCAATCGATGTAAGGAAATTATTAAGAACTTTAAACTGCTTAAAAACACGTGTATAAAATATCGATAGGTGAAAACATATACATGTTCTTATGAGCCGGAAACAAAACAGCAATCAAATGAGTGAATATTCAAAAGCAAACTAATTCCAATAAAAGCTAATTGTGGAAGAGGCACAGCGAAGCAGGCTAAATGACTCGGCTAAAAGAAACTGTGCCTCAATCCAAAATTGTCTTCATCTTCTATATTAGAATTTTCTGTAATAACTTTCAGGCGTTGAATAAATAATTTATGGATCTACTAAACGTTACGTTTGTATGAATTTTTTTTTTTTGGCTCACGTATTGCCAAGGAAATATTTAATGCTGTGTTAAAGTAGTTACGGGATACCAGTAAAAGAAATTGTTTTATTACTACTTAGAAAATTTTTAAAAGCTCTTATTTAAATGGTATTTTTATTGTTAGCAATAATTTTATAAAAAACTTAAAATAAAATTTGAAAGCAAGACAAAAAATAAATTTTTATTTATTTAACTCTTTTTCTTTGCAATTATTATTTTAAGCATAAAAGGAAAATATATTTCTCTGCTTTTTATAGTTCAATATTCTTAAGAGGAAAACTATATTTTTATTTTGTTTTACCTTTTAGTCTTATTTACTTGTTGTTATTCGACACAAAATCATTTGAATATTAAAGTGTCTTATGTTTTGCAGGTTTATTTTTCACTTTGTTTTTTTAACTTGAGATGATTATCCAGTATAAGATGATACATTTTTATATATAGTTGTTTTTTTTTTGCTTGGGTTTAAATAAGATGTTTTGTAGGAAATTGCTAGATATTGACTTTACTAACCTTCTCTGTATTTGCCTAAAGGTTTTTTTTATTACTGAAGGCAGGTGGACTTAACGAAAATTTTTAGAAAGTTATTTGAGTAAAATTGATAATGATTCTTTAAACTGAATAAAAGCACTCAGATATAAAAAAAAATTAAATGAACAAGAAAATTACAATTTGAAGGAATTTATAGAACAGCAAACTTGTAAGGTTTGCCGTATATGAGCTTATGTCTTAAGTCGTATTAGGTTGAATCTTGGAATTATAATAAAGTGCAAACAACAACTATAATAGAAAACGAAATTAATTATTATGGAGTATTCTAATACAAACGTGATGTCTGTATCTTTTAAATTGAATTTTATACAAAGTATTTATTACTTCAGTCGATATTTTACAAAAGATTTATAAAATAAAAATTAAAGATTGTCGCATAGCACCAAAAAGGCAGATACTCAAAATTATTTAGAGAAAGTGTTACAGTTTTGGATAAAGCAACAAGTATATACACTTAAAGGGTGCTTCATGCAAGACAAAATTTAGAGGTATATGAGCTTATCTTCTTAAGTGTAACAGGCAGAATCTTGTTATTGATACAACATACGAATTACTGTATTCCATATAAAAACCTGTGTAGAAAGTAAAATTAACTATCAAAGGTCGCTTCCATAGAAAAAGTAATTCTGACGCATATTGTTTTATCTCTTAAAACTTACATGACAGAAAATTAAAAATTATATTAAATATGTAAAAGTATAGCAGCTAAATGGAAAACAAAAAAATAAATACGTATTTAAAAGGCATTCTTCCACTTTTGAGCTGTAAGAAATTTACACGAATTTTGAATAAATGTTAAAAAAATTAATTTTCTTGCTCTTTTACACCTATTGCAATCTTCCATCTACATGATATTTTTGTTGCAGCTTATTTAGTGTTTTAAAATCGTCTTAAACTTTTGTGGCTTAACCATTGTCATCTAAAATGAGAGTAATTAAAGTTTGTACTTATGCGTTTAAAAAAACACAAGAAATGTAATTTAATATTTATTTAATTATGTATTGCTTTTTTATAGGATATGCGCTTCAGTCCGCTCATATGAATATCAAACTTACGTGTTTGTGTTTCCTGATTTCTTTTCTTGTAATCCTTTCGAAATTTATGTCAAAGAATATTCGAACAATTTTTGTGTCATTAGTTGACAATAATGTTTGCTATGCATTTGTTGCAAAATGTTTCAAATTTTTATTTCGGTCCAATTTTGTTTATTTCCAACTCAAAGTAGCTAGAAATAATGTTTTCGTTTTTTGATACTCCTCAAATTGAATTAAGTAGATTTTTTTTGCTGTTTTCACATTTACCAACACTTTTTTTGAAGTAGGCTTTTTCTATTTGCCAGGGTTTTTTTTTTTTTTGATTGAAACGAAGCTATAGCAATAGAATATTAAATTATTCGGAATAATAAAGCGTCTACCATCCTTATACTTCGAAAAGTTACAGCTGTAGCCATATGCAATTGTTTGCTGTTTAAACGTAAATGTAGCAGTATAAGTAGATGGATATTGGCTTCTTTTGGTGTATCCGTATAAAAGCTGCTCCAAACCTTAATGCCACATATTAGCTTTTTGAATATTTTTTTTTTCTTATTTGTATACACTTACTAATAATGGAACGATGAAATTGATGAGTTTCATAAAAAATTTACCAAAGTATTTATTTTTGCAAAAATTTTACCAACAATATTTGCTTAAAAATATATTTTTGCAATATAAAATTAAAAATTTCATTAAAAGCCGAAAATAACACATTAAAAAAATTTGGAAATTCACTAAGTGATTTAGGTTTCTCCAAAATATTTATTTTCACGAAAGTATCATCAAAAATTTTCAATTCTCCCAAAAATTATACTTTTAATTAGAAATTTTATATTTTATTCAAAACTGATAATGCAAAAATAAAACTAAAAAACATAAAATATTTAAAAGTTTTCTAAGAAACCCCAACAAAGAAAAGTATTTTTTTTATTATTACTGCACAAGCGAAGCTGACAACCAAATATCTGACATCTTCGGTATATTGTTTTGAGTGAAAGCCTGGTTTATACGGAGCCGTGCTTCTCGCACTTGTATTTCAAAAAGTTCTTTAATTAAGAAGTGAAGAGGTTACCCAAATTCACATGATCTAGAAAATAAATCCGCTATCATATTAGAGCTGCTACACAATTACTTTTATATACATACATATTCCAGAGTACCGTGTAAAGATAACCTAATTTGCAAAAATCTAAATTATATAAATATCAATATATATATATATATATATATATATATATATATATATATATATATATATATATAAATATATATATATATAAATATATATATATATATATATATATATATATATATATATATATATATATATATATATATATATATATATATATATATATATATATATATATATATATATATATATATATATATATATATATATATATATATATATATATTATATATATATTATATACAAACTTGATGAACTAGGTAAAAGAAAAAATTTGGTACCCATATTGTCCTATTTAAAACGAAGGGTTACCACCCCATTGCATTTTTGTCAAAAAGAGAACTATCACGAATTAAAAAAAAAAAAGCTGAGACCGGTATTTAATTAAACCGACAAAAGATTCAAATATGTTAATTTGGCATTTTAGTTACACACAACCCAGAACAAAAATTTCAAAAACTGTTATTTTTACAGAATATCATGAAAAAAGGACCTGGTTGACAAATAGTCTATACAGTTGGACGCGCCTTAAAAATACCCATGTTGTATATGTTGGTATGGAAACAAATTCTCAAAATATGAAAACATATACCCCTTTTCAAAATGGTCCAGCTTACGAGAGGTCAAACCTCGAGACAAAATATTTTAGATTTCACCGTAAAAAATACCAATGTTCATATACCCCCCTTTGCACGTGTTTTGCTTCTATATAACTTGAGTCGCTCTAATATACATATAAAACAAATATCCAATTCTTTTGGTGAAGGGTATATAAGCTTCGGTTTAAATATTCCATAATTTTGAACACCACTGGCGATAAATGGATTTTAAAAAAGTATCTTAAAGTTTTGGTCTATTTAATTACACCAAAGTCTAACATTTCATTTAACCTAGACTCTGTTTTTGTAATTAATGTTAATCTGCATTTTTTTTTGTATTTATTTGTTTCACAAGTGAACTTTATCAGAAAAATACAAAAATCAAGATTCTTGTCTAAAAATAATTTTTGCTGTATTTGTCTTAAATGTCAAGAATAAAGTTAAATACAAGTAGCTATAATGAATAGGTTAAAACACTTCTTAATAAAATTTTATGTTGATTAAGTGTATTAATTACAAATAAGGAAGGACAGAAATTAATTACGAAAGCTAATTAAGTTTTTCCATTAATTCGATGCGCATATTAAACAAATTTAATTTAGATTTACTTGGCGAAAATTTATATAAAAGTTTTGCCACAAAAGTGGTTGCGGTGAATGGATCTTAAGAAAGTTCATTCAGGTATCAGCTGCAGGTCACGCATTTTTAACATTAATCAATGTCAATATCAAGTAAACGAAAATGTTTTTTTTTGCTTGGCTTAGACTTTACTCTTTCAAATTTTCCTACACAATGTCAAGGTCAGCGGCATTGTGTTAGATAGTTTTGTTACTTCCTTGCCGGCCTAGAAGGAAGTGGTTAATTGGACAATGGCACAGTAAACTTTTTTGACTGTGTTTAAGTCTTTATTCTTTTCTTATTAATTAATTATTATAATTATAATTTGTATTTGAAATCGCATAATTTTAATAATTTTGTTTCCTGTTTCCTGAAGGTGCCACCCAACGGTGTGGCGAAATATTGAAAAAATAAATGAAAAAACAATATTTTTATTTTTTTAAACCTGACCTAGTGCTTAATTAATAAGAAAAGAATAAAGGTCAAAAAACATTTATATTTATGTTTAAGTCTCTCAAATTGGTAAAATTCAAGTGAAATAAAAGAAGGAATATAAAATGGATGGCAAGATTAAAATTGTCATAAAAAAAGACATGTCATGCTGCTAGGATTAGGTAGGTGAGGGTAAAGAACCACGAATCTCTTAATATCTATTAGGGTAAAATAGTCAATAGTTTTATTTGTTGTTAGTTTTACTCTCATTGAACAGTAGTTGGGGCTCTGTTTTAATTTTGTTTTCTTTGGTTTATTTGGCCTTGTTTAACGTTAACTATTATTTGACCTAATCAGGGAGTCCATAATACTACAACTGCAAATGTATTCAGACATCACGAAAGGAGACAAGAACCCCTATTCCGGCTGGTTGCATGCATATCAAAGGCTCCCGCGTCTTGTTTCGTTTTGCTTTTATGGTGAACTTCTTTTTTTAAAGGGTCGAAAACTAAACTTTACATTTGTTTGTTACGTTTAACACATTAAAAACGCTAGTAAAGATTGTAATTGTTCTTATGGTTTTTGTAACGTTAAGATTTGGAGAGCAAAAGTCCGAAATTACTCTTTGTGATTACAGCTTAAAACAAATTTACATAATTAATAGAAAATAACTTCTTTAATTAATTATTTATTTATTTTTCACCTAGTAGTTACTAAGACTGAACGATCGACTATATTTATATCCTTATTCAATATGACATTACGTAAAAATTGTTTCATTCCAAATTGTTTATATCGATTTGAACAAAAGAATTATTTCAATCTTAGTAAAATCAGCTAGACGAGTCATTGAAGAAGGCAAGTTGTTACCATAAATTATTTTTTCTTTGGAAAGGGCTTTTTAAATTCTTGCAATCGGCAATCACGAAGCGGGAGTAGTAGGACCTTGTAAAGGCAATTAAAGACAGGAGGTAGTCATCACCATGAAAAGCCAAGCTGCCATTAGGGAAATTTCTTTTTTAGCTTCATGCCAACTTGTTTATTTATTTATTCAACTTGTTCCCGGAATACGTTCTATTTGAGGATAAAAAAAAAGCAAAAAGGCTGCCTAGAAATGCAACAATGAGATAATAGGGCGCGGAAATAATAATAATAAGTAAAGATAAATATTTTATGCAACTGCTCGTCAATTGGCCTCCTATATTTTTTAGAATGCGAGACTTTCATTTACTAATGCCTCAGCTTACAATGAAGATTAAATTCCAGCAAGGTGTTTTTCCTTACCCCGGTAAAAATTTAACTTAAATTCTTACTGTAAAGAAAATTAAATTTTTATCCAATAAATACATTGCATAATATTAACATTTGAAAACGATTGCGGGCATATATTAGCAATGGCTGTACGTAAAATCGCTGATTACTATCTTAAGAGTTATTGGCAGCATGACATGAACAATGTTGGCCTTCAGTGCATCGATTGTTGCTGGTTTCAGATTTCACGTGGCCGCATTGAAAGTTACTTAGAAAAAGTCAAAATGATATCGATCATCCACAATTAGGGATTTCTGCTTTATTTTTAAAGAAATAAAATCCAATAATTACCCCAGCATGTAAATCCCACCAAAAAGTGTTTTTTTGCGTGTAATTGAGTCTTTTGTAGTTTGGTTTTATTCCGTTAACTCAGCGTTTGCTGACTGATTTTCAGTCTTCAATCTCAGTCTTAATCTGAAAAATATTTCATTTCTTTTAAATCAAGGGACCAAGCAACTATTCGCTGCTTGAATTTATAGTGATTTCCTTAAGCCTTTTGGCTATAAAACTTTTTGATTTAACATCAGTAAAAGTTATTTGCATAAGCAAAAAATTAAGATTTTTGTAGTTTTTGCTGATTATTTTCTCTGTGTATGTGTAGGTGTGTTTTTATAGTATTTTTGCCTGAAATAGCACAAAAAGAAGTAAATTTTAATACAATTTACCATGTTTCTAAACATTTTCCATTTGTACTGAATCTGACTACTAACAATTTGACGTCAATCAATCTTTTAATTTTTTTTTAACAAAAGATAAAAACATTTCATTAATAACGTTAAGCTTTACAAATTTATAAAAAAAATTAACACAAAAAAAATTGATGTTCCGTTTGTTATGTGAGTTTTATTTAAAACATTTCCTGTTCATAGGTTGTAGAAAAAAGATGAACGGAAATTGAAATATATTTTTTGCCAACATTTTTGTGCAGCATAAAAAAGGATGTTTCAGGAAGAAAAGGATTTACTTAAAACTAATCTAATCGACTTACGTATTTAGGTTTTTTCTCTAGCTCATCAAGTGTCTTGGCAAAGATAATTTCAACCCGAATACGGATGGACAGACGGACATTGATCAATCGGCTTTGCTGTGCATAAGAACTCAGAATAGATATACTTTATGGGGTTGGAGATGAATACGGTAGAAATTACAAACGGAATGACAAACTTAGTTATACCCTTTTTCCACCTGTGGCGAAGGGTATAAAAAAGCTTTATTTATAGTTTAATTTATTGTGTTGTATTTTTAAACAAAAAATATTATTTATAAATACAGCATTTTTATAACAATGATATTAAAATCGTAAGTCTTTATAAATCTGTAAAAAAGCAGTTATTTTCTTTAAAAATAAACGATGATTGTGTCTTTGTAGCATATAACCAAAGGGAAAACTTCTTTAGTAGTTACGAGTTAAGTTCACGCATGCGTCTGTTATTCCGGCTCTGGCTCGTCGGCAATCGGGTGGGGTTATGAAATTAGCTCTTGATGGAAAAAACTACATAGAGTAAATAATTTAATTGCATGCGTAAGAAAATAAGGGTGATATTGAAACTAATTCTATAAAAATATCCGGAAACTAAGAGGTGTAAAAAAAATTAAAATCTGTAATCTAATTATAATTTGTCATAACAATGAAAAGAGAATAAATAAAAATAAAATAGTATAAATACCAGGATGGACAGGTTATTGCATCTATTGATACATTGCTAAAGGTGAAAGTTTGCAACATAATGCCCATCCCTACCATGATCATTTGTAAATTCCAAGAATACGATTAAATAATGATTCCAAACAAAACTTCACCACTAACCAGCCTTCCTTTATCGTGAGAATCAAAACTAAACTATTTAACCATTCAAAATAAAAATTTTATTTTATTCATAAAATTTTATATGAATTTTATTTTTACAAAGGTGAGAAATTAGGCTTATTTAACGTTCATGTTTCTTTAAGCATATAATTCTTACAGTAAATTGATATTAGCATAGTGAAACTCGTTTTCTTTTTCTCTTATTTTTTTTACTTTAAATTTATAGATAAAATAATTTTAATTAAATTTAAATGTAAAAGAACATAAGTTTGTCTTAACACTTCGTATTTACATAGTAGAAAATGTGCCGTACGCAAAAAAAAAAATTACATCATTTAGGTAGGTCAGTTGTGGAGAATATGAATATGATAAAGGAGTAGGATGAAATGCAGAATCAGACGGATAGAAAAAAATAGTTTGATTACTAGGAGAAATTGACTAATTAAAGAAAATTACCTTAATTTAGTTATTTTAAGTTTCACTTATTTTAAATTTCACTTAAAATACTTTTATGACACTAGTTGCTTCATTTTTTTTTTACATTTTTATTTCTAACAAATTAATTTCTAATTCTCTCCTTTTTTATATGTTTTTGATTAATATTCTTTTCCATTTGTCATGATCACAACACCGAATTTGGAATTAACAGTATAAAAATATATATGTATGTATATTGATAACGATTTTTGTTAGAAATTTAATGATTTTAATTATAATTTAATTTAATTTAACTTGCCTCACGAGTATGATAAATAAAACTGATTTGCAAAAATTGTGTAACTTACATGAGTGTTTGGTGGTCTCATCAGTTTCCATCGGTGAATGGCCATTCAGCAATGCTGTGTGTAAGTGTCAAACAGAGAAAGAAATATTAATTTTTTCCCAAATTTACTGATGTAATCGAATTCATCTTTTTAACTATTCTTCGAAATAAAAGTAACAAAAAAAAAAAACTAGCAACCAGTATTTATAATACAATTTTGGCACTATATTAAGGATACTTAACTTAATTTAATATATTTAATGTTATTATATAAGAAATCCGTAACCCACTTAACCATCAACTGACATTAAAGTATCAAATGATTTGAAACCACGCGGCAGTTAAAAGTACCATCAATTTTGCTGTTTGCGTTTGGATCATTTATTTCCTATGAGTAGAGTGATTCTGTTAAGCTGTTTTTTTTTTATTTTTCTTTAGTTTCACTATTTATAACACTAAATTCCATGTGAAAGTGTATTTTTTTTAAGTATAAAATCAAAGTCGACTTGGTGCCAAATCTATAAAAAATAGTTTTTGATAGGAATAATTAAATACCCAGAAATATATTTTGTACATATGTATATAAAATTTACCCATGTGATGTGGCACCAATATTTGATTAAATATCTGTGGTGGACACAAATTATTTTGAATTGATTTAAAACGGTGTACAGGAATAAAAGTTATGTAAACTCTTACAAAAATTAAAAAAAAATCTACACGATATTGTATGCAAAAAAACTTAACCACGTTTATATTACTGTGATCAACTTTACGGAAGTATTTTCTTTATTGTCCGAGTTAAAAACAGAAAGAATGTGGTTCAATGATTTAAAAGCAATTTATAGCCTTTTGTTAACACGTAACATATTGCTTAATAAAAATTTAATGAAATATGCTAAAAAGTAACCAGTTAAGTCATAAGTTTTATGAACCGTAACTTTTCTTCATACAGTACAGTGGGGCAAAACGTTTTACCAATTTAAGCTTTTTTTCTTACAATGACACTAAAGTTTTTATTTAATATATTTTCCTAATATTGTTCTATATATACACTATCAGCATTTTACATCTTTGAAAGGAAACAAAGCGCTAAATTAGTTTTTACTTTACCAATAAAAAGTGTGCTTAGTATATGTGTGTATGTGAGCTGAATAAAAGAATAGTTAGCCAACGAATTTTTATCAACTGCGGTGCTGCATTGGAACCAGATCTTAAACAAATGATCTGCATATAAACTCAAATCTCAACAGCACCATGTATAATTTGAATTTTAAGAAGGAAATTTAACGTTAATTGTTGAATATTATTATTTTAATTTGCTTTTATCTACTAATAAAAAGAAAGAAATTAAATTTAAACTTAAGGAAATTATCTTTCAATTATAATATTTTACAATCAATGCTACAATAATTTTGACCATTTATTCTTTATTTCTAAATGCAACATTAAAGCAATTAACAATTAAGGAAACTCTATCGTAAACATCCCTTTTTTTACAACAACAGTCTGTTACGGCAATGGCTGGTCCTGACCGCTTAAATTTTTTTATTATAAATGTCTATAAAAGAACACATTCAGTTTTTGCATGTTTCAAGAAAAAATTTTATTCGGTTCCCATTCAGTAATCCACATTTCGTTAATTCGAGATCTTATTAGACTCTTTAGGTACAAGTTTTTATTTATAGAAATTTTATCTTAATCAAATTGAAGTAAACAATTCGCTAATTAAGATTCCATTCGATTCTACCCACATTCTATTTGATTATCTCTCTTAAGAAGTCAACCCATTCTTATGTCAATCGATCTATTTAAATCGGTTCATATTTCATTTTTCCTTTTTTCCTTACCATTTTATATTAAAATTTATTTTTTTAATAAGCCGGTTCATTTTTCACAACCTAGAAACCGGTTCACAATTTAGTCCTTATTATAAATGTTCAGATCTAAAATTTGGTTTTTTTATTTAAACATTTTCGAGTAAACCGTTTAATATTTTTTGTTTTGATTTAGTAAAAGTCGTTTTGGAATGAATCATTCTGTTTTTAATATATTTTAGATGAGTTGCTTTACATTAGTTTAGAGTTCATTTGTTTACAACCTGATTTCATGCGAGTTAGTTTTTATTCTATTGCATATTCAGACTAGTGGACCTGACAAACTTCGCCTCGCTCCAATTTTAAGCCTTTAGACAAATTTAGAGTAATAATACAAAACAGATATTTAAACTTTAATGTGATTTATTGGAACGGAATCAGTAGAGAGTGATTTGATAAACAATGTTTTTCGAATTGTCTTCCGGCGCAAAAACAAATAACTAAGACGGTTTCCCAACATGCGAACATGTAACGTACAGCTGACTGTGCGAAAAAGAGGGAAATTCGAGATTAATCTCACAGACTTCTTGTATTGAGATAAAAATAAGAGGCCCGATATATAAAATTTCATATGAAAAATCAATGTTCGTTTTTTTCCAATTTTTTGCATTTTTCACAATTTTCTATGTTTAACACCAAGAACTTTATATTTTTTCATTTCGAAAGTCATTAGGGAATAATTTCACACAAAGTTTCGTACAAAAAAATCATGTTTCGATATTCCAATTTTTCAACCTTTTCGGAGAGATTTTTCAACTATCCGTATTTCGGATTTGGTCCCATTTTTCGTTTCGTTTACTTAAATGACACGGAACCCGTAGAAAATGAATTTGATTTTGAGGGATTGAAGAAATCAATTTTTTTATTTTATGTATAATCATATTATTACTAAAAATATTTTGTAAAAAAGAACTAGACTTTTGCTGTCGGATATAATAAGCGATTTTTATTGATTGTTATGTAAATTTTTTCACACATCTTTTGATTGCAGATAATTCGTTTGTGTAAACAGATGATTAATTTTTTGACGTGTTGCATGTACATATATATAACTGTGTACAAGCAGTCGGAAAACCCTTTCTTTAATTTTAGTTTAACTTAATTTACAAAGGCGATTGCCATATTCGTCTATGACGCGTCTTCTATATAACCCTCTTTAATTTCAAAATTAATTGTTTAAACTCTAAATGTATGCTTACTAGGGTTGAAAAACTAAGGCCACCATATACGTTAAAATTATCTCACTATAGGTACAACGTTTTGCTTTTAGTGTTATTTTTTTGGCACGCATGTAGAAATCTCATTACTATTTGGGCACCCTTTGATCTAAAGTTTTATTTTTTATACTTGCTCTTATTGTGCATATTTTGTGATAAAATTGTGACATATGCTTGATAATCGTAACAAAAATATCTTTTTAAAACAACCATTATTTTTTCACTGTAACCATATATTGTTACAGAGAACATAACATAGTTCCTGTACCCACATTATTTCCATGAATTACAAGCTTATTTTCATGAAGCTAACCATTTTTATACGTGTCTGGTGGCGTAGAATTCTTGAAGCATTTACCTTAGACATCATTTTAAATTAAATTAAATATGTACTGCAATAAAACATTTTGACCAAATCAGTTTGAAATGCTTATTTGCTCGATTTGGTTTAAAAACGCAAGCAACGTTAAAGAAGCTAAAACAACTGAACGTCAATAATCATTGCAGAGTTATAATGAAATACTTTCACAATAAGATATAAAAAGTTCACAATCTTTTTAATGTTAAATGTAAAGTTTTCTTTTAGTAATTTTTTTTAAGTTACTTTGGTTCTTTACTAGTCTTTCACAACAAATCAGCTGAAATAATAGGGATTGTTTACAATCTACCATGAAATATTGCAAAATGTTAGTGTAGCATTAATTTACCCTTTTATTGGAAAAAATTCCGTCTTAAAATAATTTAAAAGTTTTACTTGATCTTGGTTGATAAAGTTTAGAATTTCAATTTTTTTTGGGTGGAATTTGTTTTTTGTAAATGATTTGTGATTGCGTAGTTTAGAAGTTGGTGTACAAATATTTTTTTTTATAAAATTTTAGCAACTGTTTAATGAAGTAAAATATGTTTACCTATTTAGCAGTCTGATGGTAAATTTGCCAGTGGCTAAAGTTGTCATAGGTGTCTAATAAGATGGATACTTTAAATCAATTGACATAATTAATTATCTACATTTTGGAACATGCTGCAGACAGAAAATTTTAAATAAAAGATTTTTATAAAGTTTAAATAAAATTGAATTAATCAATTAAATGATTTTTTGGCCACTTTTGAAGTAGTCTATAAAGAAGGAAGTGAAATTAATACTCTCAAGTTTATGTCTTTAAATGAGTCGGTAGCTCACAAACAGCCAGAAGAAGAAATTATTTAAAAAAAAAACATCAGTGTGAAAATTTATTATTTAGAATCTTTTATACGCTAATTTACTTTGTGTTTAGTTTCTTCATATATAATTTTTTCATTATATTCCCATCAAATGTTTTATTTTATATTACAAAATGAAAGATATAAAAGCGGGAAATCCATACCTATATGGATCATTTAAAATCTTTAACTTTATTATTGTTAATTTCAAGCTAATTTGTATTTAATATTTTTCTATTCTTCTTTTTTACTTTTTTGGCGAAAATTTCAAATCTTCATTTGATTTAGACTGGAAATTTGCATAACTTGTTTAAATTGCTGACTTCAACTGATAACGCTTATTATTATTTTAGCCTAAAGTTGAAATCTTTGCATTTCTAATTTAATTTTTCTTAAAATATAAGCAGCAAGTTTTCGTAGTTTGTTTTACGTATAATTCTCTCATTTGCATAATTAGGATAGTATCTTAAAATCAACTATTCATTACAACCAGTTCAAATTGTTTCGGAAAAAATGTGAAATTATGGTCTATTTGAATTTTATTAGTTAAAAAGAACAAATTTAAAACAGCTTAGAGATAAAAGGAATGCTCATGTTTGACCACGTTCACCTTCTTTTGTAATATTACTTGTTAGTCCTTTAGAATTTTTAAGGAATTAAACAATTTGATAAGAAAATAGCAAATATAACTAAACAGGGAAATTGACGTTTTTTAATATAAAAGAATTTAGCTTTGTTGGCTTTGGAAACAGTTGAAGTATAGACTTTCCTATAGATAGGAAAAAAATTGTTGTGGTAAATATATTTTAGACAAGGATTCAATTTATCTTAAAAAGTTTAAAAAATAAAAATAAGAAGTTAAAGAGTGATCCATAAATGAGACGCACCGATTTATTTTATATCGTTAAGCTTATGTTCCGGAATATGATATTGAAACACGGTTTATTATTCATCGGTACTACTTTTTAATATTTTCTTATATTTTAACTGTAATATGGCATTTTTTTCTAACAACCACTGCTTGTGAATTAACGGTAAATTCAAGTTTATTGCTGTGTTGTGTTTAACATTTAAAACTTTTTGTGTTTATCTTTCAACTAAAATTATTAAGAACAATTGGTTAAAAAATGTAGATAGATTTTGAATAGAAATTCTTTTAATTAACATTTTGTTTTGTCTACTGAAAACAATTTTGTGGGAAGAAGTCGGTGAAAAGGCAAACACTTAATTCTGTTACGCTGCCCTAATGGCTTTGAAAGAAGCTTTTACCATCAACCTAACAAGACTTGGCTTATTCTGGAGCATAAAACAGCAGATCTTCACAATGTGGACACTTTCTAAAATTTTCTATTAGGTGGCAGGTACTATTTTGAAAATGACCCTGTAATGTTGTGATCCTAGACAGAATGCGACACTTGCTATTTATTTAAACAATTTCTATACTAAATCATCACAACATAAGCTGGCCCCTAAACGCGCGAATAGAAATGCAAAGTTCAATTTGGTTAAAATTAAACACTAAATTTTCTAAATTAAAAGAGACAGTTCTTTCTTTTACAGATTAGGTGATGCGAAGCTCATTTTATGCAGTCACTAGCAGCCACTTTAATATAAAGTACTTGACAAACAGCTCAGAAAAAGTCATTTATTTTTATTTTTAGAAGATCAGAAATAACCGAATTTTCTTATAAAAAAGTTAATAAAACACTGTGCGTCATCAAAAACTCCGAACTTGTCTTAGTTAAAAGAAGTATAAGCATCAAATTGAGTTCTTGTTAGAAAAACGTTTTATAAAATTATTTTCTGCTGCTTGATTTTTTTTAAATCCTTTAAAATATATCATAGAATCAGATTAATTTTTAGTTTTTAAAAAAGCTTGCCTTCGCTTTATAACAGTCACATCACGCTTTTCAATTAAAAATATGTTTCTGAGTTTATATCGTTTTCACAAAATTTTAGAAATAAAAACAAATTAGATACTCCTATTTAGAAAACAAGAATTCTTGCTGAATTTGTCTTTTTGGTCACGTTGTGCGACACAAAAATGTCAAAAGACTTAGATGATACTTGAACAAGTTTATCTGAAATAAAAGCAAAATTGTTCAATATCATTATAGTGAAAGCTATTATTCATCATTACAAATTTTTTATCAACATTAGTTTGATCAAAGAGGTGCATATCCCAATTCACAATATTGCAATTTCAGCATAATTATTTTTTGGTCACTAAAGTAAGTAATGGCATACAGACGGGACGTGAATAAGTAACGTAAATGTATATATGCTGCCGGAGAGGAAATCAGTGTTTCATAATAATTTGATGAACATTTGCTATTGAAATCCATTTCGGCGTGTTAATAGAAATGCATTAAATTAGTAGTTTGGAAACAAATTGATCATCTGATCTATCGGAATTTTATTGATTACATATAAGCGACATGGAGGCTCATTTACGCTACACTGTAGATTTGGTGCACATGTTCGTAGATCGCATTTTCCCTATACAGACTTTTGAAGAAGTTCTTGTGACAAAAAGGAGGAGTTGATAATTATGCACCTACTGTACCTTAAGGTTTAGCCCATAAAACATTTAGCAAGCAACAGAATTTTAGAAGTGTTTCCTACGCAACAATAATTAGTCCAAATAGAAATATATTTCGTAGTGCCATTGCTAAATTAGCGCGTAAAGCGCAAGATATCTCTCAAAATTTCTTATGTACATACAAAATGTATGAAACATCCCATTTTATAGGGTTTTATTAAAAATAATAAGTTAACATTACTGTTCACAACAAAATCTGGCGCTTTTATTTAGGTATGTCATTTCAGCGTAAAAGCCATGCGATATTTTCCGTCGCGTCTTACGCGCTAATTTAGGTATGGCTGTTACTAGAATCAGTAAAATGTTATATTTTCATGTAAACTCGTTTAAAATATTTTATTATACCAGCAAAAGTAAATTATTTAATTATTTGAAATCTTTGCTTATATCAATTGATTTTAGTTTTGTTTGATTCCTTCAAATATGCATAAATATATTATGTTTTTCCATGAAATGTTTTATTAAAAACTACAATATGAATTGCATTACTGCGGATGAAGCATATTCATATGGTCGTTTCAAATAATAATTTTAAATAAAAATGTATTTGCATGTGCATATTGCTTATTAAAAAAAATTTTAATTTTCATTGAATCTTTCAAATACATATAAATGGTTCCCACTAGGATCATTTATGTAAAAAAAAAATAAGAAATGAAAGAAAGAAAAAATCAAAATAGTTTCTCAATGGTGTTTTAGTGAAAAACATTTTCGAATTTTTATTGTCTTTTTCCTTCTTTATTCAATGGAGTTCTCATATAATCAATTTAGCTTTTGATATCAGTCTCTTGAGTTTTTTGGACAAAATTTGGATAGAATTTACTGATGAGTAATGCGAGCGATAGCGAAATGGTCATAAGGAAATGCTTTCCCTTCAGTAAAACATTTCACATTGTAGCTTATAAATTTGAAGGAATCAAGCACAATTAAATTAAATTAATATAATCTAATTAGTTTGAAATTTTGCTTATAATACCAGAGTAACATTCTAAAATTGTTAATTGATTACTTTACTTAATACTTAGTCCGCGTATCATTGCTTTTTTTAATTAAAGTTTAGAAAAATGTATTTTTAAGCATTTATTGTAAAGTTTTGCAAACAGTATAACACATTTTCCATTTTTAAAAATATAATGCACTGACAACTGTTATCGTAAAATTATATCGGTAAAATTGGCTGCTTTCACATTTGTATTTCTAGTTTTTCTACGAAATGATATATCTTTTTAAAAAAAGTATTCTTCAATAAAGTTAAATGTTCTAAGGGAACTAGTTACAAAATTTTGTTTAAATCCGTCCAGCAGTTATTACGTGATGCGTGACACAGCCACACAAAAATTCCAAAAATAGATGTGTTATATTCCATATCGATTACAAATTTAAAAAAAAATATTTAATATACAGAAAGGACTGTTTTATTATACGTTTAGATGAAAAAATATATTTAAGAAAACCTAAGGAAAAAAATAAGAGTGATCGTTAAAGCCATGCTGAAAAACAATAAAAAATATTATTTCTGCAATTGATTTTTATAATTAAAGTCCATTTAACCTGAAATAATAGCTGCCATTAATGCAAACATAATTTAAAATAAATAAAAAGATTTTCAGAGCCTTTTGTTCTCACATAAAAAGCAGTAAAAAGTAAAATAATTTCCAATTTCTTAAGCTTCAATTCTCTTTTTTTTTAGAAAAATCTTCTTAAAGTTGCATTCAAGGAGAAGTAATATAATCAGATGGCATAAAAACATTCGAATGAGGAATCAATGAGCATTTATTGCTTTCTGTGGGTGTTGCAAAATGTTCTTTTCTGTGTATGAGCTTAAAAGCCATGTGATTTTAAGTTACAAGATAGAGAAATGAAAAAAATCTAAAAAAATGTAAATCAATATGAAAATAATATTGCATTTTTTATAACTTGCTTTATTTTACCAGTTTTCGAAAGCTTGTTAAATTGATTTTCCTTTTGTAAAATATTTAAAACAAAAACGCTTTTTTTGTTTTAAATTTAGCATAAAGTTGTATAACAACCAAATGTTTTATTTAAAATTTTTGCAAATCAGTCGGGATGGCCACACAGTGTAAATATTTTACATCGTGCAACTTGAGCAGTTAGTAGTTAGAGCCCTAAAAATTCCCTTTTACTTTACTTGAAAGGCACCGAGCGCTCATATTAGGTAAGATGATTACTAAGGAGAAAAACGAAAAAGCTTGAATTGTTTTTAGACTTACTAAATTAATATTGATTGATTACACAAACTAAAATATATAGATACCAGGAACCGTAATGGCGGGTGTAGAGATCCAGAAAATACAGCATTATATTTTGCAAGTGTTAAATTTCTTTACTGTTTAGAACAAACATTTCAACAATTTTTCTTTTTTAAAATTTTTAAAAAATTAAATAAAAAGGATTTTATTTTGATTTATTTTCTTATTTTTTATCTTATATTCGATGTCCCATACACAAGACTTTAAGTCTTATATTGCAGTATGGAACTCAGTACAAGTAAATATAAAATACATCATAAAAATTGTGTATAAACATATAAAATAAGGAACAATGAAAGTTTAAAAATTAGCAAAATAATAAAAATAAACTAGAACTAAATTATTTTTATAGTTAAATAAAATACTTAAAAATAATTTAAAAATTGACCAACTATATTTCTCCTAAATTGATGTGCGTTACTAATGACTTGAATACTCTGGGGAATATCGTTCCAGAGCCTTATTACAAAAATAAAGAATTGGCATTTAGATATGCCTGAGCTGTATATTAAACAAATAAATCTTTTAAAACTAAATAAATTAAAAATTTTATATAAAATTATGAAATTATGAAGCATATTGTTTTGTAAAAAAGTTCTGACAACTCCTAAATATCTGAAAGCAACAGATGTAAATAGGCTACTTTCACCAAAGTGGATGTGTGTATGAAATAAAACAACTTTTAGCTAATACAAGAAGACAAACCATCCTCAGTAAAAACTGCGAAAAACTAATAACTGTGAAAAGCAAAATACCTAGCGAAGGTAAGTTTGATTCATTTTTTAAACCTAAAATATTAAAATTATAGTGACATTGGGCGCATTATTTGACACATATATAATGATAAATCTTCCGTGTTTTATTGCACTTCTGCTACATTTTTCTTAAGCAAACATTAAATAAATTCTGCAGAAACAAAAACATTTTTCAAGCAAACCAACGATATGTATTTCCTTTGTTATACCGCATTTTTACCGAATATAGCCTCCAGTAGGAAAGTAACTTAAGTAACACAGATATATAAAAAATAGTCTTGTATTATTTTCATTCCACACCTTCTAAAAAAATAATTTAGTTAAAAAATATTAAATTTTCACCAACATTAAATGTCATTAATTATTAAATGCAAGTGCCCGTGCAAACAATCAAAATAAAAAATCATAGTGTTTTGTGATGTTTTATTGCTGTTTTTATTTTATTTTTAAACATCTTTTAAGTGTATAAAAGAGTCGAAAAAAAGTCAGCCGTATACAATGGATAAAGAATAATAAAATCAATGTTGATTATTGTTGTTTTTGCTTCAAATTTGATTTTTGTCTTTACTGTATTGTTTGGACACAAATCTTTAGTTTATTTAAAATGTAAGTGAAAAGTTTCCTGAAGGGCTAAGTAAGCGATAGCGAAATGGGCAAAATTTGTAAAAAGCAGGCTGTACGAAATGTATTCAGGTTATCCGTGAACAATTTCTTGTTACTGCCAAGGAACATAAAAGTTTTTAAACAGAAAAAACAAACAAAATTTAAATCAAAATTAAATGTTAAATTCAAATAAAAAAACAGAAAATTTTGGTAAAATGATGGGAGTATTTTTTTAACATTTTATAAATATGTATAAAAATAATTTAATGTTTATACAAATAATAACACTAACATTTGTACAGTTATTTAACAAAAGTTGCCTATTTTAATTATTTATTTAATGAAGAAGATAAATAAAAATGCGGTCTAAAAAATTTTGCTATACTCCATCTTTTTATCCAACCTGCGACTTACAAAAATAGAAAAAAGAAACACATAGAAAAATTTATTAAATAAATTTAAAATTCAAATTTATGATCTTTCAATATTTTATTAACTGCCTTGTTACAAATTTTACTAGAGTTGACTTATAAATTTATTATAATTAAAAATTATTTCTGTTGTTCCAGCTGTAATCAATGTATGTTTCTTGTACAATAAACATCTGGTTTATAACATGAGAAAAATATATTTCAACACTTTTCGTAAATCTTCTATAATCAATTCTACAATATAAGACCTTTATTCATAAAAGCAATAATTTTACTTTAAAATGGTAAATAAAAATTTATGCAATCATTTACGCACTCTGCTGGCAGAATTTTTCTCGGCTGTTATGCAAAATGTTTTTATGCTTCTACGATAATTAATTGAAATTATGTGCTGCTAAACACAACGAAGTATGGTTATAATTTTGATTATGGTATTAAGAGTAAGGAGCAGAAAGTGTCTCATGTAGTTATTGAATGCTTTCATAGACTTCCTAGCAAGAAATGAGTGAGCGAAAGTAGAACATACACCATTTGCTTTTACACACTTGCAATAATTTTAAACGATACGGCGTGTCCGTGTTATTAAATTGGAATGAATGTTTTTTATCTAAGTTTTTGCTTGTGTTTTCACGTATTTGTTTAATAGGGTCGACATGCTGCTTATAAAAGGTTGTTTTATTGAATCTGGTTTAAAGATCAAGCAAAGTTTGCATTATTATATATTTAAAGCCAGAGTTTACTACAGAAATTATTTTTTCGTTTTTAAATTTTTTCACTCTTCTGTCAAGTCAGCGTTCTGCAGGCATCATATTATTTCCTCTGCAGTACCGTTCAATTATGAAAAACATGTTTATATTATGATATTTTATTTTTTTATAGGGACCAGCGGCAAGGGAATGATGGCATGTTAATATGCTAGAAATAGAAAAAAAGGTTATAAAAAGGTATAAAGGAAGTAGTGCGATATTTAGACATTCGCAAACTAATGATAGAAAAGACCTTCCTAGAAAGGAATTAATACTCCAAAGTGTTGTGCGATCCAATTTATCACAAACTGGCCATTTGACACCTTATAAAGAACGTGACTTAAGCATAAAAGTACGAATTTTTAAAACTAGTTTCTTAATTTCATCTAAACACATTTTTTAAACCTTCTGGGTAAACATTTCTGGGCCTTGCTAGCTTCATAATCTATCTTGTTCGAAAGATTGAAATTGAATGGGTTATGAATATTTTGCCAACTGGCTCCTATTTCGGTAATGTTTGTCCTTTTAATAACTTATTTTAAATAAAAAATGTGGTTATTAACTTCAACAAAATAGTAATTTTAGACATTTAAAAGGAAAGTTTGTTTTAGAAAAATAGAAAATTCGAAAGAAGGAGCAAAATTGGATCTTCCGGCTGTCCCTGAATTAATATTGAATTCCAGTAAAATCAAAAGAGTGAGTTCAATACCTGCTGTAGTTACGATTTTCTCTTTTAATTAAAAACAGCTGTTTGGGGTAGTTCATTTACTTCCTATTTTCACTGCGGCTCTCAGCCATCCACAATATAGCACTGTGATACTCCGACGAGACTCGAACTATTCATAACAAACTACTACGTTAGGTTTTGTTCTACGAATACCCCTTTTTTCTGTATAAGTGCTTTCTGCGGTTCTAATCCAAGGTGCCCGTATCAACCCATTTTCTGCGGCTACATGACAATGGTTTTCCTTTTCGAATTTCTGCTGGCGTCTTCTCTAAATCGCAAGACACAATAATTATTTAGATTTTTTCTAATTTGTAGGCTACGGAAGGTATGAGCTACTGTTTTCACCTCTTTTTGCATTTTAAACAACCCATCGAGGGTGGCTACTTAAAAAGGGTTAACTTTTCTTTGTCACTGATAAACTGCTGTTTAGCAACTACAGTGGTAGTTTCGCCAACGGAAGTAAAAGTGTGAGTTCAAATTTTCTTTTGTTTGTTTTACTTATACATCACAAATTTCAGTGATGACAGTAAAAATTTATTTTTTTGTGTTCTTCTCGTTGCTGTTAGGGATTGCCACTATTTCAATTTTCACACAATATTTTAACAAAAGTTGTATTATTTTGTTTTAACAACAATCTTCATATCTCATAATTTCTATGAAGTTTTAAAATATTGATCACCCTTTTTTTTGTAAGGGTGAAATTCTTATAAACATAACGCTACATTTAGAATTATTGACGATATTATCTTTTTTTGTATACAATAATACAATCCATTTTAGGATTTTTTTTATCTTCTATCTCTATCACTACACCAGCAAATAAATAACCTAAAGCTTAAGAGGAATAAGAAAAGTTACTGATTAATAAAATGTTGTGTTAGTGAAATGTTGAAATGCTTGTTAATCTTATGTTTAAGTATCGTTAAAATATTTGTTTGTGTGAAATATTTTCCTCAAAAATATATAATAAAAACAAATGAGTTTTAATTTGGGGTTTTTTTCTATTTATTATTTTGTAAAACTTACGTTCGGGTTGGCGGGTAGAACAAAAGTGTAAAAAGAAGGTAAAAAGAGATTTTATACAAATTTAAAGCATAGGCGCCAAAGAAAAAAAGGAGAGGGAAGATTAAAAAGAGAAATGTCAGAGAAAGTGGAAGATGAAAAAAAAAGGGTTTTTCGCACATAAACATCCCGCCCCCCTTGCACTCGTGCAACAAAGGGTAAGGAGTTAGTTTAATTAAAAATAAGTAATAATAATTTACAAAAAATTAAAAAAATTTACTAATAAAAATTCAAATTCAGAATACAATTCAATTATTAAAAAGAGAGGAAAAAAATACAATAAGAAAAAAAAAAAAGAAAAAAAAAATTCCTAGGATATACGTCCATTCGAAACGTTGATTATAATTGTCGCAGTTTCCTTGGCATAATTAGAATGCTGTGGCTGGGCATACGGCTGGACTTGTGGTTGAATTTGTTGTGAATTCTGTTGTAATTGTGCTAGTTCTTGTTTCAATTGTTCTATTTGTTGCTCCAAGTGTTGAGTGTTTGTATCAACCTTGTTACGTTTCGTTTTTTTGGCTTTCTTCTTCTTGTTCTTCTTTTCTTGGTTCTTCGTCTGAGTCCCTTCAGGGCGATCAGTGCGTGTTTTTCGTCTGTCATCTCGAAAACGGTGCAGAAGCGTGTGGTGCTCGGCTGTGCATTCCATACACCGTTCTCTACTAACGCACTTATCCCTCATATGAGAGTGAGCCAGACAATTAAAAACAGTAGCGATATTTTGCAACAACTTTCCATCGCTCTGCTACCGACATTTTACGGAACTTTGGGCATTTCCGAATGGGGTGTTCACTTTTACAAATGCGGCAGTCTCTAAGGCTTTCATCACGTGGTTTTATTTCGGGTTTACTCCCTGCTGAACCATTGACAGGACGGTGAACTTCAAAACGGGCCGAAGTTTGAGACATTTTGAAAATCTAGGGGTTATAAAAAATAAGAGAATAGGGAGAAAAAAATTATTAATTTTGGTTTGAATTGGGAAGGAGAACAAGCTTCACAATTGGCCGGGTAATAATGCCAGAAGCTGTTCTCACGTCAGCGACTCTAACTTTAGAATCCTGACCAGAATAGACCTTCTCTAGGCGACCTAATCTCCAACAATTTGGGGGCAAATTATCTTGACGGATTACAACCAAATCGCCAACTACAAAGTCCCTATTAGGAAACTTCCACTTTGTGCGTTTGTGGAGCTCCTTCAAATATTCCTCTTTCCACCTTATGGCAAATTGGTGCTGAAGAATTTTAAGCTTCTGCCACCTGTTGGCAAGGCTTAAAGATAATTCTGAGTGGTCAGGCTCTGCACTCCCCAGTAGCGGACGTCCGACTAAAAAATGACCAGGGGTTAAAGGAACCAAATCAGTTGGGTTATCACTCATTGCACATAAGGGTCTGGAGTTCAAACAAGCTTCAATACGAGTCAACATGGTTTCAAATTCAGGGTAAGTAAATTTCTGTGAATTAGAAATTCTTTTCAAATGGGTTTTGAAACTCTTTACCCCGGCTTCCCATAAACCACCCATGTGAGGAGCGCCAGGTGGAATAAAATGCCATTTAAAAGGATTATCGGGACTAAGGGTCTGAACTTTAGATCCTATTTCTTGTAAAAACTTTCTTCGATCAATACTGAGTAACTTTGCAGCACCAACGAAAGCTGTGCCATTATCAGAGTACATATGTCGAGGTGCCGAACGGCGGGATATAAAACGGGTAAATGCTGCCAGAAAAGCTTCTGAGCTCATATCCTCGGTCACTTCTAAATGTATTGCTTTTGTACTAAAGCAAACAAACACTACGACATAACCTTTGGACATTCGACAACCTCTTCCACTGTAGGATTTAATGTCAAATGGACCTGCAAAGTCGACGCCTGTATAATCAAAGGGCTTCCCAATAGACGTTCTTTCCGGGGGTAAGGCAGCCATCATCTGATGACTAGTCTGCTTACGATGAATAACGCATTCCTTGCAGTTGTTCACAATCGTACGAACTAAATTCCTGAGTTTAGGGACCCAAAATTCAATTCTAACAAGTCGTGCCAATAACGCATTTCCACCATGCAGCGAGTATTTGTGGACAAAGGTTAAGTATAACCGAGTAAAAGGTGCATAATAGGGTAGAATTTTTGGAAAACGTTCATCATACGTCAGACCTACTGCCTGAGCAAGGCGACCATTTACTCTCATGAGTCCACTTGAATCAAGGAAAGGATTCAACGAGATTAATTTACTATTTCGGGGTAAACTCTCGCCCTTCAGAAGGCATGAGTATTCAGGTAAGTAAAAATGTTGAGATAAAAGGGTTAAGCGTGTTTTCACAAATATTATCTCCGACCTAGATAACTGCTGGGAATCATAAACACAATCACACTTTCGCACTCTATTATAGAAACGAAAAATATAGGCAATGACTCTCATAGCTCGGGGTAAACTAGAAAACCTCTTCAGAATATCATCAGTGCTATTAGAGTGGGTAAAAAGAGTCATTATATTTTTTGTCTCGAGATTAGTGTGATAAATAATTTTCGTCCGGGGCCAATTTTCCTCAGGCTGGCTTAACCACTGCGGGCCATTCCACCATAAAGTGTTTTCAACTAAATCTTGAGCAAGAGATCCTCGGCTTGCCATATCAGCGGGGTTATTCCGAGAGTCAACATGAGACCAATTCTCAGTGCCGACTTTTTCCAGAATCAACGCAACTCTATTTGCAACAAAAGTAGGCCAGTGGCACGGGGGTTTTTGAAGCCAGGATAAAACTATGGTAGAATCAGTCCAAAAATGAATCCTTTTCCTGGCTAGATTCATTTGAGAACAAAGCGATTCTGCCATAGTCGCCAATAATGCTGCTCCGCAGAGCACTAGACGGGGTAATGTCTCACATTTAACCGGCGCAACTTTTGTCTTAGCCATAAGCAGATGTGCTGTTATTTTCTTATTAGGGCAAATAGCTCGTATATACAGAGTTGCTGCGTATGCCTTCTCAGAAGCATCGCAAAAACCATGGATCTCTACATCAAAATCGGGGTGAAAATTAACCCATCTTGGAATGTTAATTTTCTCAATTTGCGGGTAGTCCTCTAAAAAAGCGTGCCATTGGTTTAGAGTTAAGGGGTTTAAACATTCATCCCAATCTGGCTTGTCTTTCCAAATCTGTTGCATTATTATCTTAGCGACAATAATCTTAGGGGCAAGCCAACCGGCTGGGTCAAATAGCTTTGCTATTTCTGACAAGACAGCACGTTTTGTAACAAAGTCCCTATTCGGCTGCGCAACAAATTTAAAATAGAAGCTGTCGGAACAGGCATTCCATCGCAGGCCAAGTGTCTTAGTCGTGCTCGCGTCCGAAAATTTCAAGAAGTCTGCTGCTAACAGACTCTCGCAGGGTAAATCCTCTAATAAACGTTTATGATTCGCAGTCCATTTCCGCAGAACAAAGCCAGCAGAGCCAAGAACGTTTATTAGATCATTACGTCGTATTATTGCTTCTTCTAGCTCATGTGAACCAGCAAGAACATCATCGACGTACATTTGGGTTCGCAATATTTCGGACACTGCAGAATTTTGAGCTTCGCATTCGCATGCCAATTGGATTAGAGTCCGAATGGCAAGATACGGTGCACAGTTCACTCCGAATGTCACCGTTTGAAGCTCGAAATCCTTGACTTCGACTTCGGGACTTTCGCGGAATAATATCCGCTGAAAGGGGGTATGATTAGGATGAACAATAATTTGCCGATACATTTTCTCAATGTCAGCATTAAACACGAATCGATAAAGACGCCACCGTAGAATTAAGATTGTAAGGTCAGCCTGTAGTACAGGGCCTGGGTAGAGGGTATCGTTTAAGCTGACGCCGTTTGAAGACGGGCTGGATGCATTAAACACGACACGAAGTTTCGTCGTCACACTATCGGGTTTGTACACAGCATGATGGGGTAAGTAATAAGAGTTCATTTCTAAATGGCAAGAAGAAATTTCCCGCAAATGACCCAATTCAATATACTCGCCAATTACTTTGTCATACTGTGATTTAAGTTCGGGGTTTCGTAAAAGGCGAGTTTCATTTCGTTTAAATTGAGAAAGCGCAATCTCACGGGAATTACCTAAACAAAGGTTTTTTGAAAATTCCTGTTTAAAGGGTAGGGAAACTACATAACGGCCATCGGGGTTTCTGAAGGTTGTCGACTGGTAATATTGTTCACAAAATATCTCAGCTTCGGACAATTGAGTTGCTTTCGGTACCTCTTCGAGCTCCCAAAACCGAGATAGTTGATTATTTAAATCAATATGGCTAAAATATGAATTAACCGTATTCAGGGGGTTGCAGTGAAAAACTTTACCAGTAACAATCCAACCAAACATTGTATTTTGAGCAATCAGGTTGCCATCGGGGTGCTTTTCTACCTCGGGTAATAATATCTGGGGGTATACATCTCCCCCTAGGAGCAGATCCATTCGGGTAAAACTAACGTCAGTCTTATCGATTTTAGAGAAATTAGACGGGTTGATGTTAGCAATTGTACATGTTGGCAACCGGCCAGTCAACTTCTCTACGACATATGCCTCACATTGAAGTCTAAAATCTGGGTTTGATTTAGAACCAATTGTGATTAAGCATATCTTAGAAGTAGTCGCCGTTAAACTGCCATTAAGACCAGTAATTTTCGCCATAGCAGACGGCATTGTGGGTAAACATAATTTCCTTTGCAACTTTTGGGAAATAAAAGTGGCTTGAGAAGCAGGATCGATTAGCGCCCGTGCCATGCATTTCATATCGCCGACAAAAACTTCACAAGTTGTTGTACCTAGCAATACTGTAGATTGGGGGTTTGAATCGACATGCGAGGCATAAGACTGAAACGATCGAGCTGCGCTTGAAGTCGCGGGTCTGTCATCAGAGTTAACTTGGGGTGGACTGTAATTTGAGCCATGAGTGCCAGAACTTCTGAAAGTATTTCCATTACTGGAAGGATTAGGAGGGTTCGAGCGAGATGGATTAGGATGCGTAAAGTTACTTGGGCGATCAGGGTTTCGAGTAGAATTTTTATGCAGAAGAGAGTGATGTTTCTGCTTACAAATATAGCAAACATTAACGCTTTTGCACGCTCTATATTCGTGGGATGAAGCTAGACAGTTTGAGCAAAATCTAAGCCTCTCTACAGTGGATAATCGATCATCAACAGTTTGACCTAAAAATACAGGACAAAGCCTAAGAGGATGTTTCTCGGGACATAAAACGCACTGCGTCACATTCTGACTCTGATTTGTCTTAGCAACAAATGCTTTAACTTTTCGGGAATCATTAGAGGGTTTTTTCGTGTTACTCGAAACATGATTCTTAACGGGGTTTTGAGGGGGATTTAGATGGGATCCTCTAATATCATAAACGGATTCCAGGGTCTTGTAACGCAATGTTAGGAACTTATCTATTTCATCCCATAATGGCATGTCCACATCACGCTTCTCTGACTGTTCCCACAGACTTAATGTGGTATCGGGGAGTTTTGTAGAAGCAATGTAGACAAAAATAACGTCCCAGCTATCAGTTTTTACATTGAGCAGCGACAGATTAGTAATACAATCATTAATGGTTCTCTGTAGTTCTTTAATATTTGGGCCAGTTTCGCGGGTAATGGGGTTGATATTAAAAAGAATTTTCAACTGGGCGTTAATGAAAACGCGTTTGTTCTCATATCTGTCCATGAGATTTTTCCATGCAATGGGAAAACCATCTTTAGTCAATGGGCATGTACGGATCATTTTATGTGGCTCCCCTTTAGTGTATTGCAAAAGGTAATACATTTTCGAAGCAGGGTCAATTCTGGGGTTATCCGCTACCATACATTTAAATGATTCGCGGAATGAAGGCCACTTCAAATAATCTCCGTAAAAGGGATCTATTTCGCAAGGGGGTAAATGAGCAGATGGAATAAAATTAGGCTCCTGAGCCTTCTCGTTTTTCGAGGATTCCTTTAAACGCTCTAAGTGATCCGTTATGAGGGAGGCGCCACGTACATACATACCGTACGAGCTCATGTATTTTTGCTTCACCTCAATAATCTGAATCTTCGGATCACTTTCGGCTAAAATTAATAAAGCATCGTAGGATTTTCTTACTACTTCCCATAAGCGATGCAATTCTTTCTCATGGATACTTAAAGAACCAATGCTATGTTCCGCGGGTGGAACAATACTAACGTAGGCCTCAAAATCGACCAAACGATCGCAATTCCTAATCAAATCATTTACTGTCGCCATCTTAAAAATTGGTTTGTGCATAAATAATTGCAAATATTATTAGCTAATTAACGAAATATGGGTGCAGGATTACTTTTGAGGAAAAAAAATACCGACAAAAGCTAATAAATTAGGCAATAAATATAAACGGGTAAAAAATAAAACTTTTGAAAAAAAAGCAAACAATAATTGAGTAAAAAAATCAAACTAAATTTGATAAAACGGGGTATATTTTTTTCTCTGAAACCTTTTTATATTTAAATAAAAAATAATTAAAGTAAATTTACACTGTCAGGCTTAAAAACCGAGCAAAAACGACAGTACTAAAAAATATATTCAATAATGAATACACTTTTCTCACAGTGTAACAGCACTTTATCAAAAATAAAAAGGTATAAAATTTAAAACAACAAAAGTGTTGCACGAATAAACGATGAGTACTTGTTTCGGGTACAAAAAATATATATTTAGTTACCAAAAAACGGCTCTAAATCAAAAAATTCCAAATAAATATGAGTAAAATAATTAATTGGCACGTAATGTGCAATATTTTATTAGAATTTTAATTTTTCTTGGGTAAAAATTAATATAAATATTATAAAACAACCGAGTACTCGTATTATTCGTTCACTCTGAACTTTTGCAACACTAATGTAATGTGTGTTACAATATAAAAGCAAGCAAAAAAATAAATATCAAAAATAAAATAAATAACAAACAAACAACAACCGAGAGAGAGAGAAAGAATTATGCATGCATTAACATACAAACAAACGTTCAGAAAATTTTTTGGTTAATTTTGTTTGTGTTTTAAATCACACTTCACAAATTGCATTTAATATAAAATTAAATTAAAAATCACAACACGGCCGTCCGTCTGTTTTGTTTACTAAAAAACAACGAGTAAAATTATTTTCTTTTTCGCTATGTGCGTATTTATTAAAAACAGCTTTAAAAGCACTGGGTTAATGCTTTACAAAAGCTTTTATTAAAACCGAGTAAACAAACAAAACAGACTTTAGTTAACATACAGCACAAATTATGTTAAAAATTATAAAATTCACACGGGTAGCCGACTATTGTTTTTTGTAAAATTGCACTTCGGTTTTTTCAATATGGTTGAATATTTGTTTATTCTTAAATGCACAATTTATTTTTTCCACTTTTTTTTTTTTTGCCTTATAATGTAACACTTTTTTTTTTTTGTAAATAAATCACTTGTTAATTTAAAACAAATGACTTACCTTTCTTTCGTACAAAAATAGGGGTGGGTTTTAAATGTTGAAATATATAATTAACAGGCAACAAGAGCTGTTGTCTTCCTTCGGGTTTGTTGTTCTGCAAATAAAAAATATTTTTAAAGAAAAATATTTCACCGGGGTTTGGTAAATCCGGGTCGATTGGACCAAAAAATGTTTGTGTGAAATATTTTCCTCAAAAATATATAATAAAAACAAATGAGTTTTAATTTGGGGTTTTTTTCTATTTATTATTTTGTAAAACTTACGTTCGGGTTGGCGGGTAGAACAAAAGTGTAAAAAGAAGGTAAAAAGAGATTTTATACAAATTTAAAGCATAGGCGCCAAAGAAAAAAAGGAGAGGGAAGATTAAAAAGAGAAATGTCAGAGAAAGTGGAAGATGAAAAAAAAGGGTTTTTCGCACATAAACAATATTGATAGACAAATTTGTTGATTTTCGAAAATATATTGCTTTTGAATTTATTTTGTGAAAATATACGATTGAAGTGTTTTAAAAATAATTAAATTGTAACGTATTTTGGAGATAATGTGTACCGCAAGATTGTTTTAAAAATTACAAATGTTTTTAAAAACGATTGTTAAATAAAAATTTATTACTATTTTTATACTTATCGCCGAATAATAAAGAACGAAGAAGATAGGCAAAGCCAGATATTCTAGAAAAATATTAAATTTTTAATACAAAATAAGCTTCACTTTACTTGCGCAGAATAAAAAAAAATATATTTTTTGTGGAGCCGCAGTAGACGAAATTGTGAAGACTCTTGTATAGTAAAAGAAAAAAATTGTAGTAAAAACCCTGTCGGCATTTTAGTTAAAAAGGAAGGTGACAGACAACACAGTAGTAGTAGTAGTATTTGAGAGTTATAGCTAAATTGACTAAATGATCTATAAAAAAATGAGGGAGGGCTCGAATACCGCCCTAGCCACAGATAGTTTCGGTGTCGTTAGTTGACTTTGGAGTCTGTCCAAAGTCACAAATAATTGAGATAAAGCAGTATAAGTTTGCTAAATCTGATACTTATAAACCAATAATAAATACACGAACTAGAACTTAAATTGAAAAAAAAACTTGATAACAAACATTATATCATTAACGGCACAAAGAATTATTGTGGGAAAATCATATAGATGTGGCTAATTTCGGTATCATTTACATAACTTTTCATCAATGATTTTTCTTTTTATATATACATATATATATTTTAAAAAAAAGCTACGAGGGCTGCTATATATATTTGTGGCCTGGCAACACTGAGTGCTGCCAATTGCAATCTGACATTTCCATTGGAAAGTTTGTCATTTTTAAGCATAATCGTACTCAAAACGTTTTGCCGTACGACCATTACTTGTGTTGGTTACAGTGACTTGAAAAAATTAATGTAGAAAAAAATGGAATTAACTCGTGAACATTTTCGTGCCGTCATTTTTCACAACTTTCGACGTGGATTATCACGACAAGAGTGCATTGATGAACTAATATATTTGTATGGCGATGAACCACCATCCTATAGCATTGTGAAAAAGTGGTGTAATGAATTTAATCGTGGCCGAAGCTCGCTCAAAGACGAATTCCGTGAAGGTCATCCAAAAACGGCTGTTGTGCCAGAAAATATTGATGCCGTGCGAAAACTCATAATGCAAGATCGACATGCGACATACCGAGAGATAGAGACAGCCTTGGAAATTTCATCCACCAGCATACATTCGATACTGCATGAGCACCTGGCCGTAAAAAAGGTTTCTTCTCGTTGGATCTCGAACAATTTGATAGTCGCTCAAAAAAAGGCTCGTGTCGATTGGTGCAAAGAAATGTTGCAAAAATACGTATGCGGTGCTTCAAAAGACGTTTATAAGATCTTCACAGGTGAAGAATTATGGATCTATGCGTATGAGCCCGAAACGAAACAAAAATCGACCGTGTGGGTCTTCAAAGACGAGCAAAATCCAACGAAAGTTGTTCGTGGAAGAAGCACTTCGAAGCAAATGGTCGCCCGTTTCTTCGGCAAAACTGGTCATATGGCGACTGTTCCGCTTGAGCAACGTAGTACGGTCACTTCTGAGTGGTACACTACAATTTGTTTGCCTGAAATCATCGGAGAAATTCGAAAAACCAACACCATGACAATGCGAGCTCTCACACATCGGCTAAAACCAGAGCGTTTTTGACCGGCCAAAACGTCGAATTAATGGATCATACCCCGTATAGCCCTGACTTGGCACCTAATGACTTCTTCTTGTTTCCACACATCAAGAAAAAATGCGTGGTCAACGATTTTCGTCGCCAGAAGAGGCTGTTGAAGTGTTCGAAAACCATGTTTTAGAGGTGTCTCAATCGGAGTGGAAAAAGTGCTTCGAAAACTGGTTTGAGCGCATGCAAAAGTGTGTAAATCATGCTGGAGAATACTTTGGAAAACAATAAAACCATTTTTGATTATAAATATTCGCATTTTCACTATTAGGCCAGAAATATATAGAGCAGCTCTCGTAGATATGAAAGTCTAAATAAAAATGGATTAAGCGAGAATTACCAAGCAATAGAGCAATCCGTTACTACAACGGATTATACCCTGATGAGGTTAGAAAACTTGTTTCTGAAAACTGCAATTTCGCATGCGCAATGCATTTTGCATCAAGAGTTTATCCCTTTTTGGTTTATTGGCTTGGGAATCACACTACACATTACAGAGAAATTTAGTTTTTAGCGAAAAGTTCTCCTTCTTTACCTCTATCCCCTCTCTACCCGCAACGTTCTAGTTCTGGCTCAATGCGTAACATAAGTAGGAGCTATCCCTGAATTTTGGCAAAGTTATAATTTAAAGTTCTTTTAAAATTAATTTTCAATTTATCATTTTATAAGTTATGTTATCAACAATAGATCTTTCGGCTTAATAGTATTAAGATTAGGGAGATAGATGATTTGGCAAAAATGGGTCGTAGCTGACCTTAAAATACTTTTAAGGGTTCCATACCAAAGGTTAAAAATGTTACCCCATTGTTATTATGATAACATTTGTGTCTGTCTATTTCTGCTATGTTTATCTGTCAGAGCCCTTTATCTCTGAAATCGTTATACAGCAGCCTAGCGTGGACAAGAAGAAAAACAAACGACCTTAAATTAAAAGCTGCCAAATAGTTATGTGATGTTCCTTGTTTTTAACCGCAGAAGCCATACACTTCATTATTTTTATTTTCACTATATAAAAAATACAAAAAAATAAAACAAAAATATAAATACCTTTCTTCTTCTACAATACCGTTCAGTAAGTTAATGGAATTAAGCACGATAGACTGCTTTTGTCAAAGTTTCACTAAACTTTTTAATATAAATTACAAATTATAAATTACAAGTTTTCGAAAGTCAATAATTAACTTTGCTTCATGCTATAAAAGTCCGACTGAAGTAGTATGAAAAGAAGTGCGGTCGAGATTGATTTTTTTTAAGATATTTAATTAGCCAATTTTAAATCGCAATGAAAGCAATACTAAGCTGGTTACCGAAGTCTCACTTGAAACTAATTTACGTATAGACGATAGAAAAATATTTTTATTTCACTATTTGTTTCCTGTGGACTTTAATTTAAATCCTTAAACTTTAAATAAAAAATGTTTTCGTTGTTAATTTATGAACAAATTTTAAAGAAATAACATTAACTTAGAACAATAAATTTTCTAACAATTGATTGTTTTGAGTAGAAAAATCCAATTATTTCCACTAATAGCTTTTAGTCCTTGGTGTGTGCTTTATTTATGCAAAGACATCTTATTTTTTCTTTTTAACCATCCCTACTTAAGTTTCCCAAAATAATGTTTTTCACAAAAAGAATATCTTTTTAAGATGAAGAGGGGCTTTTTTCTGTTGCTATTGTTGGTTATTGTGATGACCCCAATACAGATGAGCCAAAAATTTAATAAAATGACTCAGTTATAATAAAACGTTAAAGGTTTGTTTAAAAGATAAATGGGAAAATGACACTCTACAGAATAGTTTTTTTGCGTGTGTTGTTTTAAGGGTAGAAGAAAAGATGTTGATTTGATGCATTTGTGTGTGTATTCATAACAGGCCCTGCTGTATGAGTGTTTCTTTAATATTTCAGAAAGAAGCACCTGACTTCTTTTAGCTTTTACAATTTAAAATTTAAATTTACGTTTAATGAGCAAAAGCTATTTATAATATCAAGTTTTTAATAACAAATTTTAATGTGAGGACGATGCATGTCGTCGTAATGGGTAATATGAATTTTTTTAACCTCATTTTAATTATTACAATAACTTAAAAATCACCCACCCAGGTTATTTTAAGCGTAAAGACTTTAAAAAGTGTGATAGTTTTAAAAATAATATCAAAATTGAATACTTTTGATGGCTTGAGTTTGGTAAATGTTTTCAGGTTTTTTTTGTAACAACTGAATTAGATAATGCGGCTAGGGTTTATTTCTATTTTCAAAATTTTTAAGACAGAATAATATAGTCTTTTATACAGTGACTAAGAATTTGTTTAAAATAAAAAACAAACATATATAAAATTCATAAAGAGTATGTACAAATAGTCCGCTATGGAAATAAATTGCAACAAAAAAATTTTTAAATTAAATAGTGATTCCGAAAGACCTTGTATTTTACGAATACGGCCTTGTCTATTAAACCACGATTTGCAGATGATTGATATAAAGGGCTTTCCGAAAAGTAATAGGTCGAGGCTATAAATCTACACAGGGCTTGTATTGCTAAGTCACTTTAAAAAGAAGTAAAAAAGATTAAAACTAAAAGGTGTTCCACTAGTAACGTTATTTTCACAGGGCCTTATTTAGTTTTACCCAAAGTGTAACAAGTGCAGAACCCATCGCTTCTAATTCAAACTACTGCTTGGCGTTTTTGTTTCTCTTTATTTTTAATTTCTTCCCGAAAATTTTATATATCAGGGAAATACCGATTAAAAATATATATAACCTTGATTACTAGTTGGAAAAAATTATAAACTCTGCAAGTAAGCAATACAACACTTTTTCAAATACTGAATAAATATCTAATGTGAAATTTCATACTTTTAACATTTAGGAACTAGTATCTGTGAGCTAGACAAAGTATATAGTGAGAAAACAGACATTTTAAAAGTAAAATTTGCTAAAAAGTTTCATATTTTTTATCCTTTTTATTGATCAGATAAATTAATCAATTTATACTTCGGTTTCATAAATAGCAGTCCATCATGACCAAATTGTGAATAAAACCATATCTAATAAAATCTTAAGCATGAGGCTATTTTGGCGTATTTATATTAAAAACAATCGACACTTTTTTCTTGGTTTTCTTGAAATTTATTTTATTATATTTTAGTATGTTTTAGAAATCAGTAAGTTAAAATTCATCTCATTTAGAAATTCAAACTTTTACAACTTATTTAACTGTCTATTTATATTTTATTTTAATAAAAATAGCTTTGTTCTCATAGTCCCATAAAACGAATAACTTGCGTTCAATTTTCTAACATAAAATAATTCACAAACTTTTTTTGTTTTTTTAATAGATTTTTTTAAATGTTATTTATTCTCTTATAATCAGATACTTAAAAATTCCATTAAATATATAAAAATGTATTTAAAAATCTTAAGAACAGGCAACAAAGTATTTATATTGTTTTAACACTATCTGTTGCAAAGATAGCGAAAATCTCGCTAATAAAAAATTCTAATGTATATATATTTCTTGCATATAATTTATGTGCATTAAATAAGCCTAAAATATTGCAGGATTATGTTTCAATTTTCTTCGTAAATAAAATAAATAACAAACCAAAACTTAGTGGCGGTTAAGCAGAAATCCAAGTTCATAATTCATGTTTTTTTATTTGATGAACATAGCTTGGTGTTAGACGCAGAGAAATGTAAAGAACTTGTTTAAGTTATTTATTTTTCATCATTGACTGTTTTCTTCACAAAAATTAAAGGTGTGTTAAAAAATTTTGTTTCATTTTCATAATATTAAAATATACAATTAGTGTTCCAATAATTGATTTCGTATGGCCGTATTTAAGCTGAAAATGAATTTTAACCAACCAAATATAATTAAATGTACCGATGTGTAAAATTGAGTTTCCATGTTTTTATCTCCCAAATTAGTTTTAAGATAGAAATGCCCCAATTTTACATTGACATAAACGCAAAAAGGGCAGCTAAATCTTGTAGCTCTAAATAATAATAAAATACTCTAAATAATAATAAAATAATTTTTGCATAAAAAAGAACACTTAAAATAAGGCATCCGAGCCTTTTATCTAACGCTCTTTTTAGCGTTTATTTGATTTCAAATATTTCACTTAAACTACTCGTATAAATAAAAAAAATAGTAATTATAAATTTACAATTATACACAGTCCCATAATTCGAGCTCTCAAGTATACTTAATACATAAACTTTTTTATTTAATTTCTTTAGAAATTTAGATATATATATAGTAATTTAAGCTTATTTGCAACCAATATAATTTAATGCAACGAAAAAATTTTTTTAAAAAACATTACTTTTATATTTAAATAATAAAATAAGTCAATGGGTAAAAAGTCAAAAGGGGGAGGTTCTCAGGTTAGCCAACTAAATTTATTTTTATTTATGTTTGGAAGTAGATTTTTATCATCCAAATATATACTTTTATCAAATCTAGCATTATCATTTGTGAATCATTGCTATGGATTGCTTTTGTATTGGCTCTTCTATATATATGATAAAATATAGAAATGCCTACTTTATTAAATTTTAATGTTTTTTTGACCTTTATTCTTTTCTTTATTCTTTTCTTTTTAATAAAGCACTAGGTCAGGTTTAAAATAATAAAAATATTGTTTTTTATTTATTTTTTCAATATTTCGCCACACCGTTGGGTGGCATCTTCAGGAAACAGGAAACAAATTTATTAAAATTAAGTTATTTCAAATATTTGAAATAACTTAATTTTAATAAATTTGTTTCCTGTTTCCTGAAGATGCCACCCAACGGTGTGGCGAAATATTGAAAAAATAAATAAAAAACAATATTTTTATTATTTTAAACCTGACCTAGTGCTTTATTAAAAAGAAAAGAATGCCTACTTTATTTTGAATAAATTCCTTTTTATCTAGGTAGACAAATGCCTCAGGTGGTACAAATCCGTTTTAGAGAGTTTTGTATATATATTCTTTATTGGTGTAAAAAGGCGCCATAATTAAATTAATCGCAGTGCATTCCGAGCTTTTAGCGATATGATTTCTAATTAGATGATAATAAAATTGTCAATCCTACCTAATTTAGCCATATTATATAATTTTTGGTTCAATATGAATTTCGTATAACCACTCTTCTATAAAGCGATGTGCATGCTCTCAGACATTTTCTTTCGAAAACTCCAATTTTCTCCATATATACTGGCGAAATGTTGAACTATATTTCACAACCATATGCTATAATAGGACGAATTAATGATTAGTACAAAATGACTTTAACTTGGGATTGAATGTGCTGAGAATAAAATAATTTCTTTCATATAAAAAAAGCATTTCTTGCTTTTTTTAATTCCATATTTATATGACTATTGAAGTACAAAAATTTATCCAAATTAATTCCTAAGTATTTAACTATTCGTTTATTGGGGATATATATATTTGAATTAGATTTTATGCCAAACTCCTTCCATTTTGTTTTAATGTTGTGGTTACAGCTTCAGACTGGAGAGTCGAAAAAGGATTGTTTCACATTTGCTAAAGTTAATTTTCATTTTCCAATCTAAAGCGTATTGTTCAATTATTTTAAAATTTTGTTGTAGCTTGGCATTACTTCTTTCTATTGTACTATCAGCTTGATAGATTATAATATCATCAGCAAATGAAATAATATTATCTAATTTTGCTAACAAATCATACAAAAATATATTGAAAAGTATTGGGCAGTTCACCATGCCTTGTTGCAGGCCGTTCACTATTACGAATTTCTTCGAACTTACTTGATCTCTATTATACACTGAGAATGTTTTGTTACTTAACATGTTATGTATGAGTATTAATTATACTCATAAATAACTCATACATAACATGATATATAGGCATTTCATATTTTAATAGTTTGTATATTAAAGCAGATAGCCATACGCTATCAAAAGCCTTTTCAAAATCAATTAAACAAGCACCAGTGTACAAGCGTTTATTGAGATTCCAATGAATATTTGATACCAAAAGGTGCGTTGCGTTTAAACCCGAATTGCCTTTCACTCGTTAATTGTTTTCTTTCGCAGAATTTTACTATGTTGTTATTAACGCATATTCCAAAAACCTTACTTATATTTGGTAACAAACTAAAAGCACGTACGTTTTTGTTGAAAGTTGTAATTTTTTGGCAAAATCACAACTTTCGCTTCTTTCCAAGCTCGTGGAAAGTAGGAGTTGTTAAGTATATTATTAAGAAGGGTGCAGTATTCTAGAACCATTACTTCAGGAATATTTTTTAAAATAATATTAGGAATATTACCTATTCCTAAGGATAATTTTTTCTTAAAATTTCGGAACATGTATAATAATGATTCAAAAGTTACAAAATAATTTTCGTTTATAGAACCCTCAATCTTGTTAGCTTTGAGGTTGTCTGAAAATATTCTATAGCATGTTTGATTAGTCTCAAACTCGTTCTTTGTTTCCAAAAAACTGTTGGAAAATGCATTAACATCAATATGCGCGCTATTTTGGGGATTAATCTCTTTAAAAGAATAAATTGATTCGAGATAAACACCAATTGTGGTTAAAAATTGTTCTTCATCCCTAATTATAAATTTATTATTTTCGTTGTCCTTTTCTAGGTCATCAATTCTAATACCGGCATTTCTTATTAAAAATTCTTCATTTTGAGGTGTTTTTATAGTATTAATTTGCAAAGGCTGTATTTTTCGAAATTATTTTTTTTTTGCTTCGGAAAATGCATTTGATAAGTCTTTACTATAAATATTTTCAAGTTTTTTTTTTTTTTTGTATATGTTTATTGAAAGCACGGGTAAAATTGTCGCAAATTAATTTTTTTATTATGTATCTAACGATTTTTATATGCATCACTCTTGAGTTTCTAACTGTACATTTTATGTTACTGTTATAGCTGTAGAACACATGTTCTGTGTAAATTTTTCGATTTGTCTATAAAGGTTTAGAGGGTAAGATCATCATTTACATACGTTAAAGAATATCTCTTCTTGATAATTCAGTCTCACTTTTCATTATTTTCTGTTATTGTAAGCTATAAATTTAATTAAAACTTTATATGGATATCCGTTACGGTTCAACGGGCCGTGTATTGTGTGGAACATCATTTTATTTTTAATAATTCAAACTTTGTTTAATTATTATATAATTTTTGTATTATCAACAATTTACAATAAAGGTTTAGAAATTACTAGAAACTTCGAGATACAGATTTGTCAAATATTCTACCAAAAAAACGTAACTTTTAAGTATTTAAGTTTTGCCCTTTTCAAATGCTTATTAAGAAATATAAGATCCAACCTAGAATTGCATTTTATCTATTTATCAAAATTTAACCACCTCAATTAGTATATTACATTATTTCTACCAATTAATCCTAGTAGGACAATAAATATTAACAAAATTCATATTTATTATTATATTAACGACACAGTTCGGTTACAAAAGCTTTAAGTCCTTATTGACTTCAAAATTTTTATTGAACTTAAGCGTTGACTACATTATATCGACATGAGGAGCATTAATCTCTTGCGTACTTTTGGCAGAGATCTGTAACTTAAAAATTTAAAGTCATGCGAACATTTTTACAAAATTACAATAATCATATTCTCAAGATGATTAAGCATTATTCACATTATTGAGTTAAACACTTTTTACTTATAACCTTATAACTTATAACCCATTTTTACCTCATTTTTTGATGCGCACAGCATTGTTGTGATAGAAAAAATCTCCTTTCTGGTCACGACTCTTTGGTTTATAATGTGACTTTAATTAGTATGCTTAATTTACCTGATTCCCCTAGCTTACATTCCCTCGTAGAAATACATTTAACTAGTCCGAAAGATTCCGACAGTCACCACGAAGAAACAGTGGAGCAAACTTTTTCAAAAATAAATAAAATCAGGTTTCGTTTTTTTATAAAAAAATTTTTTTTTGTTATATAAAGCTTAATTTTTCAATTATTTAAAATTTTTAAATCCTTAACAATTCTTTTTATGTTTTAGAGAAACATTTGCATGTTTTTTTCTGTATATCTCATTTCGTAAAAAGGCGTTTACGGTTCAGAAGCCATTTAAATTATTTGACATTAATTTAATTAATTAATTAATTTAATTATTGTCTGTGTTTTTTATTTTATTTTAATATTTTGCTATTTTTCTTGCTCTGCTTGGTTTTATTTTCAGCATTAAGTTAAAATTCGGAATTTGGCGCCATGTTTTCTAATTTCAGTAACTGCTTGCGTGTTTATCCGTTGTTGTTTTGTTTTTGCTTTTATAACGTTTTAAGCAGCCTGAAATTGTTTAATCAGTTATTTACTTTTTCCTTTTATAAAGTTTTTAGCATTCTAACATTATGTAATCAGTTATTCAGTTTTTCCTGCGTTGACTTTGGAATTTAGTTCTTTTTAAAATATAATATTTATATATGGTGGGGGTTAGAAATGCACTTTTTCCTTTTGAACACCAATCGCAGTATACAAATATGGGGTTTAAGGGTACTTACAAAGCACCGGTTTCGTCAAAAGCCAATTCAATTATTTGTATGAAATATGGGCATAAGAGTATTGTTTTATTGTTGCTTCGGTTTACATATATTCTTTAATTATTGTTAAGTTTATACACTGTTTTAATAATACATATACGTTTGTGTTGATCACTGCATTCACTCACTCTGGTTGGTTGTAAAAGACTGACTAAACGAAAAAGACAAAATGTATGTCAAGGTCAACAAAAGAAGTGAGCATCAACGAGTAAAACGATTAAAAAAAGGCTATTTGCCCTATTAAAATCTTGAGATAATTAAAGATTAATAACACAATATAACATGTATGTAAAGTAATTAGAACTCATTTAATGTCATAAGCTAAGGGTGCTATTCCATTTTAAGAAAAGATTTATGTAATATAAAACTAAAACATATACAACAAAGGAAGCAATGCAATTAAAGTACTGTACTTTTTACAATTCCGTTTTTTGGAAAACAAAAAAACCTTCTTTTTTCCTTAAAAAAAATAAATTATTTCAAAACAACTTCTACGATTTTGCTGTTTTCCGGAAATTTAACTTCCGTTTTTATTAAATTTTTTGCCTTTAAATTTAATAGATGTGTACATGATACGTTCAAGTTTTGTAATCATTCTTTAAGCATCAACTTTTAATAGCTTATTTAATTAAATAAAGGCATGGAAAAAATTAATTTGATGTTATATTTGACGTTTTAACTAGAGAAAAATCTATGCTTGTCTCTCCTTTTCAGTAAAAATAAAAAAAATTATTAACAAAGTGTTGGTGCTTTGAGCACGCATCAAAAGGAACAGTGTTGAAGATAATATTTTCAAACAGCTAATAAATACATAAAAATTAGGACTAGTTAATCGTCGTAAGTTGATATATTTGAATGGGTGTTATTGAGTTAGGAACCTAAGAAAATAAAGTGAAAATTCTCAATGATATATGTTACAAAACTTATGATAAGTTTAACTTTATTACGAAATGTGTTATCTAAGTAAAAACTGACAAGTGAAGGTAAAATATTACCCAACAAGCAAACAAAAGTAAAAAAATATCTCACAGTTTAATTTTAAACGAAGTAAATTCACATTATGTTTTCCCGGCACTTCAGCTTTGTAGCAGTTGATTCTCCCTGATAAAATTCAATATGCCTAGAATTCAGATCCTTAAATAATGTATTTAAAGTATTTTTGCAGACAGTTTTAATTGTTTAAAAAAATTTGCATTAATTAATTTTTCTTTTTAAAGTTTTTTAGAAATTAAATTAATGAATGAACCTAAGCCAGAAAATAATAAATTTTAATTCATTTAAATATCCACGGTTCAAATCCTGAAAGGGAAAAACTTGAAAATTAATAAAAATGTTCCACAACAGTAAATATGATACTGGAGCAATGTGTTCAGTGTTGTGGATAAAATAGTTAAGAATGACAGGCAAAAGCAAAATTTGCATTCGTGGTCAATCGATGATTGATATTAATTGCATAAACAAATGTATGAGACAAGTTACAAGGAGAACAGTGAAGGAATACGTTGGTTTGTGCGTCGACTTCGTCTAAACAAATTAATATTAATATGAATAATCCTCGTATTCTTTATTTGCAAAATTAGCTGGTTAAATAGATGATGTTTCCAATACATACAACTTAAGGTAGATAGATGCAAAGAATGCTGATGATGGGCTTAGAAGTCCTGAAAATGCGGCATTACGTTCTGCCAGCGTCTAATTTTTCTTTTTTTCTTCGAAAACTTTCGCATACATTTGTAAATAATTTTTCTTTCTAATGATTTTTAGAAATTAAATTACAAAATGAATCTAATCCGGAAAATTCTATATTTTAAATATCCACGGTTTAAATCCTGTTAATCCAGTTAATATCATACTGGAACAGCATCTTTAGTGTTGTGGATAAAATAAGTAAGAATGACAAAAAAAGAGTAAAATTTGCGTTCGTGATTAATCAATGATTGATACAATATTGCAAAAACAAATGTGTAAGACAAGTTAGAATGAGAACAGTGAAGAAATACTTTAGTCGACACACAGACTTCGTCTAACCAAATTAATATTGTTGTGAATAATCGTCGTATTCTTATTTACAAAATTAGTTGGTTAAATAGATGATGTTTATAATATAAAGTAGATAGATGTGAAGAATGCTGATGATGGATTTGGCGTTCCTGAAAATGCGGCATTACATTCCGCCAGCGTCTTATTTTTCTTGTTTTTTTGAAAACGTCGGAACACATTTGTAAATAATTTTTCCTTTTAAAGATTTTTAGATATTAAATTAATAAATGGACTTAAGCCAGAAAATAATAAATGTAAATTTATTTAGATATCCACGGTTCAAATCCTAAACGGGAAAAACATAAAGAAACTTAAAATTTAACAATAAAAAGTTATTCGCTTTATTTTATTTTGTAGATAATCACTACAATCCTGCATGTTCTCACGGAAAAACTTATTCTTCAATTAATAGTTTGTAGTTTAAGGGGAGCTGTTTTACTTAATACCATTTTATTTTTCTCTTCATGATATCTCCTTTTTTCGTCCGAATTCTTTTCCCTTTTCGCAGTCAAACAAAAAGCGATTAAAGTTAGAATGGAAGAAGAGGAAAAGGGAAAAAACTCGCATGGAATTTATATATAATTGCTCTGATTGCTTATAAAAATAAAGTTTTTTTTATGTTGATATGTTTTTCTATTAAGCATTAATATTATTTTTGATTTTTTTATTCAAATGGAGATGACCTGCTTTTACTGTTGTCATTCAGTTTGCTTTGCTAATCTAGCTAAAGATTATTACATCACGAAGAACCTGGAATCCAAACTGACAATTTTATTTGCGATTAATGGAAAACGAGCCACGGAATTATCCCTTGTGTCTGCTGATTCTATTTCATTGTGATTCTATCGATTTTTATTAATGAATCTATTTTTTTCTAGAGTACCTTTTTTAAATTTTTAAATAAATTTAACAGAAAATTAAAGCTTTACAAAATGGCAATAGCTTCACCATTATATTACTTCCATTAAAAAGAGGTGATGGCATATAAACATTTAAAGATAAAAAAGAAAACTAAACAGTTTCTTGGTTTTAGATATTTTAATATAATTTCTTACCAAAATTTAAGTTGTTTTATTAAACAACGATTTCCATTCTTAAGAACGTGACCAAATTCTCTTAAACATTTCTGGTAATAACTTCATCATAAAACTTTTTAATGGCAACTAAGTTACAAACCCTTTATATTGACCCAAAGTTACAAATTTTATTAATATTTGATTTTATTAAGTTTTATACAGTAAAAAATAAGAAAAACTTGTTCTTTATTAATGCAGCTGGGAGAGTATAAAAGTTTAAGTACTGACCCAATGTTTAAACTTTATTGTCCAATGCTATTTGCAAAAAAAAAAAAAAACGATTAAATATTTACAAATCTTTATTTATTTTTTTCTACATTTTCGAAAGGAAGTTTTTTTTTATAAATAAAAGGTTATAAAAGCAAAGACTTGGCAAACTTGTTTATGCAGTGTTTTAAATTATACAATGTGTTAAAATATACAGTGTGTTAAATTATATACCAAACCAAACCGAAAACATGCAAACGTATTGTCTGCTATAATGACGATAAAAAAACAAGCATAATAATAAACTCATACTTAGTAAAAATTAACTTCTGCAGTTAGAGGAAAAACCTGTAAAGTAAATTTAAAACTTAATAAATCACATAACGGAGTAACGGTTAATTTAAAATAACCGATTTTTTGGTTATGTTATAATAAAAAATTTGCTTATCTTTAGAAAACAGAGCTATTCAATAAAATATAGACGAATTTCAATGTCTGATTTTAATAAATTCTAATTTATTATGATCGAATTATAAATATTTTATATTTTCAATATTTTTTCAAAATATTGGGTATAATTTTCAGCAGTTTTTTAATTTTCTACCGTAGTTAGCGAGCAATTTTTAAATAGTTTTTTTTTAACAATTTTGAAGATTATAACTTTTTTGACTTTAAGACAAAACGATTTTAATTTAAAAAAATCAATAATAATTAAATTTTTGTGTACTTTATCCTAAAAAGGGCATACATAGTTTTTTTAAGCTAACTATATGTTCCTACGTTTGAAGCAAATTATATATAAAATTGATCATTTTTATACAAGATGGAGGTCCTTCAATTGGACCTATTAAGCATCGAAATTTTTGTTTCTACCCAACATAGTTTTTACTAAAAGGCAATTAGGAACTGCTAAAACCATTAGACTCTAAATATGTGCTGTAGGAATGTAACCATATTTAAGGAGAATTATTTTAAAAATACATACAGTGAACACTTCTAGTTATACATAGGTTTAAAGCTTCGGAGTGCATCCACATTCATTTTTGTACATTTTTGGATACCAGCAACTTTTTATATTATTTTTTATATTTATTTGCAATGAATTGATTGTGAAAAATAATTGGTTTTGATTGAAGAACTAAAACTCGCAATTAAAGTGGATTTTTATTAATCCTACTTTTTTAGAGGGCATAAAATATTAGAAAAATTGATAAAATTAATTTATTTTATTTATTATTATGCTAAAATGGCCTACAATATCAAAAATCTTTAAAAAAAAATTAAAAAAAAAAAAATTGTTTAACTAAAGAACTTTAAGATAAGAATGACAATCCGCTTTAGAAACCAACATAAACAAATTAAGTCTAAGGTTACGTTATTATTTATTAGTTAAAATAGTTCTGAAGTGAAAAGAGTATATATTTAAAAAAATTATAATAAATTCTACCCGCTTTTCTTACTCATATCACAGGGATATCATAAATTTTATAAATTACAGAAAATAAAAATATTTTCTTTTGTAAGCTTTAAAATATTAGAGAGGAAGCAACAAAATTTATCACAGAACTTTTAAATAATAGGTGCTGCGTATACCTTAAAGTAAATAAAAAATTATAACTTTGTACTTAAAGCCTTTTCAGAAATTTCCTTTGTCAGCCATAAAAGAACTAAAATTTTTTTATATCTTTTTTTTTTTGAAAATAAATCTAAACTCATTTTAATTGGTTTGACCTTTTAACAGAATAATAGTTCATGTTCATGAAATGCTAACAAATTAATCGTACCTTTAGGTTACTTCAGGAAGTGAATTTCCTGTACTATTTTTCAGTAGCCCAGATAGTTGATAACAATTTTTCTTTTGTTGTCAAAAGATCTGTTTGTACTGCAATCCCTAAAAGTATATTCGTCCTTTTAAAAGGTTAACAATAAATAACATGGGTATGAATAAATCCCTTTTCTAAAATTAATTTATTACTATTAAAAAGATTGTTACATTAAATATATTGTTCGTTTGTAACATGACCGTCATAAATCAAAATAATAGATTTTTTAACTTATGAAAAACAAGTTTTTGCTAATGGCATAAATTTCTGTTTGTCAAATTAAAGAGAAGTGTTTTATGCAGATTGTAAAATTTGATTTCTTTAAAACTCAGGTTAGATATATAAGAATAGTAAATAGTGTAAGAGTATTATTTAACAATTTTATAATTTAAATTTGAAGTCTACTATTTTATATTTTGTTATTAAATATGTGTGGAATAAAAAATAAAAGTCGTAATCTGTAATCTGTAATAATTAAGGCCCATCATCCATGAACTGAATTAAATAATTTTAAAAACCAAAGCAAAATTTGTAGCATATTGACGTAAACAATATTAGCTTTGTATACTTAGAGCAGTAAAAACTAAGAACAATTTATAAGGTGTTGCATTTCATCTCTTCTCAGTAAGAAAAGACAATTTTGATTGACTATTTAATTGATTGCCATTGATCACTATTCAAAGAAGTATTTGGTATTCATACAAAAATATACATAAGCCCCTTGATGCCCCTAAAAGTTCGGAAGCTAGGTCAACCAACAACAGCTGACACCATTATTTTCCAAAAATTTTTACTTGAGATTAACTCAACCAAAAAACATAAATCAATTGATTAACAAAAAAATCTCTATTCAAATATTGCTTTCTAGTGCTCTCGTTCGATCTCTGGCTACGGCAAATGCATTTAAAAAGTTTCAAAATGATTTCCTTATTTATTTCATTATCTCTCGAATCATAACAGTTTAAAAGGAAAGGCCGTAATCATTAAATTCAGATCCTTTTGGAAACACCTTTCAGTTAAAACATAACAACTTTTAATGAATATCACATCGATTTAGTTTGTTGTACTTGTTGTTATAACAAGTCTTTATGTCAAAATCCTAATTATTACGGTTTCAAATATAGAAGGCTATGACCGACTGATAGATGGACAGACATTGCAGCGAAAATAAAAAGTTAAATTTTATCCTTTTGGTAAAAACTTTCAAAAAAATAAATCAGAACTATTGTAATCCATTATATTTTTAATGTTTCTTTTTAAAATTTAAGTAATTTCCTTTAGGAAACTTAAGATATTGTTGTTTTTTTTTTTTTTTTTTTTGTGAGAACTAGTTTTAGTTTAGTGATCACAAAATTTTCCTTACTAGTTTTACGTTTTATTCGGTATTTTTTCTTATCACAACTGAGCGATCTCATTTTATTTTCTTCTTATGCATTGTTTCCTTTTTTTACACTTATTTTTTAATGATATCTTTTATATTATTTGTAAATTGTTGTTTGTAATATTTGTACTTATTTGCGCAATTTTCCGCTAAGTTTCATCGATTGCATTTTGATTTCGGCATCAGCAATTTAAAAGCAATAAGACTGTCAACAATGTATTTTGGCATTATGTTTACTGTTTTCAAAAAGATTATATTTTAACGTATAAAACAACCTTATGGCAATTGATTTTTATTCTTATTGCTAAAAGTTATTTCTACAATATTTTTGACAATCTAATGTAATATATTCTTTATTTCTTTTAAAGAATATATATAAATAAAAACGTACGAACGTCTTCTTTTAAGAAAAATCGTTTTTCATTAATGTTTTCATTTATATTGTTTTTTAATATCTACTCTCTGGATTAGATTATTAAAAGCACCAAAATGAAATTTTACTATCAACAACAACATTAAAGCTTAATGCAATAAAATTTTAAAGGCCCGTAAAAAATACCAAACAAAATTCAAAAAAGGAGTGGATTACAAATCGTCTGTAGTATTTTTTTTTTAATTTGGTTTTTATTTTTTAATTTTTGTGCCTGCAGAAGTCAGTAATTTCTTAACCGATTTTAAAAATGCTGTTTTAATTGAGATATTTTGCTCCTAGACTATTTTTATTTAAAAAAAAAGCTTGTAATATAAAAAACCCCATACAACACAAATAATTTTATAAACCGATTGAAAAAAATGGATACACATAAAAAATTTTAAAAAAGTTGGCATCACTATTCCTCATAACAATATTATGTTCTTAAATAAATAAGTTAAATACCGTAATGATGTAATCTGACTTATATGAACTTATCTTTTGAGCCGTTATTGTCGAACACTTGAAAATTACACAGAATGTGTACTTTTATGTCTGCTATAACACTAAGTATAACACTTGAAATTTAAGGGTGTCAGAACACCCTTTACAAAGAACATTTATTGTTAAATTCCCTATAAAAATATAATATTGAGAATTGGAAGCTCAAGGGTGTCGCCTTAGGTAATGTTTTTAATGATCTTATATGCCCTCATCTTCTGAACCGTTAGAAACAGTTACTCGAATTGAAAAAAAATGTAATGTTACGTCCACAACTACAAGTATAATGGGTGTTCTCATTGCTGACGTAACCTGTCTTATATGGTTCTATCTTTTAAATCGTCGTACTCCAATATTAGAAAATTGCAGAGAATTTACAGTTGTTGTAAAAGTATAAATATATTTAAATATCGAAATTAAAAGGTGTTTGCATGGGTGACGTTACTTGATATATATGGGCTCATGTTTTCAACCGCAAAAGACAGAAAATTAAAATTAAAATAAATGTTTATTAAAAATTGTATGTCACATTCGGAGGTGCTCTGCCCTCTCTCTGTTTCGAAGTTCGTTTTTTTTCTTTTTGTGCAAGAATAAATTTTTATGCAACTGGTCGCACTTGATTTTATTTTTGCGACACATAAAAAGAGAAGGCATTTTTTATTCACCATTACAGCAGAGAGAGTAAAGAATTGTTCTAAAGTTCTATAATGTGTTATGGCACATCCTTTCTTTATGTAAATATTACATTTAAATCGATTTCAGGGATTCTGCAACAAACTATTGCTTCTTTAGATAATACCAGAGTTGTTAAAGAATTTATTTAAATACAAAAATTTTAATATTTAATGGGCACTACGTTTAACTGATTTAAACACTATTGCCATAAAAGATTCTTGGAATAAGATTTCCTTACTTATTGAAGCCATTTTATCGCCCAATAAAAAGCAGGTTATTCGTAATTGTTTTATTATTTTTTGTTATTAAAATAATGATTTTTTAAATAAAACTAAAACAAGTAGGAATGCTATATTCAGCATAGCTGAATCTTTTATACCTTTTACGATATATTTATAACCACGTTTACCATACAGCAGATTTCCCACTGAATGGCTTAAAAAAATTGGCATAAGAAATTCTTTTTTAGCAAAAAATTTTTCTGTTCAAAAACGTTTTGTTCTGAAATTTTTAAGTTTTGCTTAGGGTTCAGGTAAAAGCTCACGAATTTTTGTAACCTTTTTCATTTATATTTATCATAAGCAGTAATTATATGAAGGAAATAAACGAAAGTTGATAAAAGATATGGAAATCGACCGATCTTTTTTATTTTTAGTAGCAAAAATTTCAAAACTATGTCTGGTTGCTTGACAAATATTAGTTCTTAGCAATATTTTTATCAATAAAAATATAAAATTAAATAAAAAATTAAATAATAATTTTGATTCGGCTTAAATTCAAGAATTTTTATACTCTAAATTTATTAAGAAAGGTAAATTAAATATTTTTCTGTCAATTGTTAAAATAAGCAGGAAAAATTAGACATTACCAAAATGTGATGAAGCATTTTTAAGATCGCTACGTCCATAACCATCTTAGTATCTCTTAACTTTAGGTTGTAAACGTAGTAAACATCATCTATTTACATCTATATTCAAGTTGGTTACGCAAAGTTCAATGACAACCCAAAACATTATTTTCTGTTTAAGTAATTAATCACCACGCACACACTAGATGATGTTGCTACACGAAAACAATGCTTCAAATTAAAATCTTTTCAGTTATTTTCTTATGTCTTAAAAGTAATCTCTGCATATAGAAAAAAGACTGGTAATAATTCCATCGATACCAATATAATAACTTGATTTTTATTATTAAAAAAATTATAATCTTGACTTATCTTTATATTACAAGCTAACATTTGATGTTTGACTCTAAATTTTGGTTGTAACGCCTTTTAAAAAGGTTATCCTTACCGATTTCTATCTTTTCTAAAATCTATTCTATTAAATAGAAAATGCACCTTATTCAGCACATAACTACTGAAAACCAAATTTTGGTAGTTTGAATTATAAAAATCTTTTATATCTTCTAAATTAGAAAAAATTTAAACGTACTAAAAATAAAATTTGTGCGCATTATACAAAAAATCAACAATATTTCAGTTTAAAAGTGTTTAGTAGTAAGTTCGAAATTATCTCAAAAAATATGTAAATAAAAGAAATTTAAAAATGTTTAATACTTTTTACAGAGGCAAGACGTGCGGTATAGGATGGCAAGTTGAAGAAACTATATGAAAAAACAGAATCATGATGTAAAAGAAGGAATAGGTTCGAACCATGAAATTTATGATATAAAATCTAATTTCTGTAATTTACTTTTTTTAATAAAAGTAAATTTTAAAAAGTTATGTTGTTTTATTTAACTCACAATAATATTCTATAGTTATTACAAACGAATTCAAGATAATACCCACAACCGAAACAATTTGATTGGCAACGAATTCGGTTCCCACAACGAGTGCTTTTTCTCTTTGTGATTAGTAACTTTATTTATTTGGGGTTTTTAGTTGTAGTACAAACAAGATTGTATATTATGATCATATATTTATCGCGTCAGTGTTTTATATTATTTTGCGACAAAAAAAATTATATAATGTTATGACAACAAGTTATCCCATAAGTTAATCTCGATTAAAGTTCTAAATAATTAATATAACTATTATTCGAAATAACCTTTGATTGACAAGTGGCAATTTCTATGATAACAATAATAATAATAAAAAAAATACTAAAAGAAAAAATTAGGAAATATTTAAATGTATTCAGAAATTTTATTTTTAATAAAGACATCAATAACCCCCCCGTAAAAAAACTATCTTAACACGGTATAATGTTATTTATTTGGATACTTAAAATTATCAACAGGCCTTGTTAAGTACAAGATAATGTGATAAACATTAGGCAATAATATGTAATAAATGAACAATATAAAAATAAAAAAAAAACAAATTTGTTACTAGTAAAAGAAGGCAATAACTGTTTATTGCAATATTCTATAAAATAAAAAAATAAAAAAAAAAAATCAATGATCATAAATAAGCACATCACAACCATCACGACCAAACTTAGACATTCACTTCACATATGATTTCGTCTTATTAAAAAAATTAAACTGGAACACATATTGAACAAAATAAATCAACATGATACACAAAAGCATACTAAAACTTTGAAATGTTCAAACATTAATCATTTTCAGTAATTCATTGGTTATTTTGGTATTTGAAACTTATTTTAATTTTTTTTGTTTTCTTTGACCAATGAAATCAGAACTTGAAGTTCCCTAAAGATTAGGACAAAACCAACAACGAAACTTTAATAACAATTTATTGATATTAAATAAAATGGTCATATGATTCTTGTGGATTCTAAGAAAAGATTTTTCAAAATTGCCTTAAGATTTAAAGGAAGAAACAAGTGAAAGGAAAATTTGTTATTTATATAAAACGTCAGCATGAATAAAAATATAAAAATAATAATACTTAAACTAGCATGACAGCATTGAGTACAACGAAACAGAGAATAATATTTGGTAGACAAATTTATGGCAAATATGGAAAAAAAGCAAGACAGACAAAAGTACATGTAAAGCACACAGTTATATCATATAACCATATAAAACAGCTGTTCGAAATTAAATTTATGAGGCTGTAATCGGTTATTGATGACATAGTATAGCGTAACAGAAATAACCATTTCGGTAGATATCGATATAATTTAAAAGGATATAAAAACAACTATAGAACAATTAACATCAAGTGGTAAAAACTCCCATGTACAGATAGGAGATGAAGAACTCACCGAGAAATATAAGCAAAGTGAGCAACAATTAATGCATTGGAGACACGCATGAACAAAATAGAGCTGGAGAATATTACAAGAAACATAAAAATTAAAAACGTTACAAATGAAGAGATGGCTCCAAAAAAAACAAAATTAAAATTACAATAATTGCGTCCTTATTAGCCGTAGAAATGAGAGAAGTCGACAAAAGCAATGCTTACAGGCTAAAAAACAAAAAGATAAGGTTGTTGCTGAACTTACATATCTCGGCAAAACAAAAAAGGACCTGATGAGTAAAATTACACGATGCCGACCAGATGTTCATTTTGTAAATAAAACTGGAAACCAAAACTCTAACAACAATAATAAATTTATTTATAGAAATTTATTTATAGAAGCAACCAACTCACCTTTTATAATAATGGTTTGCTTTGGTTAACTTAATCGATTGCAAGAGAAGCAAATTGGAAGAATGTTTGGGTCAGATATTTACCCGGAAACACGAAAATTCACCACTTTTAATTATAAGCAATACTGCTGATATTATTTTGACTTCAGATAATTAACTGTAAAATTAATAACAAAATCCAAACTTTAGATAACTTTAATAAAATCGATAAACAGTGCTACCCTAGCTGTCATTTGGAAGTTTGTTTGAAGTGCGTGATCATTTTACGATTCTTTTTTTCAATCGTTTAAGTGATTGTTTAATTCAATTTGTATTTTATTCTTCTAAATTATGCTTTTGCGACCCACTTTGACCATTTTTAAATAGTGAATCGTTCAATACGCATTTTCAGGAGCTTTGAAAGAGTGTTTGTAGTCAAAGATCGCATTTGACTCTTGTAAAAAAGGCTTGTACGAGTTATTTTATTGATTGTTGCACTATTATTTTTCATAGATTTCCACAATCGTAACTTAATCTTTCTGGCGATAGTTAGGCAAACTTATTTCCTTTTGAACAATTAAACTTAGATATTTCTGCTAGTTTTATGTTTTTCTGTAATATAAATATAAAAATTTTCATTCCAATATTTTGATTTTTAATAAAACATTCATTCGATTTTTATCAATTTAGTGTCGCAGTCCTTTGTAATTTAAACAACGTGGTAAGAAAAGAAATGTTTCAAATGAAGTTAAATTTTTTTAATAATTTTATTTTTTTTTATTTTTATAGAAATGTTTCATTTGCAATTTTTTGAAATTGCAGACGCTGTTCATAAAAAACTTAAAAATGGGGAAAGAAAAAAAATGTGACGGCCTAAACCTAATTTTAATTTTGAAATATTTTCTTTTTAAGCTCCTTTAATTTTCTTATATAATTCGTAATTATTTTTAAATTAATTTATTATCTATAATTAAAACTCCCATATGCTAAAAAGAAATAAAGAAATATAACGGTATACTCCCAAAAATCATTTTTATTTTGCAGCATACTTTTAGAACTCGTAAAAAGTTAATTTAAAAATTAAAAAGACAATTGTTTCACGACATATTTAAAATTAGAATCAAAGAGTCTTACACGATTGTTTTTTGGTGCATCCCAGACCACTCTTACGGAAGAGTCGCTTTCAGGACACAGTTTCTCGCGCTAAACTGAACTTGCGCGATCGGAATATGGCATCGCAGACGATTAGTTTAATCGCCTGCTCCGATCGTGGAAGAGTCTGTTACGATTAAAAATGCTAGCTGGGGATATACAAAAAACATTATACATATTCAAACACATAAATTTTATTTAATAAAAATGTTACAAGGAATTAAGTAAGATACATTGTAGAGTTTACTATTTTTTATGCACTAAATGTCTATAACACTGCGCAACATGATCAGTATCAGCCTTAAAGTTTATTCTTTTTGTTGTTGGAAATTTTTTTTATTTGTAACATCTCTAAAATATCGGTATATAATTATTTTCTACATTAAAGCTGATGCATCCTCAAAATTAGAATGATGATTTAGACTGGCACAATGGGAAGTTCATGCAGTTTTTTGGGTATTATTAAAGTCTCTATATCTTAGATCAGATTTATGTCCAGCTATTCTAGTTTTAATTTTGTTTTTTGTTGTACCTACAAATAAATTATTACAATCTTTACTACCATTAGCATTGCAATGTATTTTGTATACTACATTTGACATGTCCCATTTTTGTATTCCATCTTTTGTTTTACTTAATAATCTGTTTAAAGTATTGTAAGTTTTTTGTGCCATTTTATATTTTTACGCATCATAAATTTTCTATCCTTTCTGCTATTTCTGGTACATAAATTAAAGACTTGTCAACTTTTGTTTCTGTCGCATTTTTTGTGTTACTTGCTCTTCCGTACCTAAATTGTTTAAACAAACTATATATTTATTGTATTAGAAAATTATTATCGGCTAGTATCTTTATAACTTTATCTTTATTAAATTGTGAAAGTCCTTATCACTTATCGAAAATACTTTTTCTATCAAATTTTTGCCCGTATTAATAATTATTCTTTTGTTATGTTTGCAATAAAAATTTATAATTCTTCCGGAACCTGTCGACTTTTGATACAAATCCATTATTAGTTCACTACCTCTCCTTATTTCTAACGTATCTGAATAGAGGAGTTTATAATCACGTTCTATTTTTATTGTAAATTTTATGCAACTATTAAATTTATAAAATATTTCCAATATATTTTCAGTTCCAGATTCCAAAATAATACAAAACAAATCGTCTACATATGTAGTTAGTATTCTTGGTTTAATACTAAGTTCTTCTATGCACATGTCTAATAAATTCTCCATAGCAATGTCTGTCACAATCGCAGAGGCTGAAGATTCCATTGGAAGTCCTTTTTGTTGCAAATATATGTTATCAATTTATTGAAAATATCTATTATCTTCTATACAAAATTTTAAAATCCTTTAAAATAAATAGTTCTCCTTTTAGTATATCCCTGTATCACGTTGCATTTTTCTTCTATTATATTTATCGTTAAATCAACAGGTATACTCGGAAAAAATGACTAATTTTTCCTCATTCTGGATACATTGGTTCTTTATCCTTTTCCTAAATTCTATTGAGTTCTTAAAATTATATTTAGAATTCTCCGTTATCTATTTACACAACTCATTAGTTGAAGAATCAATAAAAGAACAAATGGGGCTTAAAGAAATATTCTCGTTATGAATTTCAGGTAACCCATATAACCCTGTAACAAACTTTGTCTTAAGCCTGTTTTTCTCTATAATAATAACAATTTTTTGCTTAAAAAGTTCTTTTACTAAAACATTATTTGTTTTGTGCAATTTTATCGTTGGATCTTTATTTGTTAATTTATAATTAGTAACATTCCCTACAATATTGTAAATTCTTAAATCATAATCAGTTTTACTTATAACTACTGTAGTGTTACCCTTATCCGCTTTCAAAATAAGTATGTCTCTGTTTCTTCTTAAACATGTTCAGCCTTTTCCAGGTGCTCTAACATGAATCTATCTCTATTAGTTAATTTTAATTTATTTAGGTGATTATCAATTATTGAAGTTAATTAAGTCCTAGCTATTTCCTGTTTTTCTTTTGTCTTGTTCTTCTTTTTTCTTAAGATAATGTAAAAGTACGCAATAAAATTAAAAAGACAGAATGAATGAAAAAATTTAACGAGCAGAAAACGCTAATAACTTATATGGTAAAATTTACTCTCAATTTTGTGAAATTCTTGATAGTTCAATAAAGTTATCTAAAACTAATAAAAAAAAGATTACCAAACACATGGATACGTGAAGATGTTAATTAGACACTGTGATTGTCGAGATAAGCTTTTTAAAAGATGGCGAAATTATACAAAAATAAATATATAAATATAAAAAATTTAGAAACTAAGTAAACAAAAAAACAAAAAACTAATAAAAAGAAACAGTTATTTTCAAAAAAAAAAAATTATTGAATATGTATGTAACATAGAAATTTATAATCGAAATAATTTAAAAAAAAATTACAATACTGATGAAATCCTAACAAAAAATTATAAAACCAATACTATAAATGAATTATTGAATACTTTTGCAACAAATTAAAAAAAAAAAACATCTAAATAATGCATACCTGTAACATTAAAACAATAAATAGTATTAGAACAGTATATAAAAATCCTTATATTTAGAATATGCAAATGAAGAGGAAATTTTCAATATCTTAAAGAAAGGCCCGGAATGGACGGTATTTTTTAATGAATATGAGCTAAGTGTCAGATCGCCAAAAATTTTAATAAAATTCCAACATACATTTATAATTAGTGAAAATAATGAATTGAAAAAAAGAAACTTTTGAAAAAATATTTCTAAATTCGCAATGAATTAATTTGGTAATGTAATATATTGAAAACTAATTTTAATACCCCTTTCCTGCTGAAGACCCGATGGTTGTATTCATGTACTTACAAAAACGTTTAAAAATCCTGATATATGATAAATAAATACAGTAAATATAACATAGAAAAAATTATTTCCATAAACACTTACAGTTAGATATTGAATTAAGATATTATATTTTATGATATTAGGGTTCCGTACATAAATTGTAAAAATGTAATACTATTGTTTGCAATACAATGTCTGTCTATTTCTGCTACCCTAGTTGCACTGTAAAAAGTTTAAGTTTATTTCTAAAACCGGACAGTGTTCTATATAAACTATATAGGAATTAAAATTGAAATTAATTCCAAAATGGTTTATATCCAAGACCATCTCATTATTTATGAAATACTTGAGTGAATATCTTTAACACCATATAAAAATTTTAACGATTTATTTCATAAATACTCGGATTTAAAATAATACCAAAGTTTAAACTTCAATTTTTCACTACAAACAACAATTCCTGTCAGTTTACATGTAATACCAAAGCAGGTATCAGCAAACAAGTTTTTTCTTACTTTATTATTTTCAGTTTAACTATAATGCCAAAGAAGATTTAAAATGCTCTCTTACAACAGTTTTATTCCTTTAAGTTCAAAAACAACACTTAAAGAGGAGTTAAATTCATCTGTTTGTGAAATAGTACAACAAAAAAAGTCCAGTTAAGTTTTGTCGCTCTCATTACTTCTTGTTTTGGTTTAAAAACAATATCTAAAACAGAATAAAAACTCTCTCATAATTTCTGTTGTTTGAAATTAATGCAAATAAAAGTGTTAAAAGTATGCCTTTTTAAACCATGTGGTTCAAAAAATAGATAAATGCTTATTCATACAAGAGAGTAAGAACAAAAGTTTACAATGTATGTTAAAGTAAAAAGTGGTGAACAATTTTTTATTGTTAAAATTCCTGATCCAGAAAGCGAGGAGTTTACTTCGGATGGAATAGTAATTTCAAGTAAGTATTAACTCCATAGAACTAAATTACTTAAACCTGATCTAACCTAAATTACATACTTTGCTGTTCAAGTTAAGTTTTACATAAGTTGAGTCTAGACATAGAAGGAAAAGAATTAAAAATAAAAGATCGCGACGGCGCACAAATTGATTTCGATGAGCTGTCAGGAATTATATTGCAGTATAAATGCAGTAGCTATTTTTTTTTAGAGTTTTGTTTAGACGGAACATCTTCATCTACTAATATTATAAATATTAAGAAGGTAAGTAAAACACTTTTTGTACCAAACTTATTTTGTTATAAAAGGGATATTGCAGGAATTGGAGTGTTATCTTAAAAGCGGGGATTTCTCTTCAATCTTTAATGAATACTCTGCCAAACAAACATTGAGCGATAGCTCTCGACGTTCTTTAGTACGTGAATCAATTAACTTTTTGCGCCGACGAAGTGGAAATTACCCGACTAGAGAGGACAAAATTGCATTAGCCGAAGCAATAATACATCTGTTCCCGACATAAAAAGTTGAAGATAGCAGTTGTGGTGGCATTGTAAGAAATATTGCATATATGTATGTAAAGTATGACTGTAACTTAATATTGATATTTTTTTATTTTATTAAGGATCTTTTTTTTAACCCACATTCCAATACTGGTTATTTAGTTGCGAAGTTAAAAAATTTTAACTCTAAAAGGCGCAAGTTGTCGACAACAACGAAAAAACCTGGAAAAAACCCAAAAAGTAATAGTGGAAGCGACGATGAAAATATTAGTGAAGAAGATCTTAATTTTTTCCAAAATTGCTTAGTTATTGAACAATTGGGTACTGTGAAAGAAAAACTGCAGCAAACGTTAAAGGCACGGATTAAATATTGCACTGCCGAAGTAAACGTATTACGGTCCTTTCCAATATTTACTTTTGATTCTTCACTGGTAACTACTCTTTAATAGTTACACATATTTCTTAATTAACTGTCTTTTTTCTTATAGATTTTATTCGATTTTGAGCTTCGCTATGGTGAAATAAAAGCAAACAAGTTGCTTCAAAACTGGGATAAATACAAAAATTGTGTTGATGAAGTAGCAAATGAGGCTGGTGGACAAAATTTTGAAGGGTTAGGCGACTGGTCTATTGATATCTTACCTTTTTTAAATCTTTTGAAGTTGCTCCCTTCGACTGCTGCTGGAAGAGAAACAAAAAGAGCTAATATTTATAAATCCGTAGACAGCTTTATAACTTATGAAGAGGTAATTCGTTGAAAAACATTAATGTTATTCTCTAATTGGTTATTTTTTACTTATAGCTTCACACACCGGTAGGGGAATACAAGTTTGGATCTCAGCAACCAACTATTATTGCAGTTGGAGAAACAAAATCGTCCCTCTCTCAATATTTTATTACTTTGGATGGGAAGTGCATTAACTTACCTCTTCATTTTACATTTGTTCAGGTATTCGATCTGTTTTTTAAGTCTTTTTATGTATTTAATATTGAGTTTGACATAACCTTGGCCAACTTTTTGCGTTTTTTTGCAAAGTTTATATATGGTGTTGATAACAAAAAGGTGACAAGCACAAGACTAGTAGAGATCCACTCTAAATTTCAAAATAAGTTTAAGACCTTAGTCCACACTTAGAACTATTATTTTATGCAGTCAGTAATTTTATTTAAAGTTAAATTTTTAGAAATTATTTACGAGTAAAAATTAATACTAGTTTACATACTTACTTTTTTATATTTATTTATATATGCCCAAACATGAAAAATTTTTGCTTTATATGTGACCGAGAATTTGATTTAGTTTCACTTGTTGTATTTCATTTAAAGCAAATATTTGTTGTAAATAAAGAGCCCCATTTGCTTTTAGATATGTATATAAGTAAAGAAGTGGACAGTATTCTAAATGCATATGAAATAACATCCCAAAATGTATTTAAAATAATTAATTTTAAAGAGATAAAATTTTTAAGGCCATATGAATCCTATGTTATTAACGCTAGAGAATACCTATTGACTCCTGATGTATTAGCAAAATGAGCACAACTGCATTGCTATTTTAAGATTAAATGGAAAATAAAATGGAAAATTTGATAAAATAGAAATTTATATTGTTTTATTTATTTGGAAAAAACGGGCGGTAATTTCGGCCCCGCCTACAAAAAGCAACACCCGATTGGCGTACAATCTATTCGGTTGGGTATAAAACTTACACCTATCCAAGAATACCATCTATTCCCGATGTTATTATTAAAATTCCTTAATACATTTATAACAACACTTGGCTGGGTGTAAAGCTAATTCAAGAGTTCATAACATTAATACCTAATTTTAAAAAAAGGTTGCTTAATTTGGTTTTATTGTAACACCAAAAAAGGAATTAAACATAATAAATATTGGTGTTATTATTATGCTCTCAAAAATAAAGTCAAAATTTACTCTCTCTCTCTCATATACACTCTCTCTGACAATTAATCTCTTTACGTTTATACTATAACGGAATAAATTTAATACTTTTTTGGAATTGTTATATATACACACCGCCTCGGTGTTAAAAAGAATCCAAAATTTTTTACTGTGTGGTAGACTCTTTAACTTTTCACAGAACCTATTATCTTTTTTTAATAAAAAGCACTAAAAAGTAAAGCACTTTCCAAAAGTGACTTGATATTTATAAAAATATTTTTATTTTTTTAATATAGTCTGAGTGGTTAACACGTTGGCTACAAACCTGGTTGACCAGGGTTAAACCCCTGCGTCAACCAAAAATAAAAAATGGTTTTTTCTGTTTAATTGTATAAATACATATTCAGAATTAACATAAAAAAACATGCAGCCTCTTTCACGGTACTTCTTAATAGCATATGGGCCGGCGAAGTAAAATAACTAATAAAATGGGTATCTCTATCTTTCTCTTTTCACCACCTGCCTTATCTTTCATCTATCCCTTTCCTAAAGAATGTAGCACGGTTACAAAATAGGCATTATTGCCTTAAGTGCTACTTCTCTTAAACAAAAAAAAAAACTGCAACGGGCAGACACGTCAAATTAGACTAGATTAGAAAAAAAATATACTTTAAAATGAAGGATTGCCCAATATTGGTTTCCCTTATTAGTTTTTAGTTCTTCAACCGTAGTTGGCAGCCGTTTAAAATTGACACAGGGTAAGTATGTACTCTTTTACAAAAATGATAAATATATATATCAGAAGCAGTGATGTCAGATGTAGGGAAAATTCTCTACTTGTAGGGAATTTTTCACAAAAAACAATGCTGTAAGGAAAAAAGACAGATTTTTTATTTCCGTAGAAATGTAGGGATTTTTTTTTTTGTATATTAAAATAAAATCCGACTTATAAAAAACCTATGTTGCACATCGTTTCAATAATCACAGTCTGGTTACTTTGTTATTGAGTATCAAGTAACCAAATATTTAATACTTTTACAACATCTAAGGCGGCAATTATTGCATTTTTATAACCTGCACAGAGTGAAAAAAGAAAAGAATTTCAGGATATAAAGCAGTTTAAATATAAAAAGACATTTAATACTTATACAATTTATTGAAATTTCTTCTTTTTGTTTTTTGATGTCTGTGTTTATATTAAATACTATTTCAACAAGTGTTAAATACAAATAACATTACATCTTTATTTGTGTCGACCGCTATCTTTGTAAGTATAAAATACATACATATATATATTGTTTTAACCATGCTAACATCGTAATATTGTAGAAAATGTCATCAGACTCTGATTCTTCGAAGGACTGCCAAAAGAAATGCAGAAAACAACGATTTCGCAAAAGTTGGTTGAAGGAAGAATTTTTCAAAGGATGGCTTGCAGAAATTGACGATAAATTTAAATGCAAATGCATACCTTGTGGAAAGCTGCTAAATTGTGGCAAATCTGACATGATAAAACATATCAACGGAAAGTCTCACAAAACTAAGGCTTTAGCAATAAAAAGCTCTAAAAATATTACGTTATTTCTTCAAAAAGATAATCCAAATAACATTGAAAAAGATATTGCAAATATTGAGCTGCGTATGGCACTTTTTTTCGCTGAACATAATGTTGCTTTACAGGTAATTGAACATTTGATTCCCTTATTAAAAGAGATTATACCGGATTCAACGATAATAAAAGAATGTCAGCTGGAACATACTAAAATACGTTCTGAAGTACTTCAATACTTTAAATGCTTTTTTTCAATCAAAAAAACCGATGATACATGTTCTGCATTCCGAGTCAACCAAACTATTTTTAAAAATCGGTCAAAATTTTATTAAAAAGGAAGAGCTATGTGTTACTTGCAATATTAAATCACCACATGTGACAAAGCAAATAGAAGATATTTGTGTTGGCCATGAATGTGAAGAGTTGCTAAAGACCTTCCCAATACCAAAATCATACCAGATTAGGTCTGATTGCTTAAAGTTCTATATAACCGCACTAGAAGAAATACAAAAGAGACTGCCTTTGAAAAATCACTCGATTTTTCATGAAATGGAATTTTTCAATCCAAAATTAGCTCTAGGTGCTTTTAATAAAAAAGATTATAAATTTAAAATGTTATATGAAAAGTTTAATATTGATGCTAATCTTCTTACTCAAGAATGGCTAACCCTAGAACATAATTTTAATGAAAAAGAAAAAAAATCTCTTTCAAAGATGGATTTAGAACTATTTTGGTCATATATAATAAAGTCCAAGAATTTTAATGATAATTTGGTATTCCCTTGCCTCTAAAAATTGACTAAAATTCTTTTGAGTTTACCACATGCCAATGCAGACGCAGAAAGAATATTTTCAATTGTTACCGATCTCCGTACAAAAAAAAAATTTAAACTGAGTCACCAGGTTTTAAATTCCATGTGTGTTATTCGATCTCATTTACAATCAAAAATGATAAACTGTATAAGCTTCCGTTGTACAGAAAGTCATTTTAAAAAAATGAATTCAGGAGTGCTTTACAACTGATTTTTTATATGTTACGTTTACAAACATATGTACATATGTAGATTTTTATGTTTTATTTTTGTGTTTTACATAAGCTACCTGAAATTTGTATTACTTTTTGTTTGCTTGAAGTAAACAAAATTTACTATATTGAATTAATAATAAACTTTGAGTTTTACTTACAATTACTATAACGTAGGGAAAATTGTAGGGGAAAAAATTTATTGTGGTAGGGAAATGTAGGGATTTTTTTTATCAAACTGTAGGGAATTTAAAAAATTTCATCTGACATCACTGATTCAGAAGCTTGAAATTTGCGCAGAGTGTGTACTGCTATTTTTGCTACAAGAAATAGTACAAAACGAAATGAAAGGTATACCTATATTAACTCGATTTTCTAATATGTGACCTCATTTTTTAATAATAAATATTAAAATCAAAACGTTAACCAACATTTACGTTATTTTCTATTTAATTACATAATACTAAATTCATTGTAAGAATTAAAAATTTTAAAAATATGCTTTTAGTCTTTCTAGAAGTGTAATGCAAGATGCACACAATATTACCATAAATGTTTTAATACATTTTGATAGGCAATCTTGGTTGCCGTACTTAATGCAAAGATTATGCAAAAGGTGGTGAAATTTGAATTCCAAAGTCTTTAAAAAAATTATTAAGAAGAGTCCGAGAAAGGTGATTCTTCGTCTATTCCAATCTGTAATTCTACTAAAGAAGTCAAGAGATACCTCACTTCTCCCAATATATCTCAAGGCTCAGATCCTGTTTTATATTTTGTGTAATACCAACTTATAGTCAAACGTATTTTAAATAAATTATGAGTTTTGTCGCATCTAAAAAACTATTTTTCACTGCACGTTCTTTTTTTTATCATATTTGCAAAGTCGTCCTTTTCCGTAAAATTTAAAAAGTCCTTGCTTCTTACACAGGCATCTAATTAATTTTGATTTTTAAAAATATGTATTTTATTTATTTTGTATTAGTTAAAATAAGAAAACCTAATGGTTCCATTATTTGGTTTGTACAGTTTTTTCTAATGTTTTCTCAAATAGAAAAACATTTATATATTCCGAGTATGGTTTATTACCCAGAATATAAAATAATTGTTAAAATATTTTTTTTTAAATAGTAAAAGTTAAAAAGGTAGTTCTTTTTTTGAAACTAAATGTTAGTTGTCAATTTTATATATTTTAGTATCTATTTATTTGATAGGAAAGACGACTTTTTGCTCTACAAACTACTTTAACATTGCACAATAAATTTTTAAGATCAAGATACTAGGTCTGTTCAGTAACTAATTGTTACTAATTGTTGCTAATTGTTACTAGAACGTGTTCATGTACTCGAAAAAGCGCAAGTAGAGAGTGAAAAAAGAGCGGAAAATGTTAGAGAGAAAAAATTTGGTTCAAGTTTTGTCTAGTAAAATTTTTACTTGCGAGAATTAGCCAAACAGCTGCTTCTCACTTTTGTTTACAAAGTAATTTTCTTGAAAAATGCCTGATAAAAGGAATTTTTGTTAAATTAAAGAAAATGCAAGTTTTTGGCAATTAAAAGAATATACAAGATGACAACAAAGAAGTGTAAAACAGCGATGTTTGGGAAAGAATCTTCGAGCTTTGCAGGTGTTCGCATTGTTTTTATAATTTAAAGTTAACAAACCAGTGATGACACATTCAATACAATGTACTTTTTTTCGGTACAATTTAAAGAAGAATTCTTTCTACACATTCATAAATGTAAAAATATTTTTAACATTAATATTTTTATATCTAAATTACAATCATAATGTTCATTAGAACAAGGCGCATCAACTACTAGGTGGTTGCAATTGCGAATTAGTTAATTTTCGCCGTTGTGAAGCAACACGATGATGTAAAAAATAGCTGATTAAGCAAAAGGAAGCCTAATTTAATCTATCTTTTTATAATCATATAATCTTTCCCGCGTATGCAGTAATACAAAGTGCTTAAAAATTTTTTATTTTGAAATTAATTTAAAATTTTGACAACAGCGCCGAACATAAACAAAACTCAGCTGGGCTATTAAAATCACCTGAAAATTATTCCCCTTGTATTAGAAGTAATTGCAAAAAAAAAAAATTATATTCATGCACTTGACATTATAAACGCTATTTGTTTACTTAGAGTATTATTTTAATTTTTGATGGCTTTTAATGGTACAGTGAAAAATGATTTTAAGAAACTACTAACAAATTTCAAGGTTAGTCCAATATTTGACCAAAAAAAAAAAAACGTAATCACTAACAAAATTTTTGTCCTTTTCAAATACTTTTAAAAAAATACAAGATCATACTTAATATAAAAGTAAAATATTGTGTTATAAATCGTCATTCGTTATGATGCGTTTAAGGAAAGATTAAATAACCATTTGTTGAAATAGTGGTTACGCTTGTTTGGTAAAATAGTTGACTAATCTTAACGTATTTCAAGTTTTTCTATTATTCTACATTTTATAATTGAATTTAAAATATTCGTTTGTACCAGTAATTTATTATTACTTCTTAAAAGATAAAAGTAAAGGTATTTGTTTTTTTTTTAGTTTCGCAACATTTTTCCTTTTAATCGATTTTTAAGTTTATATTTGAAATATAATTTTTATGACTCCCATTAGATGCTGTGTGTAGTGCTGCTCTATAGTAATTGAGCCAACAAAAAGACATGCGTTTCGCAGATTTGCATCAAGACTATTAATTTTTAACTCTGGTCTCATTCATTGATTTTACGCCTTCGGATAATTTATATTTAAATAATTGATGTAATTATTATACGAAATCACAATAAAAAGATATTGTGTCTCCCTAAAAACCGTTTTTTTCCTTTGTATCAATTACATATACAATATATTAACTATTTTTTTATTTTTCTTGCATTCAAAAGCATACAAGTGGCCTGTGTTGAAAAGGAAAAAAAATAAATGTTATGTAATTAGCAACTAAAATTTATGTATGTATGTGATTGATTAAGTAATAGTGCATATAAATCAAATAAGTTCAACTAAATTCTTTACAAATCAAAAAACGTTACAAATAAACAATAAAGCAATAACTAGATTCTTTGTCTTAAATAACACATCAAGGAAAAGACCACATATTATTACCAACAACATAAGGGACAATGTCATACATTAAGTCATTGTTAAATAAAACTGCAATATTATTTAAAAAAATAAACTAAATTTAACTTTTATTTTACACACAGACCAATAAAACAAAAATCTATACTGTAAAGACTCCTCAGTGGTCAGAAAAATGCCGAAAATGTCTACTTGACTGACAATTTCTTAATATGAAATAAAATTTAAATATCATTCCAGGCGCAAAAAAAAGAAGGATTAAATGGAAAAAAAGTTCTCATTTTATTGAAACGTTAGCAAATTTTAAGCAAAAGAATAAATAAACTCGATGAAAGCATTGAGAACCAAAACCAAAATAAAAAAGTAATACTGGATAGACAAATGTTTAGCCTCTAGGGAATACAGAAAAAAATGAGAATCAGCATGAAAATAAATAAACTCATATTTGCATCAGGTGTTATATTTCTCAGAGCTTTTAATATTTAAGTTGAAATCCTTGATGAAGTTCTTTATTGTTTTATATGCATTGTTTACAGCTGCAATTATTTTAAAATTAAAATTTAAACTTAAAAATGTTTCTAATTTTGTAAATTAAATGATGATTATTTATTAACGTGGCGTAGGTTGGAGTAAATATTAATTAAAAAAAAAAAACTGGAAAACTTACGGAATGTAATGGAGTTTTCTCTGGATATTTACAACATCTGTCATTAACATTCTATTTATAATATATAACGTTTATTAAAGGTTTTAAAAATTTTTATTTACATATCAACCTTTGCCAATTAAAGTTTCATTATCTTGTTTTACGTTCTCCTTCGTTGATGACTTTAATTAATTTCATTCGTTGTTTTAGCTATGATGTGTTAATACTGTTTAAATTAAAATTTTATTTATTTATGTAAAACAATTTTTCTTAAATTCTTAATTATTTTTGATGAGTAAAATTATCAGATTTTAAATAAATAAAAAATACTCGTATTAATTACAAATAAAAAATGTCAGTTAATATAAATAAAATAAAGATAAATTGTTTTAGTTATTTTTATCATTAAGGATTTACTACTTTTGTCGTTAATATTTTCATTGCATTAAGCTTAACCATTTTTTAATTTAAACATAGCAATTGAATGTAAAGTGTTAATTTTCATTTACAGATTTAATACAACGATTTGTAACAACTGAAGCTGGGTTAACAAAGAAAAAAAAAAAACGCAATCAAAAGTAAGTAATTGCTGAATACAAAATAGTTTTCAACTAAAAAACGTGGTTAAAAACAACGAATATTTTAGTGCAGAGTAAACTGCAAAGGAATATTTACAAACGAATTAAAAAGAATAAAATAAATACGAAAAAATAAAGTTGCTAGTGACAAGAGAGCAAAAGTGTACAGTATTACAACTTTATAAAATAGCAATATTTTTAAGTCTACAAATTAAAACCAACAGCCATTCTGCGAGGCAAAGCTGAAACAAACCAACGTTAAACTTTTCGGTCAGACACAGCAAAAACTTTTACAAATATTTATGCAGATGATGTTTGTGAATGCCTCAAAACTAGAAACATGGGCAAAGTTAAACTTCAGTACGTGGATAAGTTGGTTTGTAGAGTAAGGAGGAGAAAATGGAAAGAAAAAAAGCATTTTGAAGAAATATCTGCAATTCAATTTATACTAAAAGCAGCACTTACTAAGCACCAAAAACTATATAACTGCAGTGCAATTTTTGGGAATGATTTTCCTAAAACTGTTTAGCAATTTATTATAACGCCTAGTTTGTTCTCTGATGTGGCATATTACAGCCTCAATAGCAATTTCTATTCTTGCTATACTCTACTATTTTACAAAGTGCATCAGCAGTTTTAGATTTTAAAACAGCTGCAGCAAGAGAAACATCAACACTATTATTATCAGACACACACACACACTTCCAACTACAATCATCGTAAGCAAAAAATTTATTTTTTTTCCAAGCAGTCATGACAATGGTGACAACAACAGCAGTATTATTTTCAATAACAACAGCAATAGGGTTAACAACAGCTATTCGGAATTTTTTTTGGATTTAAACAGCAGCTACAACAACATTAATTCAACGGATATCACCATTTTGAATGGTGTTTCCTATTAACCTACAAATAAAATTTCCGGTTGTAGCCATGACAATAACAACAACATTAAGGATAACTACAATAATGTTATCACAGCCTGTTATAACAATGCCATTAGTTTTATTGTTACTACGGAAGAAATGTCGGATGAAGATGTTACCGAATACATATTCGATCCTACTATGTGTGCATCTTATTTATAACACTTTATACAATGCTATTTTGTTGGTGTTTTCTTTTTTTGGTCGGTAAACTTTACTTGTTTACAATAAATATTGTCACAAAACATTAAAGCGGAATTATTTTCCTCTATTGGAATTTATTATTTGTATGAAGAATATAATTTAAATACACCAGAGCGCCGATTTGCGTCATTAATGGGACCGGAGAAATGTGACACAAATCGAATCACCATTTCTACATAAACGCACTGTAATTTAAGTTATTGGGGAAATTATTCAACAGAAAGCAAGAAAAATTATTTTTGATAAAAACAAGTACAAATACATTTTATTTATTTCATAAACCTAAAATAATGTTTATAAACAATACATTAAAAAAAAGCATTTAAAAAAATCATAGGGAATAAGTGACGACCAGTGTTGCTATAAGTTGCAATAATTCTATGAGACAGAAAAGATGCTAAATCAGGTACTTAAAACATGAAAAATAATAATCCACAATGCTGCAGAAAAATTTTAACCGTTTTTAGCGGGGTAAATTAAAATCGAAACGATGCAAATTGAAGTAAAAACGACACAACTTAAAACTACAATGTCACAAATCAAATTTTTCCAGTTTTTAAAAGGCGACGCAAATTGAAACGATGCAAATCATGACAACGCAATTCGGAGCTCTAGTGTATATTAATAAACGTTTCTAATTATTATAAAGGAATAACAAAACAATACATAAAAAAACATTTAAAAACATATGGACTTTCCCTTATTTTATGAGCAGAGTTGCTAGAAGTCAAAATTCTATAAGACAGAAAAGATGCTAAATCAGGCACTACAAATGCGAAAAATTGTAATCCACAATGCTGCAGTATAGAATTTAACCATTTTTGGCGCCGCAAATTGTAATCAAAACAACGCAAATCGGACACAATATGATGCAAATCGAAATAAAAAGATGCAAATCGGGGTAAAAACGACGTAACTTGAAATTTAAATGACAACAATCGGGACGACGTAATTCGGGGTCCTAGTGTATGATAAACTTTAATTTTTTACTTTCTTAACCTACGAGCTTTAAAATGTTGTTTGTATAGATTTTTTAAAAAGCAAAAAACAAAGCGATGTGCTTATAGAGTTGAACAAATTTTAAGCTCGTAACGAATATAAATTTTCGTTTAAAGCAAACATTTGAATGCTAGTCGTAACTTAACATGGCAATGCAAGAGCGATGGTCAGGATGATAATAATGTAACGAAGTGAATATTATATTTTTATCTATGATTTTGGCGTGGCTTCTCGCTAAACGCAACGCCGGAAAAAGGAGGTGTATAATAGAGCTCCAGTGGAGCTTAAGTTTTAAATGTGGTCTTTATTTTGCTTGAGGAGTCGGTGCAGCGATACTAAAAATAAGCATCTGCTGAAAAATTAAAACGGTTGCAAAATTTTTATTATTTTCTTTCTTAATTTTGGAATTTTTTTAAATTTCGGCAGTAACCCTTGCCAAGCACTATGGGTCTTATATCTAGAATTATAGGGAATATGTGAATTTAGAAATTTAAAATATTGTTTTTGGTTTCACTTTTGTCCAGATTTTTGCTTATAGCTAAGGCAAAGTTTTGAGTTTTTCTTAAAATTTTTTTTTTTGTTTTGTTTTACAATAAATTTTATATTATTTAATATTTTACATAAATTTACAGCCAACAAAAGTTGAGTTAAGGATATTTATCCTCCGGTCTTTTAAAAAGTCTTTTAACAGTTTTGCATTAGTAAAAATTTATTATAGTACCCTTTAACAGAAAATATATTTCCTAACTATTTTCTTCTTTTTTGATTCTAAGGGAACTAATTTCATTAGAGTATTCCACTATCATCATTTTTAGATAATTTTTCGCTCTTATTATTGCGGGGTGTACATAATTATGGTTATAGCTGTGTGTGCATAAAACTTCGGGCCTTTCTATATTTTTGTTTTGTTGTATAAGTATAATAATTATTTTGCAAATTTAACTTGTGACAGAAGAAACTTAATTTTCTATAAAAAATTTAAATGAAATCCATTTATGAACTTTGGCCCAAGGGTAAGAAAATGTATGCCAAAATTATGCTTAAGTTAGTACGCCGTTTTAGTTTGAATATTATTTTCATAATTAATATTTTAGCATTCGCGCTCTCTGTGTAAATGTCAAGATCTGTCTGTTGGAGTTCAAGATTTAATCGAATATACCTAGCAGACACGTCTTGTATAGGGCACCCTGTTATTTATAAAATTATTCCTTTACATTTGTTGTAAAACTGGATATTAAACTATGTACTCTGTGTGAATAGGAGAACGCTTTAATTTGTGTCTTCATTTTTCATTTGTAGTGGATGCTACAACAGTAGCATATGAATTCTTAGGTGCCTGTGACTTTGATCGAAATTTTAAATTTTGAGTTCGCCGTACTCGATATCGAATATCTTGTATCGAAATGTTATTCGATAGGCTAAGAGGTATCGTAAACATAATAATATGTTTTTTATAAACAAAATAAAAATGGTATTGTAATTAATCAATAGCTTTTCTTTAAATAAATATCTTGTTTTTACTAAATATTATCTTAAGTATATTTAACTATGTTAAAAAATAACTTGACTTTTATTGACATTCCTAAAACATTTAACGATTAAACTCGTCATTATTCTAGAAAACAAAAAAACAGAAAAATTATTGTATGTTCATTATCGCCTTTTAACTGAATTTCAATATATTAGCTCTTATGGTTTCTATTACATATTTACATATTTTATAGCAATACAATTTATTGCAGCATGGCCTTTGAATTTGTTATTCACTTATCCGTTAAAAACTTTTAGGCTACTATTTCCGCTCCACCCTCTTTCTTAGTAAATTATTTTACTACCTAATTAAATTCATGGTACAATAGCTAAAAGATAAGCAGTACTTTTCATGGCTAAAGAAGATAGGGATTTACATTATTTAATTAATAACTTGGAAAAAAATGTTGCCTTGAAGATGAATAATTAAAAAAGAAAATTAAACAAAGAAATTAGTTAAAAATTTGTTATTTAGCACTAGATAAATGTTACTATTAAATATTGTATAAAAAAGAGGGCTACATATGTTTTCTATTGTTTGAGATACGATTTTTATAACCATTATCATAGTAAATTATGAAATATTTACAAATAAAATATGTTTAATAGATTTCAAGTTCAGCATCACGGTCAAGAAAAAAGAAAAGAAAAACAAAAACCAAAAAACTTTCTTTAAAGCACTACGCCAACCGTAATTTAATCAAAATCAAAAAATTTAATTAAAATTAGAAATTCATAATCACTATGGTAAAATACATAATCATGATCATAACAATTAAAAATATATTCATAATCATTAATCATAATAGAAAACCTAATCGTTATAGTCCATATATAAATAAAATTAAAATCCCAATCAAATTCATAATCGAGCATAAAGGCTCTTAAAATATTCTAATTTGCTGTTGTAATTTTGTTTTCTTTATTTATGCCTTAATTTTTTGATTGATTAATTTTCTCTAAATAGTCTGTTTTAAAGCGATGACTTTCGCAACTTATAGGATTCCTGGCAGGTTAATTTTTAAAATTTAAAAAGAGCTATTTTTGAATTTATTTGAAACGTAAGTCTTATTTATTACTAACAGAAAATGGAACAAGTGGGTCTCGATAAAATACCTTTAGATTATGGTTAATCTAAAGGTTCACCACTGGTGTTAGGAGTATATATAAGTTTAAAATTTAATTTCAACAATATTAGTTCATGATCTAATTCCTTTTACATAGGGAAGTCCATTTACAGATGTTCGTCTGTCCGTCCGTGTGTCAGTAATCAGATCGGAATCATTTTTGCCACGTCCCCGAATAAGCTTCAGAAAATTTATGACCACTATCTGGCAGACGTAGCTTTGAAATATGTGATATTGAAATCTAGCACCATCGATATGAAAATTGTGGAGATATTTTATGTTTTTTAGATATAATCGCTCCTTTTTAGTTTGTCATTGTTGATTTTTCAACTGCTGTATTGAATAGCAAAATTTTGAAAATTAATTAACAAGAAATCGGATTATCAATAAATCATTTAAATTTCATCAAAATAAAACATTTTCACCAAAAATATTTAAATTATCTAAAAAGTTATTTTTAAAAAAGTTTGAAGTTTATATTTAAAACGAAAATTCAGATATAAACACTTAAGATAAGCAAAAAACTTGAATATTATTAAACGATTAAAGCTTTGTCAAAGTATTTGTTTTCACGAAAATTACATATTTTTTTTTTTATTAATTCATTAAAAACGGAAAAGGTACAACAAAACTTTTGGTGAAATTCGAATATTGCACTTTACTTGTTTAAGTAATTATTGTTTTAAGCGCCTTTGAATTAATTACTAACAAATGTATTATAGTTTTAACACAAATTGATTTTTTGACTAAGTTTAGATCTCAAAACCTTATTGTCTTTTTTTTATAATAATACATTTTTAATGACTGTGTGCCACTTTTATTGACCGCTGGCATGCTTTTAATGTAAAATTTTTATCAGTGTGTGTGTGTGTGTCCTTTATGTTCGTGTTACCGCCGCCACCCTAATACTTTTAAAAAATCTTTACTGTTTCTATTTACTTTATGTTTACTTAATAATTTCTTGTTTTCACTCAAAGCAAACATACACACAAATATGAATATTATATATTTGTACATATTTACGTGTATGTATGCTTGCTTTGCTCCTCTTTCTCGTTGCCCAATTGCTTAATAGCGGTTTTTAAAATTATTTTCATTTGCTTTATAAAGGAATTTCTTCCATTATTCAGGGCTTTTTAATAAGAGAAACGGGCGAGTGAAACACAAATTGTTTTAAAGCGTACAAATACGGAATAAAAATTAAAATAATATAATTTAAACTTAAAATAAAGATTGTTCTATTTGTCGCTCTTAAAAGTTGCGTTTTATCTAACTTTGCTTCTCGAAGCCAACAATTCTTTAAAACAATTTAAAAGTTTTTAAATAAAATAACAACTAGTGTGCATGAAAAATAAAATAAATTAAAATCGAGTCTATAATAAATAAAAAGAAAATGGCTCAAACAGATTTTAATTGCAACAAGTGCGAATTAAAAGACACCGATCGTATGGTGCAGTGCGACTCGTGCGACAAGTGGTTCCATTTCGAGTGTGTTGGAGTCAATAGTGATGTGGCCGACGTGAGCTGGAATTGCTCCTGCGGTAAGGATCAGCCCGTTGCGTTAAAAAATAGTGTCCCCACGCAAACTTCGACAAGAGGAACGAATACACTGCCACTTGTTAATGTTACAGAGGAGTTCAGTGCAGGTTCAATGGCAGCCTCATCACCAACTAGCCATATTTTAAGATCCTTTCCAGTGCATGAATACTTCAACAAAGGTGCTCCAGGTAATCCAGTAGTGGCTAAAGACAAGATACTACCAGCTGCAGGTGAACAGTGTGGACAAAATATAAATAGTCAATGTGGCCCACGTACGTCGCGTGGTTCTTTGTCAGCTCACGCACAATTACAGTTGCAGATGCTGGAAGAGGAAAAGGAATTGCAGCGGAAGTATTTGGAGAAAAAATATAGTATCCTATCCCAAGGTGATGTGTCCCAAAATTTGAATTTCTTTTGTAATCAAAGTTCCTTTCAGCCAACTGCCTCACAAATCGCAGCCAGACAGGTAATACCTAAGGAGTTACCGAATTTCGATGGTAATCCCGAAGACTGGCCCCTATTTATTAGCAACTACAAAAATAGTACTGAGATCGCTGGTTATACTGACGGTGAGAATCTAATGCGATTGCAGTCGTGCCTCAAGGGCCGAGCAAAGGAGCTGGTGAAAAGTAAACTTCTCATCCCATCTATGGTGAATGAAATCATCCAGACTCTAGAGATGTGTTTTGGTCGCCCAGAGCACATTCTTGATAGCATGATTGAAAAGGCAACCAAGATTCCACCGCTAAAGGATAGGCTCGATAGCATCATCGAATATGCTCTAACCATACGGAATATTTGCTCAACAATGGAGGCATGTAATTTGGTGGCCCATTTGAACAACCCGTTACTGGTAAAAACGCTGGTCGATAAGTTGCCCAACAACCACAAGCTCAATTGGGCAATGCATGCTAAGGACGATAAGGTTCCAGTGGTGAAATCCTTCAGCGATTGGATCTATAAAATAGCTGCTGCTGCTAGCCAAGTTGTGTCTCCTGTCGGCTCCAAGAGAAGTGCTCCGGTCAACACTCATTCAGAACAACCTGCTACCAGATACTTACTCTGCGTTTATTGTAAGAGTGAGGAACACAAGGTCCAAAACTGCGGTGAGTTCCAATCGTTAAGTTTAGATTCAAAGTGGAATGTGGTGAAAGAAAATAAATTGTGCCGCCAGTGTTTGAATGCTCATCGGCGCAAGTGTTTTTCGAAGAAATTGTGTGATATTGCAAATTGTAACGCAAAACACCATCCTTTGTTGCACAAATATATTACGTCGGCTTATCCAAACACAGTGCAAATGGCCACATCTGCTCCCAGTGGAAGCGTGAATGCTCACAACGACCGCAATAATAAACCGTATTTCAGAATACTCCCGATTCGGATACATTACAATGGTGGTTCTTTAGAAACGTTTGCCTTTCTAGACGAAGGATCATCAGTGACCTTAATGGAACAAGGTCTTTTTAACAAATTGGGGCTCTCTGGTGAGAAGGAACCCCTAGAGCTACGATGGACCGGTAATACAACACGATCTGAAAACAACTCCGTCAAAATTAATATTGAGGTATCTGGTCCAAGCAGCGATAGTAGATTTACACTTCATAATGTTCGTACTGTAAGCAATCTTGGTCTGCCCATGCAGTCAATTAATTTTGATGACATCGTGAAAGCCTATCCGTATCTCAAAGGTTTACCGGTTCAATCGTACAATAACGCTAAACCCATGGTCCTAATTGGTCTTAATAACTGGAGAGTTGCTGTTCCATTGAAAATAAGGGAAGGTGGTCGAGATCAGCCCATTGCAACAAAAACTCGATTGGGGTGGACCCTTCAGGGTAGCGGCTCCGATCCAAGCCAGGCTTCGACCATGAACATCCATACCTGTGAGTGCGAAAATCGATATAGGGTTCTGCACGATGAAGTCAAGGAATATTTTAACCTAGATGCCCCGAAAGAGAAATCTATTTTGTCGCTCGAAAACAACAGGGCTTTGAAGATACTTGAAACTACAGCCATCAAGAAGAATCAGCAATACGAAGTTGGACTACTGTGGAAAGATGATGTCCCTATGCTGCCCGAGAGCTATCAAGTAGCAAGCCATCGCCTAAAGTGTCTCCAAAAGAAGTTTGTTAAAGACCCGCTACTACAGCAGACTATGCAAGCGGAAATAGACAAACTAGTTTCTAAAGGATACGCGAGAAAGGTGCAAGAAGCAGAAAGGTCATCATATGAGGGTCGCACATGGTACTTGCCAATATTTGTCGCTCTTAATCCAAATAAACCTGGCAAAGTTCGTCTGGTCTGGGACGCAGCAGCGAAGTCGCATAATAAGTCCCTGAATGACTTTATAATTTGTGGTCCTGATTTACTTACGTCACTTTTCAACATTTTAATAGAATTTCGTGTGGGTCAAATCGCTATATGTGGCGATATTGCAGAAATGTTTCATCGTATTAACGTTAGAGACGACGATATGCATGCTCAACGATTTTTGTGGTTCGAAAATGGCGACAACAATAAGCGCTGTGAGTACGTAATGAAGGCCCTAACATTTGGTATAAGCTGCGCACCCTGTATAGCCCATTACATTCGGAATAAGAACGCAGATGACTTTCGTGAACAGTACCCACGAGCCGTTAAAGCAATTCAACAATACCACTATATGGACGATTTTATTGACAGTGTGGATACCGAGGAAGAGGCAATGGAACTAGCGGTCCAAGTACGCACAATACATGCATCTGGTGGATTCCATATGAGGAATTGGGTAACAAACTCTGAAAGCGTACGAAAACATTTAAGTGATGATGGCTCAACAACTCAAACCTCTTTCAAGGCTATAGAAAAAATACTTGGTATGTATTGGGAATCAAATAATGACGTTTTCCAATATAATTCTAGGTTCTCGGGGCTCCGAAGGGATGTATTTCAGCCACATGTGGTCCCTACTAAGAGGGAAGTTCTGCAAGTCCTAATGTCAATTTTCGATCCTTTGGGATTCGTAGCCCATTATACGATTGGAATCAAGATGCTCCTACAAGATATTTGGCGCTCAGGAATAAAATGGGACGACGACTTATCCGAAGAACTTTTACTGAAATGGTCCTCATGGTTATCTAATCTGACTAGGATATCATCTATATTCATCCCTCGGTGCTACTCGAGGCTCCTAAAAATAACTTCCAAGGTCCAGCTGCATACGTTTGTCGATGCTGGTGAAAATGCATATGCTGCAGTAAGCTACTTCAGAATCCAGTGCAATGATGATGTCGATGTGCGAATCGTAGCTGCTAAATCGAAGGTGACTCCGCTAAAACCAATATCCATACCAAGACTAGAGCTTCAAGCTGCTTTAATTGGTTCAAGGCTAGCGTCAAAAATTCGAAGCACCACGCGTCTCAGCTGTGAAGAGAGCTTCTTTTGGTCCGATTCGAAAACCGTTCTAAAGTGGCTCTCCATGGATCCCAAAAATTTTAAGGCGTTCGTCATGTACAGAGTTGGCGAAATCTTAGAAACTACCAACGTGACGCAATGGAATTGGGTAGCGTCCAAATTAAACCCTGCAGACCGTGCAACGAAAATTCATAGTTCAGACGACGGTATATGGCTCAATGGTCCTGCATTTCTGAAAGATGAGAAGCATACGTGGCCCAAATGTCCAGAACTCAACGTCGTCAATAATGAAGAAATACGAAATTATCTTCTTACTATCGATAAGACGAGTGGTTTCACAATCAATACTAAATATTTTTCGTCCTGGAAACGACTATACTTGGCTCTTTCTCACTTCGTCCTTTACATTGAAAAATTGAAGTCCAGAATTCGACGTGAAAAGCCGCAGCTCATGTGTTTTGAGTACATACAAAGGGCTAAGAACATTTTGTTTAAATATGCCCAAGCCAGCGAATTTGACGAAGAAATATGGTGCCTCAAAAATAGTAAGAAGCTGCCTACCGGTAGTAAACTTAAGCAGCTTAATATTTTTCTCGATGAAGACGGAGTAATACGTGCCTATGGCAGAGTCGAGTCCCTGAATTGCAACAACGCCATAATTTTGCCTCATGGTCACTACATTACCCTTTTGTTGGTCCAAAGTTACCATGAAGATTATCATCATTGTCTTCATGAAGCTACGATGTCCAAAATAAAGTCAAGATTTTACATCCCAAAGCTAAGAGCACTTTATAAAAGTATGCGAAGAAAATGTCAACGCTGTAAGAACGAGTCAGCAGTTCCACATCCTCCATTAATGGCATCTCTACCTGCAGCAAGATTGGGTTCCTTTGAGCGTCCATTTACTTATGTCGGTATCGACTTTTTTGGCCCTTTACAAGTAGCAGTAGGGAGACGTAGTGAAAAAAGATGGGGCGTTATTTTTACATGTTTGACAGTTCGCGCTATACATATTGAAGTCGCCCACAGCCTAGATACCAGCTCGTGTATCATGTGCATTCAAAATTTTATAAGTCGACGTGGTTCCCCGAAGGAGATATACTCCGACAACGGTACTAACTTCAAATCAGTCGAAAGGGTCCTACGAGAAGAAAAGCAAAACATCGACTTACATCAAGTCTTCACAAAACATCACGAAATCAAATGGAGGTTCAATCCACCTGCGGCCCCACATATGGGTGGTGCTTGGGAAAGGCTAGTACGTACAGTGAAAACAATCCTCTACGCCATGTGTCCTGCTTTCAAATTTAATGATGAGACCTTAAGAAGCGCCTTGTGTGAAATCGAGTTCATAATAAATTCCCGTCCTTTAACATTCGTGGCTCTCGATTCAACTGAAGACGACGCATTAACACCAAACCATCTTTTACTTGGCTCTGTTGATGGGCACAAGCCCCTATGTGAAACCAATTATGATCTCCGTCAGCGATGGCACCAGACGCAAAAATTTGCCAATCACTTCTGGAGCAGATGGGTTCGTGAGTACGGTCCGATTTTAGTCCGCCGTAGCAAGTGGTTCGAGAAGGTGAAACCCCCATCCGTCGGTGATATAGTCGTTATTGTGGACGATACACTTCCCAGAAATTGTTGGCCCAAGGGTGTCATTATCGAGACAACTACTGCTAATGATGGCCAAGTTCGGCGGGTTAAAGTCAAAACCAGTACAAGCACATTGGATAGGCCCGTGACTAAGGTAGCTGTTCTAGACGTCGGTAATATTTAGGATTGCAAGCTCATGGCCCCACAATTCGCTTACGAAGGGGGGAATGTTACCGCCGCCACCCTAATACTTTTAAAAAATCTTTACTGTTTCTATTTACTTTATGTTTACTTAATAATTTCTTGTTTTCACTCAAAGCAAACATACACACAAATATGAATATTATATATTTGTACATATTTACGTGTATGTATGCTTGCTTTGCTCCTCTTTCTCGTTGCCCAATTGCTTAATAGCGGTTTTTAAAATTATTTTCATTTGCTTTATAAAGGAATTTCTTCCATTATTCAGGGCTTTTTAATAAGAGAAACGGGCGAGTGAAACACAAATTGTTTTAAAGCGTACAAATACGGAATAAAAATTAAAATAATATAATTTAAACTTAAAATAAAGATTGTTCTATTTGTCGCTCTTAAAAGTTGCGTTTTATCTAACTTTGCTTCTCGAAGCCAACAGTTCGAATGTTTGAAACATTAGAATCATTAAAATTAATGGCTTATGACGTACACACATACAGACATGCTCAAATACATAAATAAATATTAAAAAAAAATTGAATATAACGCCGTTAAAACAGTCATCACTTTATGACTGCTAGATGACTATGACACTTTTACTAGCTTCTAAACATTTAGAAAAGAGGAAAACAAAACAAAAAACCACTTAAAACGAAAAAAATCAGTTGAAAAACTGTTATATTAAAATAAAAATTAAAACAAAAACCTAAACAAAAGTAAAAGGCATTTTAAAGAAAGCTGCGTTTATGGCTGTTTGATTTTTAGAAGAAGCTATAAAATGTGTTAAATTTTATAACAAAGAACATGTTAATAAATGTGTTTAAGGTTATTAAGATTTATTTAGGTTTAGGTTATTTAGGTTATTTAGGATTTAGGTTATTAAGATTGTTAAGATTTAATGCTTAATTAAGTTTAACTTTACATTACGTTTTTTTTTTTTTGGCAATAGAAATTGTTGAAGAGTTTAATAAATTAAAGAATTTAATAGCTTGAATAATACATATTAAAATTCTTGGAACCATTGTGGACTGGAATGATTAAAAAATGTAAATTATTCTTTAGACTTTAGAAGGGCAATAAGTTGAAAAATGGAACTTCATAGACTGTGGAATCCTACAAAAAAAAAAAGTTCAAATAAAAGTTTTGAAACCTCCATTTTGCCATATTAACACGATGGCATTTTAAGAAATTCACATTATTTACTAAGCTCTTTTTCAAAGTGTGTTTTGTTAATATAAGAATTGAAAAAAAAATTTAAATGTATTGAGCGTCGAGAGCGCCAAAAAAACATTATTATATTTCCCACTTATAAAGTTCTGAAGGTCTTAAGACATCTGCCGCATATAAGCCTCCCTTAAAAATTTCATAGAAAAATGTAACCAAAAAATTGTTTAAGAAAGAAAAAATTACGCTTTTTAAATTATATAATATCTCCTAATAAGGCGTTCTAGCAAATTATAAATAAAAGGAGAACTTTAAAACGAAACTTCTTCCAATAAGATTTACAATACTACTGAAACTAAAAAAAAGTTGCAGAGTTTGTTATCACAATTATTAAAAAATACATATGTTCCAATTTTTTATCTGTGATAGCAATTCCAAATATGGTTTTAGAGTTTGATAAATGATCACTGCACTCTTTGCCTGGCTTCATGCACTTAATAAGTAACTTGTTTCAGTTATGTCTTTTCTATAAACTAGAGGTGGAATTAGGGTGCAAACCGGGAATGCTTGTAAAGCTCCCCAAATTTATATGTTTTTAAGGGATTTTAGAGACTTCTGATACCTGAGGTTTCTTTAGTTCAAAACTTATTTGACTCCTGGAAAAATAGCTTCAACAATTTGGAATTAAAAAAATCAACCGACATTAATGACATTCATTGAATTTCTGAATTCAAATATAATTTTATTAAAATCATAAAATTCAAACAATATTTTTTTCCTACTCTTGAAAAAAATATTTTTTAATTTTTGAGCTGGTATTTTGAGCTTTTTTTTATTACATATGTGTTTAAATGTGGCTAAGTAAATACACCAGAAGTTCTGTTAAACGAACTGTATAATGAATCAAGCTTTTGGAAAAAAAATTGACCTAGTTTGCCAACGAGTGAATTTCGTTGCAAAGTCTAAAATTATTTTGCAAAAAGATATCTTAACATCTCTCGTTGAAAATGAATATACAAATTATTAAAACATTTAACACTTTCTTTGTAAAAACAATAGCACTTCTTAGCTTGGCGACTGTACACTTGTTGATGATTTAGGTTTATTACAGGAATGGTTAACTAGGTCAAGTTTTCTTATTATATACTTTATGTAGTAATTACAATTTAAATAGTATTAGTATATCAAAAAAAAAAAAAAAATCAACTTTAAGTCCACTTGTTGGAAGAAGACGAAATTATTTCTTATCATTACCAAAAGATTCAGATAATTTTTGATGTACAACAGTTTATAAAATAAATTACGATGTCTTGCATTATATTTTTATAAGAAAGGAACCGCCTTATGTTATGAAACATTCAGAGTTTTATATGGAATTATTTTTTTTATAAAATTATCAAAATATTATAACTCGCTTGTTGCACCACTAGTATATTCATATTTTACTGTTACAAAATTGTTAAATTTCAAACAGTATGAAATAATTATAATTTTCTTTTTCTTTTTTTGTTTAATTTCATTAACTTTAAGGATTTTGATTATTTAGAAATCGTAACATAGATATATTATATTAGTTTACCGTAAGTTATAAAACTTTGGTCGTAATTCGATTTGTTTAGCTAATATCAACCATGTATCATATTTTGTACATAGTTTAACTCTTAAAGAGAATATGTTTATCGTGACTAAAGTATTGTTGGAGTTCAGTTCAGCAATATTAAATTTTAAATTTAGGCGTGTACCCACAGATGATGATATATAAGGAATCTGGACTTAAAATCTTTATAGACACACAAGTGAAATTAAACCTTGCACACAAATACAATTAAAAATAAATTAAAGGCCAATCTTAAACCTTTATATTAAACATCTGAAAATTACACAAAATGTGTTCTGCCATGTCGGATATTGCAGCAAGTTGACCATTTAAAATCAAAGGATGTCCCTATAGTTTTATGTATATAAACTTATCTTTTGTAGCATTCTAAGCAGAGGACGGAATTTTAAAAGAAGTGTGTATTAAAATTTTTATTTCACATTCAATGAAATTTTCGTTTTATTTTAGTTATATTATATCATAGTTTTTTCTTCTTAAACAATAGATTCTGTGCCAGTATCACACTATTTGTAGTAAAAATAGAATTAAAATTCAGTGACTTGCGAGTAAAATTTATATTATTGTTTTTAATTTTTTAAATAATGATTGATTAAAACAAACAAAAGTTCGAGAACCTTAGCCGGATTAATAATTATTCATTTGGTTATGTATAAAAACTAATATATTAAGCAACATTATATTTATCTGTACAAAAAAGTTTTTTACATAAATGGAACATTTATTACTTTTAGATTTGTTGTTTTCACACATAAAATTTTTCTAGGTTCTAATATCCGTTACTACAAGAAATTCACAAGCACAACAAAATATATTACAAAAATATTTACAATTTTTATTTCAAAAATTTTCTTGCTATAGTTTCAAGAATTACAACAAAATTTAATAAATTTTGTAAAAAATATTAATTTTACTATCATAAAAACTTATGAAACAAATAAAAAATCTAACTCTATTATATACGCAGGGTTGGACTACTTCTCAGTTCATAACTGTGCAAAAAAAGAGCGCTACTTTCTTCTTTTATCACTTCTCGTTAGTTCTCGTTTGTTTGTCATGTAAATAATTTTTAGTATTTGTTTCATTACACATTCTGGCTTGTCATGTCTTGTATTCCGTTAAAATGAAGTCACTGTGTTGTTGGCTTAGTAGCTTTTTTTACATATCGTTGCTTTATATTTTCTTGTTTTGTTGTTAAATAGATCTTTTTTTTTCTAGCGTAGGATTTATGTATGGACTTCAAATGTGGTTATAATTTTCGCAGTAAATCATTTCCATGTTGTGACAACAAAACAAGTTTTATTACTTTTAATGGTTGTATATTCATGCTTAAATTTATAAATTTTGTAGACAATATTTTGTTTCCAGCTATGGAAGCCGTATTTAAAATTCTACAAAGAGCTTCAAATTGGCAGGAAGTAATATTAAGGTGTTTAAATAGATGACTATATCCTTTGTTAAGATGGTTTGCTTGTTTATCCTTTATGTCAACAGATACATCCCGGGTATGTTTTGAGTTTTTAAATCGCTGTATATCAGAAAATGATTACTGTATTAACCTGAAATTTTATGATATCCTCAACATTGGTGTTTTCTACCTTATTCCTAGATTTATGTACATAAAATTGGAGAGTTGTGGCAGAGTATGAGGCCATTTTTTCATTCTATTCCTTAAGTCAACAGTTGCATACCTGGGTATGTATAATGAAATATACGAAAATATTATGATGTTGTATGTTTATTAAATTAAATTTACAAGGTTTTAATAATAAATTAAATTTAAATCAAATATAAGAAAAGATAATAAAATTATTGATAACTAATTTTACTCATATGCATTTATTACATTGTGGCATATTATTTGAATATGTGGCACATACGGCCTCATTGCATAACGTGCAGGATTTTCTGATTGGCCGACGTTTTGTACATAAATAGCAATTACTTTTGGCTTTTATTCTATCACTGTGATCACGTTCTACTATGCTTTCTGCGGCACATCTTACGCTCAAAGATTCTCCATGTAGGGCTTCAATAGCATTGCGTGTGGAAAGTATTTTTGTAATGTGTTTCTTTTTGGATCTGTTTTCTAGCCTTGCTAGTTGTTTGCCTAAGCTGTGCAGGAGCATCCTACATCGGCTTGTGGAATCTTTTAATTGTGGATTATTCTCAACGTAACTTATGTATGCTGCAAGGGCAGCAACGTTAAGTATATTATAGAAGAAAGCCAAGGGGCATCTATTTACTCATCGCTTTGTTGAATACTCTGCTAAAAGCTTGTCCATATTATCGACGCCTCCTTTATATTTTTAATAATAAAAGATCATATTAGGATTTTTTTGGTCTTTATACTTCGCATGTATAATGCATTGTGGTAAGAAGTATAACCGAATTATTATTATTATTTTTTTTTCTTTTTTGATGTAAGAGCACAAGGTAATATTGTTGTTGAAATCAAATGTAGTTGACCATACTTGCCGTCCTTTTAATGAAGCGAAATACGATTTCACAAATACTCTTCTTCTATTCACTGTACCTAATATTGATAAACAGCTGTCCATCATTAATATTGTCACAAACGATATTCCGTTCACTTCCACGAAAAAGATTGACGCACAAGTCCTTGACTACTCTCTCGCTTACCTTCTTTTCCCGTTCGCCGGATGTTGCCAATTCAGTATAAATTTGGCCTCTCACGGGAAATGACGAAACGGAGTCTACCCACCATACTTTAATTCCGTACTTGGCGGGTTTGGATGGCATGTATTGGGTAAAGCTATGACCACCGCGGAAGCCATACAACAACTCTTCTACGGTCACGTTTAGACCTGCCACATAGTTGCTATGTAGATTATTATTCAACATCAAAAATAAGTCTGTTATGGCTGCAGCTTTGGCCGTTTTTACGCTGTCGGTGTGTGTTCCCGTTGTCGAAACGAATAAATCGGCTTATCTCCAAAAACGATGCAGGTTCATGGAAGCTCTATATAGCGGATGAGAGGTTTTTTTGTTTTTTAAGTCTTTAGTATGAACATATCCATCATAGGTATCGCCACCCAACAAAAAAAGACCCAAATATGCATCAAACTGACTTTCTGTTAAGACGTTCCATGTACGTGGTTCTTTTGTTGGATTTTGAGCTTTATAAAGTTAATAGCAAATTTTTGCTTTTCTGTTTTTCACACGAACGATAATGTCACACATTTCATCGGAAAATATTAACCTGAATGTTTCTATGCTTCAATGTATAGACCTTTCGTTCTTTGTACTGCCGCATTTTTTCCAGTTCTCAAAATGTTGTGTGTATGGAATCTTGCAGTTTTCGATGGTACAGTAGACCAAATTGTTCCATCCTTATTTGTATATTTTGCTCCATTTCCGGTGTTGGTTTCATTAAATGCTTTAACATCATCATCTGTTTCTTCTTTAAAGGCGTATTGTATTGATAATTGTATTGGTAACTGTATTTCTTCAATGTTAGAGTCCTCTGGAGGTACATCACCTACAAAAAATTTCGTCATAACAATTTTTTCTTTTAACTCTTGCAACCTTTGTCGAAAGTTTTCTTTTTGCCTCTCAAAATCAAGCGCATTAACTTTTCTAGCAATCAGCCATTCACAATTTGCCATTTTTATACACCGTACTACCGAACGTCACAATACTCCTTCTTTATTATTGATGCGCTTCAAACAGGTGTTTGCTAAGAACTGATTGATGACTATAAATATGCATACATGAAAGCGAAGACAAAACAATTCGCTAAAAGTCTCCTAATTTGAAAATTTCGTGTGCATCAATGCAGCATCAAATCACAAACAAAATAAAAAAAAAAAAAAAAAAACAAACAAAGCAATTAGAAAACATAAGCAAAACTAAATAAACATAAGAATATGTATGTATCTGTTGACGTATGAATAATTTTTCTTTCCGGCGACATAAAGGTTATACTTATATTTAAAAACTCATTTTATTTTTAAAATATTTCCAACAAATCGCGTTTTGATCTAAAAAATCGTTGTACAAAATATATTTTAAATATGAAAGGAACATCGTAAAATTGACGAGTAAATAACAGTAAAAAATATTAGCAAATTTAACAAAAATTTTTTTAAATAAATCCTTGAAAGAATTGATAATTGTATAACATAACATTTACGGTTTCCACAAAAAATGATGTTAAAATAATTCAATCAAGTTAATTGAAATATTTCTTAGCAAATGTTTAAATGATGAAAAATATGTTTAGGTGGTTACTAAGAAAAATTATCATTACCATATATTAATGCCATCTTTTCGATAAATATGTCATATGAAATAATATATTCTTTTGGTGAACAAATTAAAATTAGTTTATTTTTATCAAGACAAGTAAATTTTTGTTAATTGTTGATCAATCAGGTTTTAGTCAAGGCTTAATATACTATGAATAATCTATAAGATTGTATTGTATTGATTGACATTTATATATGGTATGAAAAAAGGAGTGAGTAATACTTTAAAACCATTAGTTCATTTGTCATGGATAGGGAGTTTGTATTTTAAATAATTATCAATGAAAACTTCTCACTAAAAAGCATTAACGTTAGTGAAAATAATGGTAATGGTAAGAAATCATTAGCAGTATATATCGTTCTATGCTTATACATTTGTCAATCAAATTAGTAACTCATATGTTTGATTTTAGTATTTCAATTAAAAACTATTTTGAATTTTCATTTATAAAATTAAATAATTAAACCATGAAAATAAAATATTTTCAATCAAAAATTGAATTTTTACTAACCAATAATTATTTCTGTGTTAATTGTGCATAAACTAAACTTTTAGATAAAAATTTTATATTTCAAAAAAAGATACATAAACACACCCACATAATAACAAACCTTTTCGCAAAGTTCCGTTATTCTGCAATAATACAACATGGCATTTCATTCCTCCATTCAGCAGTCATAAGCTCACAGCCTGCGTACGGGAAAATTCCAACACAAAGAGATTAAAATTGACACACAAATATATATTTAATGATATTTCCAATATCCTTGTGAACATATTTGTTTTCATTTATAGTCTATTATTAGTCATCTGTTGTTTCCTATCAATTGTTTGACTTCCAATAAATCTGATACACATTTGCCTATAAAATAATAACACAAACAAGTTTGGAATAATTTAATTGTTTAAGGTTAAGAGTGTCCAGGGTTCATAAATAGATTAGAAATATTTAACAAATTTAAAACAAATAATACTAGCTATCACCAATGACAAACACACTTTTCGCAAAAGGGAAATCATTAAAGTTTTTCTCAAGGTCTAAATATTAGAAAGAGATTATTAAAAAAATCCTAAATTGTAAATATAATTAAAAACAAATACTTTGTGAACATTATAAATTGAAATTAAAATTAAAATTTACGTTATATTTATTTTAATTTATTTATTGCTGTTCGTTGACGAGTTTTACATCTGCTAAATAAACGCACATACTAATTGAATGTAATTTTACCGGAAAATATTTTCATTCTTATTATATTCATTCAAGCCCACAGCTAAAACTTACTTTTTCGTAGCTCGAAGCGGTAGGTGTGAACTTACATTGCTTACACCATTTCTGGTAGAATATTTATGCAGCGACTGTAGTTGGAATTTTTTTAGCAGTCCCACAAAATTGTGCTCCGAAATATAGAATGGAGACAACTATAGAAAAGATCGCTAAGAAGATAAAAATATGGGATCTTTTACAACTCTAATAAAGTTTTAAAAAGTTACTTGTATGTGCTCAAGCTTAAAAAGCACTTTTAAGTAATGAATTAGGTATAAAAGAATATACATCGGAACAAAATTTAGGCAACTAGATTTTTGAAACGATTTGGAAAATTTAAATTTCAGTTCAGCAAAAAATAAATAAAGGTGAAGCTTGTGGGTCTCGAAGAGACTTTAAAGGCAGAACTCGTTATTTTGTTAGAGCCAGAACGAAAACTAGATACGTTATTATTGAATTATGATATATTTTATTGAAGATGTAGTCAATAAACTGTAGTAATAGTTTTGGATTTAATTAAAAATTTCAATCGTTAACGTAAACAAGGAATGTCAATTTTTTGTTGTTGTTTGTTTCCTTTATATTTTTAATTTCATATAATCTTTTTGCCATACAAAATAAATAATTTGCATTGTAAAACTCTTAAATTATTCTAGCTATAGCCTTGAATTTTTATATATGCCTGAGCAAGGCGCATACTTTGACTGACAATCGGTTGAATTCAAACAGTAGGCGTGGTACCATCCATAAAAGGCGAATAGTAAATATATTTTTTTGGACACTGTAATAGAAAGAATCCTGACGTGTTTCGCAAAACAACTTCCCCATCAAAGTGCATATTTAAAGAAAAAAAAGCTGGCTAGATTGAAAACAGTAGGCGTGAAAATGAAATATTATTATCAGTTAGCTAGAAAATTTAGGGCTTTGAAATTTTCTGCAAGTATTTCGCATATTATTGTCCATAGGCCAGCCAATATTTTTCTTAGCAATATGCATAATTAGTAATTAATTATTAATTACACTTAAAAAAGGCTGAATAGGATCAGTTGGCTTGGTATTGCCCATGCAAAGTGAAATATTATTAAAAAGTTTTCTACAAGTATCATCCATATTATTGTGCATAGTCTAGAAAATTAATTGCAAATAAATTATCATTCACCTAGAGATCTATAACTGTAATAAACATAATAATAGTTGCGATTATTTATAAAAGCAAAATGCTCCGGCTATAGCTAGTGAATTATTAAATCTTAAATTAAGTATTTAATTTATGACAACCTAAGCTTTTAGGCCCTTTAATTTCTGGATGATCCAGCCATAAAATAATAGTACATGATTTTTGTTGAGAAGAGTAGCAAAAGCACAATATAAATGTTAAGTCATCTTATAATGATTTGCCACTAAAATTACTTCAGCGCCCTTAGACACTTAAAACCTGTAACAATGTAACTTTTTGCAACTTTTTTTTGTTTTATTTTTTAATTGAATTTAATATATAAAGTGCCACTAAGTAGGTCAGAGGCTTTATTTTTCAGGTTATTTAATGTTTAACTTTATTTGCGATAAAAAAAAATTTGTTTTATTTTAGATGATTTGACATAACATTTGTTTCCACTTTTTTAATCAATTCCTTTTTTCATTTATTTTCACTTCTAAGCAAATTAATTGTTATTCTGGTGTTTACATTATCTCGACGTCTACGCTCTATTAACAAATTTTTTTAGCCAATTTGGCATTGCAGATTTTTGTGTTGGTCTCTTTTGTGTCATGCTAAATCTTTAAATTTTTGTGATAGGCAGGTAAGTGAATGCTACTGAGCAAAATGCTTATTTACAGTTAATGAAATAAGTTATATTAAAACTTTTTTTTTAGATATAAAAATAATTTTAGGGAAAAGTTTTCTCAAACATTTTGGTTCATGCTAAGACGGTCCTAAAACTTTAGAAAAATTAATAATGTATTTCAAAGTGAATTTAAAAGTTTTAATTAGTTGTACTTACGTTCTAGTCGCTAACGATTTCTTGTGTTTAAAATGATAAAAAAATTTATAGCTTTTCAAACTCCCTTATTAAATTTCTTTCATGCAGCACAATTCAAGAATTAAATAATTACATATATCGGGAATATTGAATCTTTTAAAATATAAAATATCTAATATATCTTTCGAACTAAGTTATTGACATGAGAAAGCGTTTTTTTACATGATTAAAGAAAACTTTGTCTTTTACCCTTTTAAAAACTTTTTACAATATGAACTAAAAGCAATTAAAGTATATGTAATTCATTTTTAGCATCAGAAAGAAAGTCTTTTTGTTCGTTGGTAGCTTTTCTTCTGCACAAGTTGTCAATTTATTTAATTGATATTTAAGAAAAACATGTGCATGCAATAAAAACAAGAATTTGAAAGAAAAAAATATTAAACATTAAAAACACATCTTTAAATATTTGAATTTAATTCAAAATATAAATTGAAATATATTCACACAAACTTTTTGATGCAGTGGTTATAAGAATGTATATTTTCATTTTTCCGATTATTGAACGTAAATTCTGGGATCCACTTTTTTGTAGTCACTAACAAATAAATAAAACACGACATATTTTAGCACTATCACAAATAATTAACTTAAATTCAGCTTAAGTTAAAAAATAATTTATAAATAAGTTAAGAAACGTAAATTATATAAAAATTTTTGCGTTGACTTTTTAAGAGAAAATGGGAAAAAAAATTAGACACCAGCAGGATGAATTGCATTTATCTACCTGAAGCTGTTTTCATTGTTAAAATCATCTATTTAACCCATTTTTGTAATACGAAGAATATTCATATTCAATCATTATAATTTTGGTTAAGCGAATTTTACACAACCCAAAGCTTTTCGCCTTGTTCTGATTATTAGTGGCCGCATATAAATGTTTTTTATTTCCTCTAACCGTTGGTTAAAACAAAGCCAAAAAAAAAGAAACACAAACTTGATACGTACAAACTTAATTTAAATAAAACTAGGTCAATCAATATGTAGGATCAAAGTTATCATTATAATTAAAGCCTAAGCTTCGAGCTCATAGCGGTATATTATATTGTTATTATTGTTATTATTGTCTATTGTATCCCTACTGCGGTGCATTTCATTTGCCATTAAATCTACTCAACATATCTTCCGTAAGAATGAATTCGTTGCAACACATGTAAATGTGTTATTTAGATTTATGAATGATGTTTCTATCGGTAAATATTGAAGGTTCATATTTCATTTTGATTCTCCTTTAGTTTTTAAAGAATTTATTACACAAAAAGTTCTTTCGACACAAGAGATACCTGTGGGAACAATAAACATACGGTTAAGAATGAACATCGACAGCTCCAATTACAATTTGACATTTAATTAAAAGTTAATATATATATGTATAAACAAGAAGATAGAAAAAGAAAATTATTAAAAATAACCGAAAATCTCGCCTCTTGCTATGTTAAAGTTTTTATCGTGAAAAGGATTTTTTATCGCTACGTTTGGTGTGAAATCGCCACACACTGCTTGCAGGAATACAAATGAAAGTTTAAAAAGAGTTATGGAAAAAATTAAAGGCAGGCGTAGTTCTTATTCGCCGACATTGACCGATCTTGCTGATTTTCAATAGAATATTATCAAAACTATGTATGATCGAATCGCGTTTGTAAATTTTTTTTTTTTTTCTAGTGCCTAAGCAAAGTTGATTTCAACCTGAACACGCACGGAAAGTCGGACATCGATCGCTATGCATAAGAACTTATATCATATAAAGTTTATGGGGTCAGAAATGGATACTGTAGAAATTACAAACAGAATGACAAATTAAGATGTACCCCTTTCCCCCTATGATGAAGGGTGTAATTGATATAAAAGTTTTTAAATAAATTTAAAATAAATGTAAAAAGTTTTAAAATTAAAATTAATTTGAATTTAAGTTGAAATAAATAAATAATATATTATTTGACATTGCATTAAGTAAAACAAAAGGCAATTCGGCAAATCATCGGATTATAGAATATTATTTACTATTTTTTGGGATATTGGTTTAACTACTGTTATGTATTGAGTTTTTTGTTTAACATCTAAATTGATTCTTAAAATCAAACAGATTTTATAAATCCATATATATCTGCCAACAAAAAAGTTAGCTTATTTAAAAAAAAAAAACAATTATAATTTGTATAAATCCTATTGAGACTCGAAAAATTATTAAATTTATTTTACTAATTTTATCGTTAAGGTTTTACTAAATTCTTTCTTTAATATTACCTGTGAAGTTTCGTTAAGACTACATAATACCTTAGGTTGCCCTCTTAGAATTCTTACTAAAAGTGTATATTGTGTTAATTAAATTTAAGATAAGGGAAGTTCTAATATTGATCATCCTTTCGGATTGATTAGCGTTTGCATGGATAGTTTCAATTCAAGTTTTATATATTACATTGTTCAAAATTATATTGATAAGAACTATTATACTACTCTTTAATTTAATAAAATTCTTTAGACTTTAAATAGTGAGTAATATATTATAAAGAAATAAATAAAACAGACACTAGCAACATTTAATAAAACAAAACAAAACAAAACAAAACAAAGCATATTCATTATTAAAGTTAAATATTTAACAGATAATCCTACAAAAAAGTGTCTTAAAGAGTTTACAAATGTGAGCAACAATAAATAATGAAAGAGAAATAAAAAAAAAATTATATAAAAAAGAACATGCGTGTACAATATTATATTTTAAGCATTAATTTATCAGTCAAAAGTTAAAATTTGTTGAAGAACTCATCTTATAAATAAAACAAATTCCTTTGTGTGACAAAATAAGCTCCTATTAGGTAGATAAATATATATAATAAATCTAAAGGTTTTAACTTTAGACAACAATTTTAACAAGAAAAAGAAGATCGGGTAACAAATAAACTTGCCGTCGAGGGTAAAGAGAATAAAAGCCATTGTTTGCAGCATATTTTTAAGAAGCCCTAAATAATAAATCATCATCAAAGCGAAATTTGCGGACCACTAGTAGAATCCAGATAAGCAAGGTTAGTTTCCATGATCTGGTTAGTTTAAATGACTTTGTATCTAAAATCGCAAAAACGGACGAAACCCATATCTATGTAGTTAATTGTCTATGTTGTTGTTTCTTAGGCACAGAAAACCCACTTGAAATACAAGTTCTCTCTGTAACTGAAAAGCGTTGCACCAAATGTTCAACGAATTGGTTTTTCATAATTTAAGTAATGAACAACCGCTTATATAATTTATAAAGCAGTGATGGTAAAATGTCTCCTGTTATGGGTCGAGTAGTTTTCAGAGATTTTCAAAAATTTTAACTATTTGTTCAGATGGTCTAATCTAACAGTGAAAAGTTATTTTTCTTATACCCTTTTGAAATCATAAACTGATCGTAACAGATCGCATACTAGCCTTAAAATTATTGAAGGAGAATTTCGTCTTGAATTTTAATAAATAAAAGCCTTTTTCAACTGACTTCAAAAAAAAAAAAAACGAGGTTATTAATTCGTGTGAATGTTGCTAGTTTTATGTTTTTTCCAGAAGAACTAAGTCATTTCTAAACTGATTATGACATTTTTTTCTTTGTTTGAAAGGTTTTTTATGAACCGTAAAAACTGCGTGTCATTATAGCTCCCACTAGCAAAAAGTACTATAGAAATAAATTTTGTCCCAATAGATGCTGAAGATTGAGCTATGTGGTACTTTCTTTTTAAACCGTTATGTATAAACATTTGAAATTTGAAAAGAATATCTATTACTATGACCATAATAATAACAAATATATATATTCACATAATTAATTTAAGAGTGCCCCAATAGTTCCTCTAACCTGTTTTGCTAAGTCTAAATTTTGATCAACATTAGTTGCTGTAATTTGTTGTATGTGGCCAAAATTTCGATCTGTCATAAACTGAAAGCTGTAATTTACAAGGAAACTGTTTTTAAGTCGGCTTTTTTTACAAATATTATTTCTTACTGGCTAAACCACCTTACTAGAACAAATAATAATTTTGTCTATAAAAAATAAACTTAATACAATATATTCTAAACTTAATAATATAGATAATAAATGTTTTCGATTTGAAACAAAATAAAATAATCCTAAAATAAATAAAATACTTGATAAAATTAAAAGTACATTTGTGAAATTAATTTCATTTTATACTAAATAAACTTCTACTAGTTTTATCAAGTAAAACAAATGTTTATGGTGTTTTTGGTGAATTCCTATGTCGCATGTATCAGATTGTTTACTCCCTCAGTTATACGACTTCTATTTTATTTTATTTTGGTAGTAAATTGCATGGACCGGTATTTTGTCATTGTTTATCCAAAAACATGTAAGCAGACTTAAAAAGCTGTCGGATTTAGGGTAAGTGTTGAATGGCTGACACCTATACTTAATAATAATTCCAAGTTTTGCAAACCTTTTTTTTATATTTCTCTCAATTGATTCAATTTTAACTTTAGAGTTCCAAAAAATATGAATCATTGCTTAATTGTTTGTAATTCTTTTAATAATTTTTTATACAGATTCAATCTGCTCGAATTTTTGGTGCTTAAGAGAGAAGTGAACCAGAATCAAACTTTTCACGTAAGTTAGGTTAAGTTCGGCAGAGATTTTTGTGTTTCCTGAGTAGTAGGAAAGAGAAAGGAGAAAGCAAGGTCTTTAAAGAAAAGTTTAATAGAAGAGTCAAGTGCAAGAAAGAAGGTCCAAATAAAGATTAAATAAAAAGGTGAAAAGATGGCGGAAGATACAGACGAGAAACTACTAACAAAGGCTGCTGGCCGGAAAACGAAATCAACCAAAGAAACTAATCCTACTTGGTCTCAACTATGAAACATCAGCCAGGCTCCCAAAATAAATAAATAAATGACCGAAGTACCTCAGTCATCTGTATTCTAGCGCGGGGCATAGACAAATGGGGTATGTATTCGTCGGCTCTTCCTCCTTTGCCCAACCTCCTCGCAGTCGTTCCCAACAGACAGTGTCAAGTTAGTGCAGTTACAAAATTTTTCCTTATTTTTTCTACAGGACAGCTGCCAAGGAAAGACCCATTTTTTCTTACCCATTTAAGGGTGACTGTCGTCATATTCAAGGATACCCGGCATTAAGGGACAAGATTTTGCTATATTAAACACACCTTTCAGTGATATGATTGCGGGTTTGATGTAGGTTAAAAAAAAAGATATCGCTACTAGATTATCTGCCTATAAGACACTGCAGTCATTTGGGAGTCTGAAGCTCTCTCTTATCCAAAATTCCTTTGTATCGATTTCAGCTCCACTTTCGTAATTTTATTGAAGCCATCCACGAAAACGCAGAGCAATACTCTGTGTTTTCATGCACCTATAACATTAAGTCTAACTGCCGCTCTCCGTGCCAACTTCCTGGCAAGTAGATATCCTGAAGACCAGTAAAGCATTCCAAAAGGGTCTTCGTAGCAGTTGACATAATGGTTTCAGTCTTTAATATCATTAATATCAGTATATAAACCAAATGAAATATTCCACAAGTCCTTGATTAATACAAGGCCTAAGATTAGTTAAAACTAATTCCTTTATGGAGCTACTAAGAAAACACGATGAAGTTAGAAACTGATTGAAACTGAAAAAACGCTTCTTGAAAAATTTTGTATTTTACCTTTTAAAATCTTTATACAATATGAACTAAAGGCAATAAAAGTATATTTAAATTAGTTTTGGCAAAGAAAAAGAGTCTTTTTATTGGTGGGTAGCTTTTCTTCTGCAAGAGTTGTCATTTCATTTAATTGATATTTTTACCTTTAAAAAAATTTAAATAAAATAAAAAAAAAATATTGAGAGTTAAAAATGCATCTTTAGATATTTGGATTTGAGTTCAAAATGTAAATTGAAACTTGTAAAAGAAATAAATAATACATTAAAAACGAACTATTTACTATGAAAAATAATTAATTTTTATTCAGCTTAAATTAAAAAAAAGTAATTAATGAATAAACAAGTTAAGAAACCAAAATTATTTACAGACTTTTAAGTCAATATTTTTGAAATATAAAAAAAAACTGCACTCGTTATCAGTATTCTTCGCATCTATCTATCTATCTACCAGTAATCAATTACATTAATAAAATCATCTATTTTACCGATTTTATAAATAAGATAAAGAGAAAGATTCATATTCAATCAATATAATTTTGATTTAGCGAAGTTCATTATTCTCATTATAAATCGTCACATATAAATATTTTTGATTTCTGCTAATCGTCGGCTAAACTACGTATGCTGTCTTACTACATGCGGTAAAAAGTTTAATTAATATAAAAGTTTTAAAATAATTTAACAATAAATGTAATAAATTTTGGTATTAAAATTAATTTGAATTTAATAATAATTTGAATATAATAATAATTAATCTTTTACTTGTCATAGCATTTGGTAAAACAAATGAAAATTTGACCAAATCATTAGATAAATTATTATTTTAACTTCTTTTAAAGATGTTAGTTTAACTGATGTTACGATTTTTTTCTTAATTTCTAAATTATTGATTGAAGATTTTATGTACAGAGAATATGAAACATTCGGTCACTAGTGCACCTTTTCAGGTATCCCCCTCAAAATTCTAACATAAAGCTATATTTTTTAATAAAATTTAAAACATAGAAAATCATTTTATATACCGTGCCTTCAGTTTGATTTCATTTTGCATCGATATTTTCAATCAATTTTTCATGTTCGACTTTTTACTGGTGCTTCAAGTCAAGGTTCTTAATTTTTAAGCGGATATTTTTTAATGCAAATAAATTTTATTTAACACACATGCTATGAAAATTCTTTTATGTATATGTATATGTATATGTATATGTATATGTACAATCGTACCTACATGCATAAATCAAAATACCATACAAAAGAACTTTTTTTTGCAAGAGCATAAAAAATTATTACAAATAACATCACAAATGTGTAAATATACTTTTTAATTTTGTTTATTCAAGTAGTTTAAGCTCCACAAGGCATCTTTTATAACTTACAAATCAAGTCATACGTGGTAAAATAAATTTATGCAGTTTGCTTACGTACACATAAATAAACTTTAGAAACATTTTTATTTCAAATTCAATTTTTTATAAAACTTATGCTTATAAAGGGTGGCTTCAAAGTCAAAAAATATATGTGGATTTGTAAAAATAGCCAGGTTAAATTGATAATAGGAAACAGTCTTTGCACATGCTTAGTAATTCATTTGAGAAAATTTTCACACTTATCATGGATGCAAACCTTTAATGGCTATATCGGTTCAACTTTGTTCGTTTAAAAACTGAGTTTTTGAGAATGGTTATATGGCTGTTTCTAGCCTGTTCACCTAAGGAATTTCTTAATAATAGCACTTTAAATGATAAGAATTTTTGTAAAAGTATTCTTAGAATAGCACTATGGTGACGATGTTGTAAAAAACATTTAACCACAAAGGTTTAGAATAATATGATAAAATTAAACCTTATATGACTTTTAAGACGCCCGTTATTATTTTTATTACATGAATTTAAAAGTTAAAAAAAGTTTATAAATTATGCTAAAATATGAAAGAAAATAATAAACTTGACATTTTTTTTTTCTGATTTTGTAAAGAATTGTAAAGGCAAATCTTTTGCGGACGAAAAGTTACAATTTATAAATATGTTATTGAAATTAAGAAGTTTTTCGTTATGGTAAAAGAAATGTATAAATATTTGTGACATCACTAGCATTTTTAAACAATCATAAAGTATCTATTTGCCGCAAACAAATCCTTGGGATTACGTTAGCTATTTAAATATTATTCAATCCTCATTTTCCCGGATATAATTTTGACGAAGATAAGTGATGAAGATAAGTAAAGTAATTAAAAATAAAACAAATGGGTCATCCTATAGTGATGTGGTTTTAAGGAATATGTCTTTAGTTTTTTAAACGTATAAGGCAGACATTTCGAGTTTACATAGAACATATAGAAATATGTTTACTATCTACTAAAAAAATATTTTTAAGCAGCAAATTTAAAAATTATGGCGTGTTTTTATAGATGCGTCGAGTTTGGTCAAACATAGTTTTGTTTATTAAATCCTTATAAGAAAGGCATTAAATTACTTTTCTGCTATAAGATCAACAAAAACATTAAAAGAAACCCAAATGAAGGAGGTCGCAATATTAATTTGAACCGAAATGTATAAATTTACGCGAGGTATGTATTGCTATTGCTATAAAAGCAAATATAAAAATTATTATTAAGAGGTTTCCCAGAAGAAACTTCATTTTCATATTTTCACAGGACCTTGTCTTAAAATAAATCAATATATGTTATACCTTGGCCGCTGTAGCAAGTGTAAAAGGGTAATTAAAATAAAAGGAAGGCCCCTATACAGGTTACGGAACATTTTACATGTGAGTTTAGTTGGCAATTAACGAATTTTTTACCTTCAAGAGAGTTACTTTCAAGTACAAAAATTTATTTTGGCGCTATTGAAAACGAAATAATAATTGATAAAAAAGTTTTTTTGTTATAAATTTTGTTCACTTTAATAAACAAGCTTCCACAGTTTAAAAAAAAAAGTGAAGATTGGAACGATACATACAACAATGATTTGCAGCTTTTTTACGCAACAGTATATTCAATATTATAATTATAGCGAAAGTTATAATAATTATTTCTATATTTATTTATTTATTTATTTATTAATTCAACAAATTACAAGCCAGCAGGCCTAATTAATCCAGAAATCTTATGGCTTAAACAATTTCAACATATATATTTCTTAAAATGTAAATTGCACATATATTAAAGGATTCTGATACACGATAGCACTTTTTTATTTTATAAATATTTTTTTGAAATATTTTTAAACTCCGTAACTGAAGTACAAAATTTTCGCTTCTCATAAGGAATGTGTTGGTTCCAAAATTGGGCAACACTAACAACAAACGATCTACTCATATATAAGGTAAATATCTTGGGCGTATAACAGTATTGGTTTTGGAAGACTTACTGAATTTAAATTTTTCCACGAGATACGGAGGCTTGCCATATTTTATAATCTTAAAGAACTGGAGAAGCAATCGTTGATTAAAAATGACTTTGAAAATCGGTACATAGCATTTTTATAACATGTGGTGAAATATGCTCTCTATAGTTAAGATTACAAATATATCGAGTAACACGGTTAAAACACATCCGTAATTTTGTCAAATTTTGTTGAGATGTACCTGAAAATATTTCAATACCATATAGAAACAAAAAAAAGAGGTAGCGATAGCGCTACTCTCTTTTTGACACTAAATGGTAAAAAGAAACCTAGACAATACAGCTTTTTTAAGATAAAAGTAATTTTTGATATAATAAAACTTATATGAAAACTGAAATCTAATTTAGTATCTAAGTATATTCCTAAAGTTTTATAATGAGATACGAATCTAATAGGTTCATTTCTTATTGATATAGTAGATAAAATAGGATTATAAGAGAAGTACATGGCTTTTGATTTTAAAGAATTTAAACTCACCAAATTAGTTTCACCCCACTGTGAAATGCGTTGTAAATCATTATTAACATTAGTTTCCAAATAAGTTACGCCATTACCACAATCACTCGACAAAAGTTAAATGTTATCAGCAAATGTATAGCACCTACATAATAAAATCTCACATTAAAGGTCATTCATATACCTTGTGAATAAAAGTGGTGTTAAAATAGACCCTTGTGGGACTCCTCTTGAGATTTTTAGATAGACGATCTTTTTTCCCCAGACACAGCATACTAAAATCTATTGGTAAAAAACGACCAAATTAACTTACTTACTAAAAATATTAGTTAGCAAAACTAAAGAAAAATCACCGAATCAAGATTTATCAAATTGAGTCTATAGATTTCGTTACGAAAACGATAATGATATTTGTAATAAATTATATATAGGAACAACGAAACATAAACTAAGAACTAGAATTGCTGGTCATAAATCTGATTAAAGATATAAAAATATCAATTCACAAAAAACTGCGGTATTATCTCATTGTGCCAGATTAAATCACTATCCAAATTTTGAAAATGTTTCAGTAGTAAACAAAGAACACAATTATAAACGACGTTATATTTTAGGAATGTTACAACCCACCAAAAATGTGAAAAAGGTAATCGAGTGTAAAATTAAACATTTTGGCGGAAGCGCTTCCCGACTGGATTTCTTACCTAATGATTTTAACAAGGCATGATACTTTTATAATTAATTACTGAGAATTGATTACTTAGACTACTGAAGGAAATAATAATGATTATAAGTACGTATTTTAAGTTTTTTTTTTTTAACTATTCTTTCATTCATTTAGTACTTTCTTTACTTGCGAACTAATGTAATGTATTTTATAAGCGAGTAACAAAATGTGGCAGTCAATAAGTAAGTCATTATATTGCAAGTACTTTTTAAGGTAATGTCTAATATTTTGCTGGGAAATTATTAATACACCAACAGCACAGAGAATTAATTTAAAGCAGACACAGATAATGGGGCTCAGATTTATAGACATTTAGTAAATAAGAAATAATTTTTTACTTTAAATTTGTTTTAAAATTTTTTTATACGACAAAACAATATTTTATTTTTTGAAATACGTTTCTTTGACAAACAGTTTTATGTTGCTTAGATAAATATTTTTTTCGGATGAATTATTCTAAATACGAACACTTAATGTGATTTTTCCATTTTTCATTGCCCATTGCTTATATTATTTGTACAAAAATTAAATTTCACAAGACTAATTTAGCATCAATAGCAATAGTTAATTTTAATATCTTAAAAGACAAATGTTGCCACATGAAGTTTCTCAGACTAAGTATTCTCAATGTTTCTTATACAAATAAATGTGAGCAAAGGCCAATATAATTTTCACACACACATACACACATTATTTGAATTAAATAGTCATCATGTCCCGTCTTTTAATAATGAATAAAATATTATAAAGAAATAAATTAAGCCTACACCAGCAACATTTAATAAAACAGAACAAAACAAGTCACATAACAAAAGTACAATCGTTATTAACGTTAATTGATTATTAAACAGAAAATCCTACAAAACGTTTACTTTATTATTTTTTTACTTTAAGCTATAAAATGTCTAAAAATTTTTACAAGAGCAATTAAAAAAATTTTGGTAGTAAAAGGAATATGTGTGCAGAATATAATATCTAAAACATAAATTAATCAGTTAAAAGTTTAAATTTGTTAAAGAACTCTTTAGGAATTTTATAAATCAAGCATATTTGTTTTGAGTATTAAGGCAGGTTGATAATTTAATAGTTAGAAATAATATAGGGGGTATCTAACGGAGACTATACATCATCTAGACAAAAATTTTATTTAGAAAACGAAGATTCAGTTAAAAATAGACTTTTAGTTGAGGGTATACAGAATGCCAGATAATGGTTGCAATGTTTGTGACAAGCTGTAAATAATAAATCATCATTTTTTTACAGATTGGTCCGTTAAATAAATCATTTCACACTTTTAATATTTAAATGGTGTCTTCATACAATAAAAATGATTTTCCGCAAAACTATGATATTAAAGTTACCACCTTGAAATTAATCAAGTAAGCTTGCTATATTTCACTATACCTAATCTTATATGCTCTTCACAATTTATGTATATCTAATTTAGTTAAGTAACTCCAATCAGAAAAACCAATACTGAGGTAACAGAGGATTAAAAAATTAAAAAAAAAAATAATATATAAAAACGTCACCGGTCACACATTAAGGTTAAGTATTTTTTTAATTTTAGTATTTTCTTAAAGATCTGATCAAAAACTTTTAAATAATTCCTACAATAATATCTTACGATATATAACGCACCTTTCGTACCTTTCGATAAAAAGTTCAGAGGTCCATATCCCAAAAAATATGGGCGAGCGCAAATTTTTTCAATCAAGGGACGGACAGGCGGACATCGCTCAATCGACATCGCTATGCATTAGGACTCAGAATTTATATACTTAATGGAGTCAGAAATGGGTACTGTAAAAATTACAAATAAAATGACAAATTTAGACATACCTTTTTACACTTTTTGTGGTGAAGGGTACAAAAAATGCGTGCTAGTTCAGATTCTAACATCAAAAGTTAAAACAAAAACAAAACTAAATAATAAAGGGTGACCCCAAAAGAGAATATAGGACAGAATGTCGATTACTGTTATCATAGCACATATTAATATTTAAAATTAAAAATTAAAGGGGTTCATGTAATTTGAAGTATATGGCTTTACTCTTGAACAATTGTAGACAGATGGTTGTAATTTACAAAGAACCTGTATTGCCAACTCCGCTAAAATGACAAATATAAAATATGAATATAGAAATTAAATAGTGTTCCAATAACTAATCTAACTGGATTTATATGGCCCTATCCTTGAAATCGTTATAGACGAACAGCTAAAATTTACAAAGCACCTGTATTGCTAAGTGCGCTATAACAGCAAGTAAATAATTAGAAATAAAGGGTTTGCCCCTAATTGATGAAATTTCACCTAGATGGTCGTGTCTCTTAAAGCCTTCTACATAAATACTTGAAAATTAAACAGAATGTCCGCTACTATGTCTGGTATAATTAGACGCATAAATATTTGAAAATGTACAGTTAAGGGTGCTACAATTTAAAGTTTATGGCCAACTGTTGAACCGTTATTTATAACGAATCAAAAAAACGAAAAAAAAAAGTTCGTAACAACTTATAAATGTGTCATAGTCACAGTGGAAATTAAAACACTAAATGATATCTCCTCCCATTTTTGCTTTTAAATAAAAAACCTTTCATTGTTCACCACAAACTAACCAAAACTTGTCAGCATAATTTTGCGTACATTTCTTGTTTTATGTGTAAAATTTATTTTGTTTTATTTCAAATAAATTCCCAATAATTTTATCAAATTTAACAAAGGTTTATCGTTATTTTATTAATTTTATTATAATTTATTACAATGAATTCCTATGTCGCATGTATAAATTTGTTTACTCCCTCAGTTATACGGCATCTATTTTTATTTTGTTAGTAAAATGTATGGAGCGGTATTTTGCCATTTTTCATCCCATAACATGCAAGCAGATTTAAAAAGCTGCCAGCTTAAGGGTAAGTGTTGAATTGCTGACATCTATACCTTATAATAATTCCAAGTTTTTCAAAAGTTTTCTTTTTATATTCCTCTCAATTGATTCAATTTTAAATTCAGAGTTCTAAAAAATATAAAACATTATTTAATTGTTTGTTATTCTCTTAATATGTTTTATACAAATCCAATTTGCTCGAATTCTTGGTGCTTAAGAGAGAAGTGAACTAGAATCAAACTTGTCAGATAAGTTAGGTTCAGCAGGCGGCTGTACTTCCAGAGCCTACTTGGGTCCATTTGCTGAAATTCTTATGTGACCTGCATAGTACAGAAGAGAAAGGAGAAGCAAGAGTTAAAAAGAAAGAATTAGTAGAAGAACTAAGTGTAAGAAAGGTCAAAATAAAGATACAAAGATCAAGGTGTAAGATTTGGTGGCAGAAGATGCAGAGGAGAAACTGCTAACAAAGGCCAGCAGGCCGGAGAACAAAATCAACTAACGGAACTAATCCTATCTGGCCCCAATTTTGAAAAATCAGATAGACTCCCAAAATACCATTGACCGAATTAAGTATGCAATCTGTATCCCAGCGCGGGGCATAAGCAAAAATCATTGTGCGGTTGACCAACATTATAAGCATTTTTTAAAAAATTTTAGCATTTTCTGAAATATTTCTTTAATAGCTTTTTAACGACACCCATATTGATATACTGAAAAATATGATGCAAAGCTGTAGTTTTCAATTAAAAATTCAAAGGCCTATAAGTCATGCGAGCTCAAATTTTTCACTTGGTGTGTTTTTCAAGGGCATGGCCCAAACTTGCTGATTTTCAATAGCAAAATTTTCAAAACTATGTCTGATCGATTGACGTCTTTAAATTTTCTGTAGCTTATCCAGTGCCTTTGCAAAGTTGAGTTCAAAAGACTCTTAGTAATTTATTAACATACTGACTACGTAAAAGTGTGTGCATGCGTCACTGTGTACATATGTGTGTGCCAATGTCGTTGGGTGTACCTGTGTGATTGCCTGTATGTGTGGGTATTTCTTTTTTTTTAATACGTAAAAATATAAACATTTAAACTCAAAGCAAATGTTAATTCAACGCATAATTTAACTTCAATTTCAGGAATATTGATGAGATTTATACGAGTTATGTTGGCTTTTAACGACGCTGATTTTATAGCAACTCGTCCGACTTTGTTATAAGTTAATAGGGTGTGTTTTTAAGCCCTACAAAATTTTCGAAAATGTTAAGTGTCAAATGAACTGTCACACTGCTCTCACTTTTTGACATAAAAAGATTGATGCTTATAGAACGCCACCAAATTATCCAGATTTTTAATTCGGTTATTGACCACTATTTTATTGCGAAATTATGTTTAGCAGTGAAGCTTTTTATTGGCTCAGCGATTTTTTAATAAACAAAATTGCCACGTATGGAGGCTACAATTGGCGCCATGGAGGCTACTGTTGTTTTAATATTTTTGACACATTGTCCAAAACTGAATATCAAAAATAAGCTTCGTCATCAACAGACGCAGTGGCCAAATTAGTCCGAAATCATTTTGATTTTTTTTAACAAAAGTTTGTTTTTAATCCATAAAAATTAAAAACTAACAAAAATTATTGGTGTCATGCTTTGTTTTTTTTAACTTATATAATAAAAATATATGTACAAGAAATGTTCTCTACTTTTGTCTTTTAGTGTTGTTTTCGTTTTAGTGTTGAACCATATAAAACTTTATGCCAAATTTAAATCCGCGTACAGGAGAGAGCGAAGAAGCTCATTGGTGAAAGTAGGGTATCCAGCTCTATTGACTCACTGGAGAATCGACGCAATGTAGGGTGTGTTTTACTGTTTTATCGTTACTACAACGGAATGTGCTCTTATGACATCAGGGAACTTGTTCCTGAAAACCGTAATTTCGTAAGCGAAACGTGCTCTGCATCAAGAGCGCATTCCTTTGTGGTCGATTGGCCAGTGAATCGCACTACGCATTACAGAGAAAATTTGTTTTTTAGCCGAAGAGTTCGTATGTGGAATAAACTCCCTGCAGAGGTCTTTTCTGCAACTTTCAATGTGCAACGACTCACATTACATGTCCACAAGAACTACTCTCTCTATCCCCCTTCCCACAACCTAATTTCCTAGTTCTGGCACAATGCATTGCACAAGTAGGGGTGATATCCTGAGAGCTGCTCCTAATTAAAAAAACATAAGCTAGAAAAAAAAAATTAATTTTGCTTCAAATGCAGATAATGTTATTATTCTCTGTTGAATAAGTTTATAATATTTTTTTATTTTATTCTTTTGTACAAAATGTGTTTTAAGATATATGTTTATTGTAGTGTTCTGTAAACAGTGCTGACATCTGTTTTACCACCCCTATACCGGTAAAATTGGGTGCTTTCACACTCAATTTTCTCTACGAAACATTTCGCATTTATTTATATTGGAATCAAAGTGCTGAGCGACCTCCTCAAAAAATTTGATTCAAATCCATTCAGCAGTTTCTATGTGATATAAATACAGAAGGACAGCCAAAAATTCTAGAAATGGGTGTTTGATATTCCATGTCGACTACTATCTACTCCAAGACTAAGTTTTCAAAAATTTTTTCATGTGCAGAAATAAACCGTTACTGTTTCATTACATGCAAAGGTTTTTTTTATTTTTTTGTTTTTACAAAACCTTAATTTTTTGATGGTAATATTTTATACCTTTTTTCTTTTTTTTTAATTTAATGTTTGCTGATTTAAGTCCAGTTTTGCATGAAGGTTTCTCATTTTCATTCGTAGCAATGTTCCATAGTTTTTATGTTTAGAAATTAACAATATTGAGCAATGCGTTTAAAATGTGTATTTTTTGAAAAGTTATTAAAAGTGTTTTATTTCTTTGGTAGATACAAATACTTTTTGTTAAAATAGAAAATAGAAAATAGTCCATTGATGCCAATTCTAAAAAATTGCATTTCGTGTCCATACAGGAGGTTGGTACGAAGCAAAAGCAAATGCACAAAACGAGTTACAAAGAGAAAAACGAAGAAATGCTTTGAGTTGTGCGTGAACTTTGTCTAACTTAATTAATATTAATGTTTACAATGTACACAACCTAAGGAAGATAGATATGAAAAATGCTGATAAAGGGTGTAGAGATCCAGAAAATGTGGCATTTTATTCTGCTAGTGTATAATTTTTCTTATTTTCTTTGGAAAACTTTTACACATCTTTTTTATAACAAAATTTAATTTCTTTTTTTTTATAATGTTATCGGTTTTTAAAAAGCCCCCAGGTGAAATAACTTTCAAAAAGGTTCTCTTGTAACAAGATTTTTGTTTTACCGACATCGAAGCAGTTCTTCTTATTCTCTTCAGTTTAATGATGCGTCTCAGCTATAGAAATTAATACTTAAATATCAAAGATTGTCTCGATATTATTGTCATTTACAAATATTCACTTTTGTGTAACTCGTGCAAATAAATCTTCATTCTTGGTTCAATAAGAAGCCTACAGCAATATGTGTAATTATTAAGATTCTTTTTATCATTTTATGGAAGTTTATTAACTTTTATGACTCTAAAATTTCCATTTCAAATTAAAAAAAAAAGCTTGTTGTTCATTTTTATTTTTATTTATTAAAAAATGTACATGTTTTTTTAATCCTTGATACCAGACCTTTTTTGCAAGCTAAATTATGATTTTTTGTAAATAAAAAAGAAAAGGACTTATTTTTTTTTTTAAATATAATATATGTGCATTTTTTTCATGTAGTTATTAGTATCAGCCTCTGTTTTTGTAATCGTCTGGTAATTCTTTTTACAAATAAATTTTTTGCAAACACTCATTTACTTGTTAAAATTTGTCTGCTTACTCTTAATCCCTTTACCATTTCGCTATCTTTTATTTCTATTGTTTTGATTGTCTTACAGTTTATAGGTTTCTTTGTAAGCCGACCGTTATGTTGTCGTAAGATAAGCTTTTATAAACATTCTCATAATCATTTTGCACATCAACAACTGTCACTACCACTACCTGCAATCACTATAATCGTTGAGCTCATGCTCATGGTGTTCATGGCAGCCAGTCTGTCTCATACATTTCGCATTCATCGAATAATATTTTACGCGCTAGACGTGTTATTGTACTTATGTTCTTTTTAACATTTTCTCTATGTTATCTGCCGTATCAAGCAAGAAAACTGTAGCAGCATTAGTAAGTGTTAACAAAACACAAACATTCAAAAATATTTACAAAGCAAAGATTTCATAAGACAGAAGAAGAAAAAAAAAACAGTATAGTTTCAGGCAAAAAACTAAGGCGACGTATGAAAATTGTTTAATTGTATTAATATGCCTCATACGCCATTATGTCGGTGGTAGAAGTGTGTTTAAGATTAAATGTTGGGTTTATTTGAGCTAAGATACTTTGTTTTCAGTTTCTTCGAAAGGTAGTTAGCAGCTGGAGAATTTTGTATTGCTTGCTTTATTAATTTATTATTAATTTTTTGTACAATAAAACAGCTAAGGAAATTATATTTATATATTAAGCAGACTTTGTTTTTGTTCCCTTTTTTATTAAAATAACTCAAAGACATTTTTGAATGTTCTTAGATTAGAGCTCAAAAAACGAACTAGCTATCAGGAACTGTGTAAAGGGTCAATTCGATAATTATTTTAAACTTTATGATAACAAACAACATTAAATTTGTTAAGGTAATCTATACTTCTAAAAGATCACAAATTTCATAGATAAAAAGGCAAATTTTTTTAAAACAAAAAAATTCAACTTTTATAACTTAATTCGAGTTAACAATTACTAATACTAATTTCGCCACGTTATTTAAATAAAACATTAACATTACTATCTTGGTGGTTTATTTAGCAGCTTCTTTTTAATCCAGCTTTTTTATTTGGCCAACTTGTAACTCTTTCGCTCTTAAAGAGTTACATGAACTCACGTACCATTAAAGTGTACTTAAAGATTCATGGCGAGTAATTAATTGTTAATTTAATTAACATTGAACGATAGTAATGTTTTTTTAGCAATACTGTTGTTCTTAGAAATGTTAATGCTTTTTCAATGAAAAATTTTCATTGATAATTAATTTAAATAATAACAAATTTGTAAAGCAATTACATTAAGTTAAATTAATTAATTAAGAAAAAAATCGTGCTATTTTTTATTCCGATTAAATTTATTAATTAATTAATTTAATTTACTACCGTTCTCTACATGGAAACGATCCTTCTTTTCGAATCTTTATATTAAAAACAAAAACAATATATATTTCTTTGTTTTCAAAATATATATATATGCGAAAGAAATGTTCGTTTGCATGTAGAAAAACCAGCAGTTAAAATTCCTGTGGCTTAATTTAATAATTTGCGAGTGCCTCGCATGTGTTGTTGTGATACTTTTATTCTTTATAATCTTTAAACTGTATAAAAGAGCCGAAAAAAAGTCATCCGTAAACAGTGGATAAAGAAAAATAAAACCATTGTTGTTTTTTGCTTAAATTTTGGTTTTTGTTTTTAGTTTATTGTTAGGATAAAAAGCTTTATTATATTTAAAATGCTTGCAAAAAGTTTCCTGAAGAGCTAAGTAAGCGGTAGCGAAATGGACACCGAGTAGTGCTTTCACTCTCAAGAGTCAATATCGGTGATTTATTAAACAGAACGAAAATGTTTTTAAAATTAATTTATATATAATGTTATTTTGCAATTCGCTTACAATAAGTACTCGTACACTAAATGTGTTGATTGGAGGATAATGATCATGACATATAACACAAGTCATAAAAAAATTTGGAATTTTCAAAACTTTTATTTTAGTTTTTTTCTTTTATTAACCACAAAACAAAATAGGAGAGCAAATTTAATTTCACAATAAGAAAAAAACATATTGAAGTATTTTAGTCGGATCGTAGCCTTTTGATAACTTTTATTGCATGAAAGAAAATCGGGTTCAAAATTTAAGTTTCACAATTTTTTTTTTTTTTATTTCGAAAGGCCATAAATCGACAATTAATATAAATTCTTAGTTTATTTTTTAACATAATATTGTTACAAAAATAAGATTCGGTAATCTCTAGCTATTTTATAGCAGCAGTGTTGTTGTTGTTAACAAAAATTGAGCAATTAAAGTGGCTGCTTTGCTAAGGCTCTTTGCTTGTTGTAAACATTCATACTGAAACACTCATATATAAGAACGCACAGTTTTCAAGTAAGAAAGATATCAAGGTGAACCTTTTATTGTTTGCGAGTAAATAACGATATCTATTTCGTACACAAAAAAGAATTAAACAATTGAACGAAATATTAATACTTGTTGCTGATCTCCGAATTTTTCAAAAATTATGGAAATAAGGTCCAATTTAAGCAAAGTAATATGCAACAAAACTAAGCAAACTAAATAAAATTATCTATGCATGTGCAGTTGGTTAGCTTAAATCAAATGCCAAAAAATCTGCTTTTTTATAGTAGTCTTCTTGAGCCGATCTAGATTTGGAATTTTAGAAAATATGGGGTAAATTTAAAATTTTGATGTAAAATAGTTCAAACTTAAGGACCTCCATCTTCTAAAAGAATGATAAATTTTCTACAAAATTTAGCTTAAGCGTAATACATAAAGTAAGCTTGAAAAAAAAAATAATTTTATACATTCCTTAAGAACATTTTTTCTATAAAAAATAAATTGGAGGTCTTTTTTTTATTAAAATGCACAAAAAAGCAATAATTGTAGAATTTTTAAATTGAAAATCGTATAATATTTAAGTCAGAAAAATATAATCTTCAAATATCTTTCACAATATTAGCGAATTTGATAAACATTTTAACCTGTATTTTGAACAAACTGGACTAGTATATTGAAAAATCAGAAATTTTAATTTTAAAATGGTCATAACAATATAATTTTTTTAGTACGACTTGCAGACTTAAGTACCATTTTTAGGTATTAACCTTTACGACGATGTATAAAATCAGACAAAAATCAAAGAAATTCCAAGCGTAAGAAATATTATCAAGTGCGAGGTATTCAAATTCGCAACCACGTAGCGCCATCCACGGAAAGCGGATGGAACCCAGCTTTAAAACTTTATCTCAAATATTTTACTGCTTTGCTGAGTTATTCAAAATATTCTTGTTCTTCCCCACTGTGCATTGCGAACATAAAATAAGTATTAAACACCATTGTAAACATTTAAAAAACATAGCAATAAGTATTCAACACAATTGTAGAAATGACATTACGATAAAAAGACACGTCAACATAAAAGTGGAACTTTATTAAAAATCGGAATTCGTGTCTCTCCGGAGTAACATAGTAGTCCAGCTTGGATGGCTGGGTTTAGAAAAGCGCATGTTTATTAAGCAAGACACTATAAATTCAAAGTATAATAGCAAGCGCCAACAGATTAAGAAATATAACATGAATTTTAAATATGCCACATTGGTGTTTAAATAAAAAGAATTGCCTGTTTGAATCCAACATAAGGAACTTCTACTACCTAAGAAAATAAAGGAAATAGACTTAAATTTGATATGGCTTATTTTATCGCAATTTTTTAAGAGAAAGAGATCGAATTTCTAATTCTAATAAATTATCCTTTAAGATAAACCTGTTCACTCTTAAAAATAATCCTTGGCCGCAGTGAAAACTTAATTATATCATCAAATTAAATATGAGTAACGAATCCGAAAAAAGCATTTCCAGAACAAAGCAACACAAGTTAATTAAATGAAATGGAATACTGATAAACGAATAAATAAATAAAAAAAGAAACCAAATAAAACACTTTCTTTGAATTTGTGTATTCAAGAATTATACAATCATAAGATGCCCCGCAAAAATAAATAAATACATTTTACACGCCTTAAGAGCAATAAAGCACAAAAGATGGAAGCAAAAAAAAAAAATTAATCTCAATCGATTAAAAATCTTTTTACTTTTTTACGTTTCTTTCATTTTTAGTTAAGCTTCTTGAAATATGGCTGCCGACAAGGACAGAACCTCAATCCTGTCTTTTAATTCTTGTAATGATGCGCCTATTAATTTACCGAAGCTCTCTCAGGCACTAAGATCATTCTAACGCGGATGCTGGTGATCATCACTTCATAGTTTTTGCTGATAATTTTTTGACGCCAGAACATGAACAATACCAAATCACTGTTTAAATTATCTTTCCACTTCTGATGTTCTGCTTCAAAGTAAAGTTAGCATAAGTTCAAATCCAAACGGAGCAGGTTTTTGATTTGCTACGAGTTGATCAAAAATTGATTAAATAGAGATTGCTGTTCATACTTCCTGGTGTTTCGATTAGGAAAGAAAATTAATTATCATGTAGCCGTAGAAGATAAGTGAATGAAGGCTCCCGAACAGTTATACTCGGTTTTGAGATAGGAAAAGAAATTTTGTGTAAAGCAATCTGGTTTTTGGCACAGCAGGAACAATGCTTATCATGATAAGATTTATACCATGATTTTTTTGTCTCTATAATACAGGTACTTTAATTATACAATTTGCAGACAGCTATATAGTAAATATACGAAATTCATGACCCCAACTTTGTCCTAATTGCGATAGATGAAAATCATGACTGACATGGTTAAAGGACTGATTTACTTAGTAAAATGAGAATTTTATAGAAACCACAGCGGTTTTGTGGTGTGTGTGAAAGAAACAAAAGAAGAGAAATGGGCAAAATATGTAAATTGAAATAATAGTTTTATTGTCTGAAATATACCGCTGGACAGAATGTTTAAACAATTTTCTTATTTTCATAAAAATTTCAAAAATATCTCATTAAAATATTAGAAAAAAAAGACTTCATATAGTAATTTAAAAGTTCTACGTGTTTCACTGTGTGCCACAAGCTTGAAACTTTAGTAAGAATAAAATTTTACAGCAAACCGGAATTTATCAAATGGTCGTCATAAATAAAATATTTGTTATTTTATTACTTTTCTATATATTTCAATTATTTTTTATTGCTTTTTAAAGCAACAAGTGAAAGTTTATTACAATTTTATTTTTATATGTTTGTAACTTAAACGAGAAAATGAAACAGTACTTTAAGAAACTCATTGTCAGGAACAGAACTGGCAAAAGTTCATTGTCAAGAATAAAATGTAAAGATGTTTTGGTTGATTAAATTTAAAGAAAGTTAACTACATTGACTAAGAGGTAAATTAATTGCTGGGGTTAAGAGTAAAATGTCATTGAATAAGTAGAGAATTACTAAGTCGTTTGAAATATTTATTGTTTTAATGTTGTTGTCATTAAAATTTTTTCACGTAAAACAAGATATATTTTGAAATGCATCAAAAATAATAAGGCTAGTAAGTGTGCAGTTTTAAATATATTCCTTTTTGTTTTACATGCAATATTTAATTTAAAAAAAAAAAATATATATATATATATATATATATATATATATATATATATATATATATATATATATATATATATATATATATATATATATATTACAAAGAAAAGCTTTTACTTCACACAGCAAAGTGACTCTCAAACTTTGGATTTTCAGAAGATTTAATAATTATTGATATAGAATCTTAGAAGAAAAATATATTTTAATTTCACTTACTTCACTCATTTTTTCTCCAGGCAACTAAAAAGGTGAAAAATTCAAATCTTAACGTGAGTTAGAAGAAAATCCGTAAAAGTGTGAAGCAAATAATTGGCATCACAAATTATTATCACAAGTTTATAATATACTTTTCATGTTACTAAGAAACACCGCAATTTTTTAAAATTTAATTACATATATAAATGTAAAGGAAGCACAAAAACTAATACAAGTTAAAAACAAAAATACATTATAATATCCCACATTTCACAAATATATTTATAATAATTTACAAAGTAAAAAAAATTTAACGATTGATTATAACCTTGTAGGTAGGTACTAGGAAAGTTGTAGAAGCCATAAAGCTAAAAGCACTACACTGTGTATTTCTGCAAATTTATGCACAACTTAAAATAATGCTAGTGACACGGTTAGAGGAATCATGTTTTTTGATTTAATTCATTTATAGGTTGCCATATTCAATTCATACATTTTGTTTTAGTTTTGTATTTCTTTTGGCTTAATGAAACCGAAAGAAATTTTTAGAACTAATCCGATCGGAATGGCACCTTCAAGATCATATCAATTTCGAACGGATTTTGTGACATGTTTGCTAAAAGAACAGAGTTGGCAGTGCGAATACTCAATTGACTGTTTAAATTCTGTAAGTGTAGTTTGCTTCGTAAAGTTTAAAATAATTTGTATTTATTTACGTTTTGAATTTATATTAATGTTAGCTTTATTAAAGAGATTTGGGTTGTAAACACATATTAAAGCGGATGGTAACAAAGTGGAGTAATAAAATAGAATTAACAGATAAACAAGTTTGTGCTAAATTTGAATTCAGTTAAAAGTTAACTGCTTTCCCATCAGAACAGAGACCGTAAGTTAAGCATCATTATTGACTGAAATACCGGTTGCTGTATAAAATAAAGTTTTTATTGAATTTGAAAAGCAAGAGAAAGAAAAACAGAATAATACCGAAACTTTTCTATACATGTTATGTATAAAGCAAAGAGCTTTGCCACTGATCTTTTTAAATTTGCAACCTATTTGTTGCATGCATATGTGTTTAACCAATTTTTAAGCGTTTAAGTGCAAAAAAAGTTGTTTTTAAGATATTTTCCCATACAAGTACTTGTCTTGCAAAACACTTAAACTTGACCTGTTTTTGATGTAAACTCGTCCCAAACACTTCAAATTCAGTGTTCAGATATACTCGTGAAGTGTATTCAGTTGTTTTTTAGGTTTTGGTATTCCACTGAACAGGATTTTTAATAGCGGCAAATCAAAAATTAGGCGTCGTTTCAAAAAGCGAAAAGAAAGTTAATACTTACAAACATATTTCTAAAGACATTTATTTGCAATTCGGAAAAGTAATTTAATTATTATATTTTTTGTTTGCTTAACGGGAAAGGATTAAAATATTTTGCGCCTAATAATTTCCCAGCAGTTTTGCAAAATTCTAGCATACGTGCACAAACTGTGTTTATTCTTAAGGATCATCTGCGGAGGAGGTCAAAAACTCTTTTTTTTCAGTAATATTGTCGTCAGAAATTGCATTTATTATTTTTGCAAACATCTCAATTTGTAGCAAATTACGTGAAATGTCCGTCGATTAACCCGAAAACAGTTTTTGATCCCTTCTTCATCTGGCAATCGAATGCCCAAAATAAGTTTGTGCAGCCCGAAGAATAAAAAAATTAATTTTACTGATAATATAAACTATCATAAATACTACCAATTTCATTTGCTTCATTCTCTAATCCATAAGAGTTTAATTTAACGTACAAAGTCTATAATTATAAATCTTTTTTTTTTTTTAATAAAATAACTCTTTAATATTTATTGCTGCATTATCTATATATGATCTCCAATTTAAGGCTTTCATCACTTTTCTGGAAATTAGATGCTTTAATTTAATATGTGTTATTCGTTTAAACAACTGACCAAATGCCAAACTGAAACAATATAATTACAGTGTGAACGATTGTGTTTAGTTTATTAAACACCTCGCTAAAACACGTTGTAAGCACAAAAATGTGAACGGCATTTGCTAACAAAATAATCAAAACTAGTTTAAAACAATTAATTTCAATATAATACCAATAGGGCTACAACTGCAATACACAAATTTTTGCAAATATTATTTTGTCATCCGGATTTTTCTGGGTTTAGTTCAATATAATTTTTTTGCTGAACCTAAAGCTGTTACAACCCTTTCCTTGCACAGTGGTATAATAACAAAATTACACAAAAAATCATTTTCATTTTTGTAAATTTTGTAATATATGAATTAAAATTTTTAAACCATTTTTGCCAATTTTTTCTTGTTCAGTAAAATTGAAAACTTTACTATTTCATCTTGCTTGATCCCTTAGTTTAAAGTGTTGGTCAATTTACATAGAAGTCGGTGGTACACCCTCGTTGAGTTCATATTCCAGGTGTCTGTCAGACTGCATGACAATACTACGACTACACAACCTTTCCTGTTTGAAAATACTTTGTTTCCAAAGACTTGGTACCCATGTTGTTATTCGCAATTTCACTCATACTAGGAGTATACCAATCGTTTATTTACGCGTCATTATGATTGGTTACCTTCCTGAAAGATTTTTTGGTCTATTTATCTTTGATTCCAGCATTCAGCCTGCACTGTGAGATCACGTTGTTGGTACCATTGTACTTTTTGTGTTGAAGCAAGCTTTTCATCTCCCAAATGTACAGGTTCTTCAGATTTTTTTTTTTTTTGTTTTTCCACCTTTTACAGAGTGTCATTGTTTAATTTATTTAGTTTGCCTTTGCTGTGCTAGAGACAAAGCTAACTGCTGACTATAGTTTTATGATTGATAAATGCCATATTTAAAATAATCCAATTCGCTACGTCTACAAATTTATCCACAACTCCCAACAGATATGTGACCAACCAGCTGACAGGGTGTATAATTCGTAACGGAAGTGCGTATTTAATTCAGCTTATGTTACTTATCAACTAAAATATTAATTTTACATAAAACAATATCAAAAGGTATCACGCTGACCATATAATATTTTGTAAAGTATTGTGAACTTAAAATTAGTGACTGATGACTTATTCACCGACATTAATTCCAATGTTTAGCTTTTATCCGCTTTTTTGAAAACTTGATAATCTTAAAAATATTAATTAAAAAAGAAGTCGAAAAAATTTACTCTTTGTTAATTAATATTTTTTGCCTTTTGTAACTTTTGCCATAAATTTGTTCTAATGTATGTTTTGAAGAAAATAATTTTATGCTCAAAAATACCTCCTGCCAAAGAAAACATAATAAATTGAGCAGAAAATAGATTTAAAAATAAGTAACTTATATTACGCTATTAAATTGAAGGTTGCCTTCTATTGTTGGTAAAATAAGTCCTTAAATCGAAATTTTGAGCCAGTTAATGTAAATAATCGGATTGGAAAAAAAGAAAATTTAGAGAATTTTTCAATGATATACTTAATGAAAGTATGTATGGTCATGTTGTGCAAGAGTATTATAATTTTCATGGGAGAATCAGCAATTCTTTTCTCGGAGACGGCTCCGCAAAATTTTATAACGGTTGGCAAATTTAGTTCGTCACGGTCCTTACCTTCATAATGTGTTTTTCCTTTTTTTAATTACAAAATTGGCGCTTATTTTGCTTTTTAATTAAAAATACCTGATTTCGGGGAATTCGTATTTTCCGTTTTTTCCTGTTTTTAAGTTCCCAAAATCGGCGCTATTTCTTTGACGCACGAGAAAGTTAAGAATAATTCTATCTTCAAAATTAATTAGAAAGACGCGTTTGGAGCAAAGGTTACTGTTTATTAAAAATGTTTTATTTGTCGAAAAGCTGGTTTTTATTTAAAAAGTGCTTTTGATTAGAAAACTATTTAATATAAAATGAATTTATTTTTGGAAATTGGCTGTTACGCCAAATTAATTTGTATTTTAAGAAATAGTTTTTATTTCAAATGATCTTTTTATTAGCATTGTTAGTTTTTATTAAAAATGCTTTTATTTTAAAGTACTTATTATGTGAATGGTACTTTTTAATAACAATGTAATTAAATGTTGTTTCATTTTCTTATAAATATATTTTATTAAATGTATTTTTGTTAAAAATGTACGTTTTATTTTAAATGTATATTTTACAATGCTAGATAGTACTTCCTGTTAAAGTATTTTTTAAACGAACTTTTTATGTTAAAAACAAGTTTAATTTAGAACTCTTTGTTTTATTTAAAACATTTTTGTTTAAAAATCTACTATATGAAGAACTTTTTATCTTAAAGTTTTGTTATTGCTTGAATGTTGATATGTGTCTTAATGTATTTTCTTCACAGGGACTTTTTTAAAATCCAATCTTAATTATCAGGGCCAGCAATCAGGAGATGGCCCTTATTATTTAAAGAAGTATAGAAGCGTAGTTTCCTAAATTTTGGAGGCATCGGCTATTTATTATAGGGTATCTTCACTTGCTTTATTTATTGGCTAAAAAAAACGAAATATCGTTGAATAAATTTTTTTCAAGCAATTACAATTCAGAAATTAGCCATTTGGTTTGAATAAAAAAATATCTAATATCGTTTTAATGTTATAAAAGAGCGGTGCAAAATGTGGTCACAATAATGAGTGTATATATTGAATAAACGAATACAATAATTTGTAGTTTGCCAATAACAAGTTTTTGAGAAAACTTTTATATAAGAAAAGTGTATAGGATATACTTTACTGCCAAAAATCGTGGCAGGACATGGGACCAGCAGTGTAACGAGGTATAAAAATCTTATAATAAAATTTTTGAAAGTGTAGTTGAAATGCGTTTTTCTTTACTGATGTACTGCTTTTATAGATTCTTGTTATCAATGGAGAACTCTTTTAAGTACAGCAAAAAAAAAAAAAAATTAAAAAACGGAAAACATGAATATGTCCTTTAATGCATGTATAAAATTTAGTACAATATTTTTAAAAGTTTTGTCTTAAGATTATGATTTAAAAATTCAAAATTAAATTGGTCGCTTTCTCTGTTACCTATTTATATAAAATTGTTGTTTTAATAACAAAATTAAAAATATAATATTTTGATAAACTAAAGGGGGTTTATAGAAAAATACCAAGATTGGTAAGATTACTTTACACGAGTTTTAAGACATTTATATGAAGATTTATTATTTTTAAAATTTTTTGTGGCTCTGATGTAAACCTTAAGACCCTTTTCTTGTGTACTTTTCAACATGATTTTTAATGAACAATTTATTTAAAACATGAATACAACAAGAATTACTAACAGTAGCATAAAAACGAAAAACTTATTTTCCTCCTTTCTTAACAAGTCCACAAATGCATAGCAATATAGTTTTTAACAGAGTTGTTGACTGCAATAGTAAGGATAGCCGCACGCAGAGAAAGTGCTTATTAATTCAAGTCACTATCCGCACCATTACATTCATTAAAATAACAATTAGAGAGAAAAAGATGGCGGGTAAAGACTTAACATTGAATTCTTTGTGAAGAATGAAAAAAAAAAATATAAATTGATTATTTACACTTAACACGTTTGAAAGTTTTTTCTCGCTTAAAAGCTAAAACAACAAATATAAATAATATATATAATTTATAATCCAATTTTTCAAGCAAGACAATTTTAAAGAGCACGTGAAACAATTCAATAAAAATGCGAGATATTTCCTGGTCGTAATAATTTCCGTTGCTGTTTTCAGAAAAGGTTTCAGAGAAAGGTGTAATTTAACAGCACTATATTTCTTTTCACAAGGTTACTTGAATTAAAACAATTTTAGCAGCAACCATCAATCATTAGAAGACTAAGTTCAAAATTGTGTTAATGAAATTTATTCATGCAAACTTACCATTGACAAAAGTGCTCATATGTATATGCCAGCAAAACTCAATTATTAGATAAACCATTCCCTACAAAATCATAAATTTTGCTTGGTGTAACTTATAGACAAATCCTAAATATTTCTTAGCTATTACTTAACTTTAGCAATTTAATTACAAGTTATTTTTCACACGTTTATAAGGATATTTATGTAAAATGGAAATATTGTCAATTTCATTTTAACGTGATAAAATAGTTGTACAGCATAAAATAGTATAGTGGTCGACTAGTTGTTTTCACAAAGAGTTTTTATAAAAAAATAATTTAACATTAAAACGATAAAAACTAAATTGATATTAAGTGTTTTTTAAAAACTTTACGGTAGAAATAATATTTAATACTTTAAAGCATGGTGCTGTTAGTACATGTCGAAGGCCTTCGGCTTTAGTTAGATGAAATCATAACCAGTTTGAAGGATTTCTAAGGCTTTAAATGCCAAATAAGAATTTATGAAAATTGTACATACATTGTACACAAAAAAACCTAATTTTAAATAAAAATCTTTAAACCCATTTATCTGAACAAAAAAGCGTTCTAGAGGAAAACGTATTTCAATCAGTGACCACTTACAAAAACAAAAAAAAAAAAACATTACATTATACCTGGGTAACCAAGCGTTTTGGAGGTAAAGGGGCTTCAATCTGTGATAACTGTGATAAAAATTAGATTTTAAGATTTAGACCAAAACATGTAATTTTTTAAATGAAAACCTTTAAACATATTTATCTGGATAACTAAGCATCCTACAAGGAAACGGACTTTATTCTTTTACCATTAGAAAAAAGTCTCTGCGGGCGGCTTTCAACCGAAACCAGGTTTAACATTCATGCGATGAATGTTATTCCAGAAAACTTATTTCCACTGATTTTAAAGACATTTTCTTTTACTTTAAATAAAATTTTTGAAACTGTGAAAAATTCAATTTTTTATTATTCTAGATGCGTTCAAAATTTTAATTTGAAATTTTTTTAAAATGGAGGTAGTCACTTTCTGCTGAGAAGGACTAATATATTGCTTTAAAAATATCAATATACTAAGACCTAAAATTTAGATTTTTAAAAACGAAATCCTTACTTAGCCCTTCTTGGCAAAAAACTTTTAAATTTAAATATTTAATTGGTAAGCAAATTTGTAAGTATTTAATTTTTTTATGTTGAAAAATATGCCTTGATATGGTTAAATCCTGGGAATAAAATGCAAAAAGGTAAATGTGTAAATATTTTCAATTGCAGGTTGCTTTTGTTGTGGCATAATTCCTCTTTTAATGAAATCACGCTAAAACAAATATGAAAGGAAAAATTGCATCTGGATGTATAAGGATTTAATAGTTGAGATCACGTATAATTTTATAGTTTAAATTATAAATAAATAAGTTAAAATAAATAAAATAATTTGTTTAAAATTTATCACACGATTGTAATGAGAAATATTATTTAGTTAATTTTATTAAAATAAATTTGTTTTAAATCCTTGTTTTATGAGCTGTTTTTAAATTTTTTTTGCAGTTCAGCTAGCTTCATTTTATTTTGTTGTGTATATAAAGCTTAAATAATTTTAAATTTTTAATAAAAATTCATATTTGAATTGTATCTGGTGATACAGTGAGTGTCTTGTAGTTCTCAGCCGAAATCTACAGTGTAATTCTGGTCACAGCTGAATTTTAAAAAAAAATATACGCTATTATCTAAGACTCTTCCAGACACAGTTTGTAACTATGACTACCTCCGGTTTTAATCTTGACCAATTATTCACCTTAACCCTAGTCATTATACCCGAGTACAGGTGTGGCCTTCTAAATGGCTTACACTTTTCTATTGAAATTTCGTATCTAAGGGAATGGCAAACTTCTGCGTCAACTGACACCTCAATTACTATCCTAGGTCAAACCACTGAGGATCTATGAAGCGAGACCCCCAAGAACGTATACCAAAGTACAGATGTGGCCACTTATACAATTGTATTAATAAAAATATTAAAGACTTTGTTTTTTGGTGGTAATGTAAATGTATTTTATTTATTATTACTTCATTATTTAACAAAACTTAACTTATTTATTTTTTGTTTTCATCTTGCTCCAATGTTGAACACATACTGGCCGTCTACATACAGAGCACATGTTGCGAGTATGTCTTCTGTGTTCGTCGTGAATATAACACAAAAAGCAGCTTCCATTTTGGATTTTTTTCCTCGCTCAGCCGCTGCTGCACTCGTTAAAGGTGTAGGATCAACGTTTTCCGTATTTATATAGCGCGCTATGCCAAGTTTCGTGTTAAAGTTACGCATAACCTTAACACTGACTTACCGGCTTTCAATACCGGTGAAGTAGCGAAGAAAACGTTTGCGCCTACGCTTACTATATGGGATGTTTTTATTATTTTCAATCATATTAAAAAAGAGTGATAATGGCCAACGCTTAGTCTGTCTTGGCAAGTATATTCTCTAAGTAAGTGGTCCATAACATCCACTCCTCCTTTTGTTTTATTGTAAAATTCAATGACTTCTAGTTTTCCGCTTGTTCTGATTGCAGCATCGTCATGCATTTCAAGGTAAAAGAATAACTGCCTTATTTTTTTCGGTTCGTGTAAACACATAGAAATGTTAGGCATAAAGCCGAAGACTTTCGACTCCACAGGACGATATTTGTGTGTCAACATTTCTTTTGGTACAAACGACCACATATTTTAGAACAAGTTAAGGCTTGTAAAAAAGTTGCAGTTATTACATTGTGTCCGAAATCGACTTACCAAATCCTTTACAACGCGTTCACCCTGATAAATTTCCTGTCCCAAATAGCTTGTCCGGTAAATTTTTGGCCAGGCGGAGGGTAAGAGTTTTTGTTATTACATACCCACCATACCTTGATATCATACTTTGCCGGTTTGAAGGGGATATATTGCGTGAAGCAGGTACGGCCACAATAAGGAATCAACTGCTTGTCCACGTTGTCACAGCGTTACTTAATACTAAATTATAAATGTAGTTACAAATATCACTTATTATTTTCCTTTTATTATCTTAAATAAGAACATATAAATTGCAAATATTTAGCTTACTATGTACTCAAACTTATTCTAACCATTCTGGATGGTCAAAATGTTAGCTATTATATTAAAGAACAAAATTTTATTAACAAAAAAATTTTTTTTGCTTAAAACTTATAACAAAAAGCGCGAATAATTACTTCTAGCCACTGTACTTGGGTATACGTCCACGTAATATAAGTTAGGTAGGTTGGGACTAGGGTTAAGGTATCTCGACAATATTTAAGCAAATTTTATGCACTGTCTTTCGTAGGGCTTTTGCTCCAGGTAAGCCTTTTAAAATTAAACCTTTAGAGAGGTGGAGAAAACTTTTTGCGAGGCTTTTTTTGTCCATTCTTATCATACGTTTACGATCCTCCTTGATTTGAACATTATTCGGGAATCTGTATTCGTAAGAATTTTAATTAAGATTGGAGAGTGACAGTTATGCCGAATTCGGCTAACTTTATTTAGTCAGACTCTTAGCGTGACTGTACCCTCAGTAAAACCCAGCCATACTTCTGTGACGGCCAGCCGATGACCTTCTACGCATTTAGCCTTGACTCTAACGATTTTGGCCATTGTCAACGTTATTTTTTCGTAATGAACAACGTTTATTTTCATTAATGTACCGTTCTGCACTCAGAAGAAGCGAATCATACTTTTAGCTTATGCTTTTTTTAGATTGAAGTTTCTTTCGTCCCTAACCTTCAATATATTTCTGCTTCCCGTAATCATTCTATTGCTGGCAAATTCTCAACATCTACCCGCACTGTACGCAGATATGCTCGCAGCTTCTAAACACAACCCGCAAACAACATTTTGCTCGATAGCCATCTACGCATGATATTATTTTAAAACCGATCATGTGAAGTTACGTTATAATATTCCTTGCTATAGAATGCCTTAAGCATCATTCGAAGCAGCCAGCATTTACTTAATACCTACTATTTTATATGATAAATGGAATTATTTGTAAAGGTAAGCTTACATTACGCTAATCCGTGATTTTCACTAAACGCCTTTTTGTTTGCGGTATGTATGTAGTGTACAATGATAATTCGAGTTTTTTAACCATACAACTTCTTACAGTGTGTCTTTGTTTCTATTTTAATTGCATATCGAAAAATGACATGATTCAGGTTCATTCCTTGAGTTGCGGTCTGTGCCAGCGAACAGAAAAAAAAAATATTTAAAATTTTCAAAAACTTCCTTTTTTGTATACCTTTTCCAACTAAATGAATTCAATTTGAAATATTTTTTCCTTTAAACTGAGTGAATTCTAAAAGACAATAGATGTGACATAAATATTTATATGAAGAAATAGTCTCATCTTTTGAAGACTCTTTTTCTGGGAATTTATTTAATTCAGTGTCCAACTGCTTTATTGTGTGCGTGTTTAAACAATACATGCTCATTTTGATATTCTCACTTACCCCAACTGGGTTGTGGCTATTTGGAAATTCACTCAATAAAAATTTCTATATGTAAATACTTTTTTTACAAATAAACATACATATGTGTTTATCAAGAATGCCTTAAATACCTTAACAGCTCAAAAGAAAAGAGCACTTTAAGTTTCTTTTGAAAATTTAGTCTTAAGAAGAGTTTTTGTGTTCAATTATTAAAAAATTCACTGCTTAAAAACAAAGCTTTTAACGTCTGGTAATTTTTTTAGAGTAATTTTTTCCAAACTCATCAGCACAGATTCAATAATTGTGCTCTTTCCTTTTCTAAATCTGTAAACAATGTAAACAGAAATGAATATTTTATTCTTCGAGAAAACAGAAGTGGCACCTGGCAAAGAAATATATTTTACAAACCATGTTGTGTACATATTTATGTCACTGAAAGGATATTAGATATTCGTACACAACGTAAAGTTACGTATACTTGTATGTAAGAATATTTATTTATTACTATTTAAAATAGTGCAATAAAGGATACGACAGTGAAGCGGAAATATTTGCAAAAGGCTAATAAATAATTCAGCTGCTTTGTTGATGTAACTTCGTCAAAAATGCACTTGTATTTTTAAAAATGCAAATTATTATTCGTTGCTTTATTTGCGTAACAAAGTAAATATGATTTTTTTTTTTTGTTTTTGTTTAAGAATTTTTTGTATAATAATATTAAAAAAAATATTAAATCAAGAGTCTGTTGCACGGTTTCTATCAAAAGCGGACGTTAAGAGTTTAGATTTTTACTATTATTCGATTTTAAGAAAATATTATCTATAAAAAAATTTAAAGGAATTAATGTTGCAGTAGTAAAAACATATGAAGTGTTTCTGACAACATTTCTCCAGAGCTGTGAAATAACGCAAGTGGGGTTTTAATTCTTGCAATGTTTTCCAAACAAAAGATGCCGATAAATTTGAAATATCTTATTATAAATCATATTTTTTTTAAATAAAAAGAGAATTAATTAAAATAGAAAGAGTAAAGTTGATTGTAAAATTTTTCACTGAAATAACTAATTTTGCTCAACAATCTCCGCAAATTTAAAAAGAGTAACGAATAATGATATCAGCTTCTTTTGGTTTCTAAAATCTTGACTTTAAGGCACAAAGTATACAGAGGTGAGGCACATAAAAAACAATATAATCAGGTTTTCAGCAGCTTTTTCAGAAAGGGGCAATCAAATGGCGTTTTTATTATGAAGAAGGGAAAATAAATAAATAAACTAGATATCCAACAAGAAACTACGAAGCACAAAAAGTTTTTCCGCAAAAAATCATTATTTTAAATAATCTTCCCCAATATAAATTAACTACTGAGCTATTTAAGAATTTAAATTCTAATGTTTTTTGGGTAAATTACAGCATACAAAAGTGAACACGTCTTTTAATGTGCAATCTTTTTTAAAGCAGAAGTTATGTTTGTGTTTTTTTATAATATTGTTAATTACACAAAAATCACGCTTATTTTTGCCTAGAAAAATCGCTTAAATATTTCTCGCGCCAGAAGTGCAAATCAAATCAAAATTCATGTCGATAACGTGTGAAGAAAGAGATGCATAGAAAAAAATACTTACAGCTGTTATGCTTTAAAAATAAAACGAATTATTTCTTTTAGTTTTTTATTTAAAAATTTTTAGCCTAGTTGCATATGTATTCGCGTCACCATATTTGCAGTAATGTACTGACAATGCCTTGAATTGTGGTAGCAACTCTAAAATAAAAAGTCAAGGCTTTTCAAGTAGAATGTAAAATTTACAAAGAATATAAGAAGAAGCTAAATTAGAGATGAGCATCGCTCAAGTGATTTGCGTGAATCAAGCTCCACAGTAATTTTTCACTCTAATGATTAGATTTTGCGAGAATGTTAGTAAAAATAATCAGCATGCACGGGCAGAATTCTTGCGTAGTTGTTTCGTAATTGGAATATCAAGATTTTTTATTTATAATTTTTGATAAAAAATTAGAAGAATAAAAGTGGTGCATTACTGGCAGCAAGTTTGTGTAAAATGTATAAAGAAGCTTTGTTAGCATCAAAACATAGAAGTAATTTCGTTAGTTTGATTTTTTTCGATTAGTCTCGCGTGACCATGGGTTTTTGTGGTCTTGGTTGATTTTAAATTATATTCACGTAAGTCTACATGCAACAAAAAAATAAAAATATTTGGTATTATCTGTAAAATCTGTATTATCACTTTTGGGGCACCACAAATCCGCGCACAACACACCAAAAGCCATTACAATCACTCAAAGTTATTGTAGGGTGTGGTGTGTATAGGAAGAGCTACAGAATTGATATAGAAGAACAGGGAGTTCAAACAAAATAGAAACACGACGCATACTGCAAGACCTTGAACTGAAATTCTGAAGGCTTGACCTCTTATTTCGGTGACTTATATTGGCCATAAAAATCGCCTGATTTAACCGTTCTAAAAGTTTTTTGTAGAGTTTCTTGAAGTCTCTAGTCTCTGCTAAAAAGAATTAAATTCGTAAGATCCTTAAAAGAAATATTCGTCAGAAACGCTGGAAGCACTGGCAGGAGCAGTGGAAAACGATATAAATCAGGCTCGTATTGTCACCAATTTTTGTCACAGCCACAGCCTGTATAATTTTTTTTATTTCATATAAAAAACATCTAATAAACACAATTTTAAACCAAAACCAAAGTTTTGGACATGCTCAGCTAAACAGAATCTTTACAAAAAGAAACAGCTGGGTTATGATAGAAAACACTAAGTAAGGATTGTGGAAAGCCTTCGAATCAAAACGAAGACATAAGAGGTGTACATTAGCTTAGGCTTTCAGTGGTCCAGCGCTACCTTCAATTAAAAGACCCTAAATAAACTTTACTTTAGCAATAAAAAGAAATTTGCAATAGACACGAGTCCGACGAAAGCTGACTGCAAGACTCTAAAATAGGATTTTTGGAGTTTTGAGACCAGGAGCAAATGCCGAAAAAATAATGTATAATAAACCAATACACGTGATATCAATCTAGTGCTACTCACTTTATAAAACCGGCGCTTGAAATTAAATTCGGTCATTTGCTTTAGATTATAATTATTTTATTCTTCTACAAATTTTTAATAGTTGATTTCTTCTTATTTGATAAATATGGACGCTATTGTTTGTTAGTGTATCAACAAGAAAGGTGAAAAAAAAAAAAATAAAATCAACTTTGTAAATGCAATTGCAAAAATATTGTATTAAATTAAAACACAAAAATAATACAGGTGAATAAACAATAAAAGCCGAAATGCAATATTGGCATTTCCTCCGAATATTCAACCAGGATGGAAAAATCAAATGTTGATAATCATCGCGTTTTATTGTTTATAATTATAAAAAAGTTTATGTTTTAATAATAAAATGGTTTCATTGCATATCTCAGCTTTTTTACTTGAGGAAATTGGGCTAATTCTAAAGAAAGTTTTATATTTAATTATTTTATATGCAAAAAATATTTTATGTTTGCACTATTTCTGCAAAATCGTTCCATTACAATCAATTAAGAAGAATAAAGTGTAAGGAGAACAAAAAAGTTCTAATAACCGTTAATTTTTACTTTGCTTCTTATCTATATTTTAATCGTACGTTCGCGACCGAAAACATCATTTTGTTATAATTGCCTTGCATTAAATATCAACAGGTGCCAGACATAGCACTTTTTAATTAATTTCGGTGTCACTAATTTGGAAAGAAAAAAATTCTGAGTTACAATTAAATAAAGTTTTTTTATTTGCAAAATTTCGTACGTTCGCGACAGTAAGTAAATTTTTTTCATAAACAATGCATATATTTTCTTAACACGCAAATATACTTTTATAGATGAGTAGAACATGTAATAAATCGCAAAATGAAAAACAAAAGCGATATATTAACAAAACTAAAAGCAAACCACAAAAACTAAAAATTCTACGTGAAAAAGCTGCTACGATGATGCGAAAACGACGCTTAGCATTAAAAAAATAAAAAGGATTTAGAACAAATGCAACAAAAACAACCCGCAAGGTTGAAGGAGTACCTACAAAAGAAGAAAAATGAAGCTCAACAAGAAGAAGAACATGAAGCTTATTCGTGTAAACAAACTCCGGGAAAAGCAATGAAAAATGCTGAAAGGGCATTACTAAGTGATTTGAAAAAATATTGAAGTTATTATTCTCTCGGACGGTAGTAGCTGTTAATATAAAAATAAATTTATTTTTTTGGAGCTTACCCGACTTAATGGCCTAATTCGCTTGTAAAATACTTAAGTGGAATTTCTTTGCAACATCACATGGGAAAGGTGCAGTCGACGGCGTTGGAGCGATTGTTAAAGGGAAAGTTTTCCAAATAACTAAAACAAAAAACATTGTTTTTAGTGATGCATTGTTTTTTTGCAACTGCGCCTATCACGACATAACTGGAATTAACATAATATACATTGGAGTTGATACAATTGATAAGATGTCCCCAACTTTATTTGAAAAATTGAAAGGTATACCAAATATAGGTTCTAACGGCCTATACAATAAAAACAAAAATATCATAAATATTGCCAAATTTCATTATTTCATAATAAATAAAATAGTATATTTCTTGTTATAAGTGTTACAAAACACTACAAATTGAGTATTAAGTTTTATGTTAAGGAAATTTAAAGATATTTATGGGAAAATGCATGGTGATAATAATGAAAAAATATAGAAAAATCGCAACCCGTACGTTCGCGACCGGTACTTAAGCCAATTAAACAAAAACTAACAGAGATATTTTATTGTGTAATTATTGGATAGAGACCTACATTAATACACTTCTAAACTAAATTAGTCGCTTTTGAATATTCCGTCCCATTTCGCAGATTTTTATATTTCACTACTGTCAGCCAAAGTTAACTTCTATTTTGCGTACGTTCGTGATCACATGTTTATAACTATCATTTTGAAAAATTAAACTCAATGAAATCCATACTTTGCACTAAACATAAAGCTACCTAAGTGCTATCAAATCGCAAAAATGCTAGGAAAAGTTTTGTTTTTTATATTTTTTGTATATCAAAAGCGTACGAACGTACATTCGCGACCCCAGGAAATGCCCATATTTCATTTAACTGAATAAACGAATTCTTGCAAAAAAAAAACCGACTTCAAAACAGACAAACTTAAAATCATATTGCTTTAGTACGAAAATTATACATTAATTATATTTTATTATATTCGTTTAAGATTGGGTCAAGATTTTTATATGTCGTGGAAAAAATATGAATGCACATTAAACAAGAAAATTCAGCTGTTATGTGGTCACCCTCTTCTTACTCTTTTTATTGCTGACACACTAAAACAAAATTTGTTTAAATTTTAAGCGTTCGCCTATAACTGTTCAAAAGATTGGCCATATACCTCAAGTTACAACTATTAGGACACCCTTTATATTCCAATTCCAAGTTTGCTCCTTTATAAAGCGGACTTAGCAATAAAGGCTCTGAGAAAATTTCAATCAACTGTCTAGAACTGTTCAACAGGTTGATCATATGCATCAAATACAGCAACTATTGTAACACCCTATAATTTATAATTTTAAATATTTATTCTTCTTAACAACTTATATATATTTGTATATAACGATTCAAACTATGGACCATATAGGTCAATTTACTTCAAATTTTATACTTGTTGATATAGCGGACTTCAGCTGTCTGTCTATAACAGTTCAAAAGTTTGGCAACATACATCAACTTACATCAACCATAGGTATTACTGCTGATCTTTAAATAGGTTAGATAGAAGTTCTTTTTCCAAAACTTATGGCGTGTAAATGAAAATCACATATAATCAAACAGACAGCGAGCAGACAGCGAGCAGTCAAACTCCGTGTTTAAGAAATATGTCGAACGTTTAAGCTGTTCTGTCCAATTGTGGTAAAATCGTCTGCTACAGCAGCTATGCCTCGAACTGGCACAAATGGCATGAATTTTTAAATGAATCAGAAACTGCATGTGCACGAGAATAAAGGTCAAAAGGAGAACGATCACCCTTCTTTCTTAAAAAGAAATTTAAGCCCAGCAAAAAATTAGACATTACCTTAAAAAGTACTTGCCATATAGTGGCTTACTTTTGTGATTGCCAAATTTTGTTACTCGCTTACAATATACACTACATTAGTTCGCAAGTAAAGGAAGTACTAAATGATAATTAAAAAAAAAAAATAAAAAAAAAATTAAAATACGTACTTATAATAATTATTATTTCCTGCAATAATCAATGTAATCAATTCTCAGTAATTGATTATAAAGATCTCATGCCTTGTTAGAATCTTTAGGTTGGTAATCTAGTTGGGAGGTCCTTCCGCCAGAATGGTTAATTCCATACTCGATTACCTTTTTTAAATTTTTTGCTCTGAATTTAAACAATAAAAAAAACTGTTTCATTTAAACAAACTAAAAAAAACTAAAGAATATAGCGCCGTAAGCCAAGTTCCTAAATTAATGTTGTGTAATTTTTTTTTTTTTTGTAAAATTTTTGATTTTTAAAATTATCACTTTTTAGTTGTAATTTTCAATGTCTGCCAATTTATAACAGGCGACCTTAAATTAGTTTTTTTTTTTACTAAAATTACTTTTGGAACCACAAATTTTATACGTTATATGTCTAGCCAAAAGCCAAACATGTCATTTTGCTTAAACCATTTAAATTTTAGTTATAAAAACTTTTTTTAAATTACAAGCCCATATAATTGCATATATAAACTATGCATTTTGTACTCTCGTTTTAACAGACTGTGGGTTGTGGTTTTCATGCATGTACATTTGTACATGCGAACATACTTACATAGATACATATCTATTACAAAACAATGTTATATATTGCGCTTTAAAATTAAAATGGGAGGTCCTGTTTGAATAGTCTGTTAAAAGAGCTAATATTTTTAAAGTATTCTGTGCCTTCTAGTGAAACATGTACTTAGACCTACAAAGTGATATTTAAATAAAAAATAGCTTACGTTACATAATTTATGCTGGAGTCATACTAGGCAACAACAAAATGATGTTATGGCTTAAAACTTATACTTTTTTTGCTACACACGTGGCAACTAGCTAGGAACACATTAAAAAACTTCAGTGTGTTAAGCTTTTAAGTCATAAGCGGGAGAAAAAAAATTAAATGCGTCACCCAAAAAAATATTGCAGCAATTATTCCCAATGCGAAAAAAATTCATTAAAAAGTTATTTAAAAAATGCTATAAAAGGAATTTAAACGGAATGGACAGATATACTACCTAAATTATATTATTATTAACGTTATAAACTATATCGCTATTAATGCCACGAATCCTAATCTCTTCGCCATTAAAATGGATCTTAATGTTGTAATTTTTCCGTTAGAGCATAATTTAATACTTGGTGCACAATTCTGATATGTGCGTCATCATTATATATTTCGTGTAAATTACAAACTTAATTATACTCTTTTTCTATTCATAAAATTTACATAAAACTAAGTCATAAAAGTCAAAACCCACATTTTTTACTACACACGTGGCAACTGGATAGGACACATACAAAAAAATATCAGTTCCATTGATATTTTAATCTTTTAACTCATAAGCGGGAAAAACAAATTAAAAAGACGACACCCTTAAAAATATTATTCTTATTGCCGAAAGAAGAAATCGTTAAAAATAACTTTCAAACAAAAAGCCATTAAAGGAAAACAACGGAATGTACTAAAATACTACCTTAATTATATCGCTGCCATCTTATTTTGAATTTGTTTAAACTCAACGAATCCTAAGTTCTTCTGTGCGTTATCATTTTATTTTTTGCGCGATCGCATATAAAGACTACAAAATTATAAATTAAATGACAAAGGGCATAAGAACCAAAGAATTGATTTGTATTGCGCAACCTGTTATTCATTGAATTAAGTCCTAATGGCTAAAGATTCCTAAAATAATTTATGCTACAAAAAAACCACTTTGCATTCGATTTTATGCTAAATTTGCTTTTACATAAAATAGTGGACGTTTCTTTTTTGAATTTAAAAATAATCTCTTTTATGTAACAAACATTCAAATAAAAGGACTTTGGTTAAAAATATATTATGCATGCAAAATGATTCCATCTAAGCCACAATGTTTGGTATATTTTCTCTTTTTGAAAAGCTTTTAGATTTAACTGCGTAAATATTATTGAATTTTGTATTTGTATTTTTGGACAGGACATTGCAAAATTGTGACATTTAGAAAATGAAAAAATCTTTGTCCAAAAAAAAATTATATAAATCATTTAAATGTCCACCATAACTGCGTCTGCAGACATCAATCCGAATATCGAAATTTTCAATTACTTTCCGACATGTTGCTGGTGTTATTTCACGTATTGCAACTTGAATTTTATTCTTTAGATCATTAATTGTTTGTGGCTTGTTAGCATATACTCAACTTTTTAAAAAACCCCACAAAAAAATCTAATGGTGTTAGATCACATGACCTTGGAGGCCAATTGAAATCTGCATTTCGTGAAATTACACGTTGAGGAAATTTCGATCGCAAAAGCGTAATGTTTTCTCGAGTTGTGTGACATGTAGCACCGTCTTGCTGGAAATAGACGTCAGACACATTAATATGATTCAACTGTGTCCATAAAAAGTCTCTCAGCATTGATTGGTATCGCTCACCATTCACAGTAACAGTATTACCAGCATCATCTTCGAAGAAAAATGGCCCAATGATTTCATTTGCCCAAAATGCACACCAAACAGTAACTTTTTGTGGGTGTAGAGATTTTTCATGAATAACAAGAGGATTTTCATCACCCCAGATAAGACAATTTTGCTTATTGACGAATCCATCCATTCTGAAATGAACTTCGTCACTAAACAAAATTTTGCGATGGGTATTTTTCAAAGAACACCCATTTTTATAATAACTTTGAATGATATAAACGCGTTGCTGCAATGTGTACCTGTCCATGGTTAAAACTGTACTACCTTCTAATAAAACAAAATGGCTTAAATCATTTAAAACGATGTCACGTGTAAAAATTATACACAGTTGTCACATTTGGATGACCCTTTATTTGTGCATATTTTGTGTAGATTCTTAATGTCTGTCTTCTACAGGTGCTAAACAAAAGCCTTTTATCATCCAATCACGTCACTAGAGGAACATGCAAACTATATCGAATTCACAAGGATATTGTAGCTAAATTTTAAAGAACATCTTTACCCAAATCTGATTTTATTAAACTGATTAGACTGAAAATTGGCCATTGCTTATTCTCCCATAAACATGTAATAGAAAAGACTCAACCTACACTTTGTGAATGTGGAAATACCTTGAATATTTCCCATATTTTTAATGAATGTAATCTTTTACAATCGCATAGAGCGAAACACAAAATAAGCAATTTAGAGACACTTGCAGAAGAAAGCAAATTTACTGACATTAAAAACTTCATGTTGGAAATTAATTTATATAATTCGATTTAAATCTATGTTTAATACTTCATATATTAAAAAAGAAAAATAATAAAAATAGTAAAATATTGTATAGTGTAGAATATATTATACTTATATTGTATTGTATGTAATAAAATAATTAATATAATGGCCTATATAACCTTATAGTGTTGGGGCCTTATTTCTAAATAAATAAATAAATAAATATTTTTGTTAAATTTTTATCATATCAACTTAAATTGTTTGTTTATTGCAGTTCGAAAACAAGGCCAAATACTTAAAAATCACGTCTCTGTTGGGTCACCATTAATTTAAAGTTTGCTTTAATGGCTTGTTACTATAGTTAACATAGTTTGGCAAATGCTGTGTTAATTTGACATGTCTACCTATCACAGTCTAAAAACTAAAAAAATTTTATGAATATCACCTTATTTTTGGAATGCCCTTAAGTTTATTCGTATTAGCTGTTATAACAACTTTTGAGGTCCATCTTTAAACTTTCAAGAGACTACCTTTCACGGTTCTAGAGACAGATGGCGAGCCAGACAGACGGAGACTCAGACAGACTGAGATTCAGACAAACAAAGAGATTGACATTGTATTGAACACAATAGAGTTACGTTTTCACCCTTACGGTACGGAACCCTAAAAATAAGATTCGAGTTTCAAAACAGTAAAGCCAAATGCTTACATTGACAACTAAAAATGAGGGTGTGTTTCTTAGATAAATACAAAACTCCATAAGTTCTTATTACCACCACTAATAAATGTGTTTTTTTTAGCAGAAATGAAAGGGAAAGCTAGCTTATAATTGTTATTGAGCTATGTTGGTAAAGGTGTCTGTTTAATTTTTTCTTTTACAGAATGTCCCGAGTTCACTGCCCATGTTTGAATATTTAGGAGAAAAAAACACTGTTTATGTTTTTGATCCTGTTGGATGATGAATTGCTTGAAGGTAAATAAATATAAAACTGTAGTTTAAACCTCACACCTGTGAAGGCATCTGAATGTTTGTACAGCAGATGAGATGATTAAAACGCGTATAATAGAACAATGAATTCGTTAAAAAACAGCAATAATATTGAAAAAGTTGCTGAGTTGTTTTAAAAAATTGGTAGGCGCTGACCTGTAGTTGTCAAAGAAAAAGTTTTCGGAGGCGAAAGCTTTTCATTATTGCGTTTTGATTTGAACATTTTTTAATATTCAATGTTGCCAAGATGAAGACGCTGTATTTAGAGTTGTGAACAGAAGCCGCTGTAGTCAAAACAGTCAGACGAAGGTACTATTAGCTGGAACAAAATAGTCCTTATAAGAATAAATGCTTAAAGTAAATAATATTTCTGTAATTTTACCTGAAATATTTATCATAAATTAGATATATTTTTTAATACATGCATGATTGTTTCAATTGTTTGTGTTCAAAAGTATAATTGTTTTCTCACTTTCAATACGATTTGAATAATCAAATACTTAGGTATTTAATAAACAATTTTCACTAAAGGTATAATTTTCTTGTTGTCATATAAGTTCTGACACAAAATTCTTTAAATTTAATTTTAGTTTATTAGTATTTTCACAAATCCTATTCTCGTTTTTCCTATTGTATTAATCCTACTATCAGTATTTTAAACTAAAAAAAATTTTAAGCACGCGTACTGTCAATGCTATAAAACTTTGCACACCAAAAGCCACAACATTGACTTAATACTCGAAAGAAACACGAAGCCAATATAAAAATTTGCATGACAGATGAAGAAATAAGTAACAATTGTATATATAAGCTGTTTGATTTATTTATTATTATTTTGGAGATTGTTTGCTGTTTTTAAACAAAAAAAAAAAAAAAATGATTTTTATTTATTTCTTTAACACGAATATGTAAATCTTAAATTTTTTCTTTAAAGTTAATATATTTAATGAAAGCGAAGTAGGCTACTAATATTATAAAAATATCCCCCCCTTTCTCTATAATTTCTAGAACAAGCTTCATGCTTTCAGTAGTCTTTTACTCTCGACTATAGTAGTTTGACGTAATGCAGAGGCTATTCTACTTTTAAAGTGGAGATCGAAGCTCCTTGCAATATTTAATCAAGTTGGTGAGGAGCTCTGGATCGAACCTTTAAAAGTACAGGCAGTTAAGGCAAGCCATATTTTTGTACTTATCATATGATCGAAAAAGAGATTTTATGCTTTCCATTATTTTTTTACACAACACATATCAAAATTATCCCATCTTATAATAGGAAAGGGGAAAGATATTTGGACAAGGAAAATACAGAAATATCGATAGAACGTACGTTTATAACTTAGTAACGAAAAGTAGCTCACACAGCTACAATAGTCTGTATATATGTTTTTAAGTCTGTTGCGAGATCCATAGCTTTTAAAGTTAGTTTGGCTTTTATTCATCGATTAAAGTGCCATATTCGGGTGATATATCGCTTTCCAATCGCGAACATATTTTGTATCCCTTATTTTAAGTAGAAACCAACCTTATACGTCTGGGCGGATTGTAGTAGTGGGGAATGTTATGGTAAGAGCAAAGCTCCTCAAAGCCATACTCGACATTTAAGCCGGAAAACTTATGGGATATAATCAGGATACTAAATGCTTTTTAATTGATAAGTGACAGGTCAGTTGAATTTTAATCTAGGAGTTGTTGACGAAAATATATAAATGCATCTCCTCGCTGCATAATATGATTTTTCTGCACTGCTACTGCTTATTTTAGTTTTAATTTACGAATAAAAAAAGACTGTGAAAATGGAAAAATTAATAATAAACGCGATTTGTGAACTACATGATACAAAAAGTGATAACAATTTGTGTAAAAATAATAATAATAATAAAAAAAAAAATTTTAAAACAAAAAGAAATAAATTATAAAAACCTAAGTAAAAATTTACTCACACATTCATTGCATCAGCCTTTTCTATGATTAGCTTTTTACTTTTATTTGAGCATTATCGAAAAGCATTAACGAAAAGCTAACATTTGCTGCCACGTTTTGCAATTACGAACGTACTACGTCAAGTAGATGCCAAGTGATTCTATAAGAGACTAACTGATGAATAAAAAAGTCAAAAGTTAGGGCAGGCAAAAGAACGGGACTCCATAAAAAGTAGTGGCAGACCAACAATTGAATGACGGAAATAATTAATTACTTAACAGAGTCCAAAACGGTCTAATTGAGTAATTGGATCTATTTCAGTTTCCCCTCATGCATGTAAATTTAAAATAAAGGGTGAAATCTTTAACAGCATAAACATTTATTTTTTATCCATTCCCTCAGGATCTCTGTTTTTAATTAGTTAGTGCAAGGCAGGTGTTTTGCGATACAGCAAAATAATCCCTTATTAGGCTTGCGAAAAACCAGTGACGCTACATTTTGTGACGCCTAGTCATTACGAGCCCTAAAATTATAACCCAGTACTTAGGATTCCCAGAAGCATAGAATGCTTGCTTCGTCACCTTTATAATACTGTTTCTTAAATTCAACTGTGTTTCAATAATTAGTTACTTACTCGTTAACCTTTTGTTCGGTCGCCCTAGCCTATTTGCTTCCTGAAAAACATTGTTGTTCATGCTAAGCAGTTCCTTGTATTTTTTGTTGGGCGTGCAAGGTCCTCTAAGTCACTCCTTTAATAATTGCTGTTTTAAAATGGCTTTATGCTAATATTCCCTCTACCCGATTTCTTTGATCAGCATCTTAAAATTTAAATTTAAAATTTTTTTAAAAAATTTTAAAATATAAATCACTTGTTGAAACAAAAATAATTTAAATTTTCATGACCAAAATTTCGCAACTATTTAAAAGTCAATAATTTTCTTTAAAGCATGAGCTTCTGTATAAGCATATGTTAATACGAACCCCACTATGATTCCCTTATGAGATATGCCCCTCCTTAAAAGTATTTCTAAGTAACTTGTATAACAATGAAACAAAATGGTGTTTATTCCCACGAAGTGTCCAAGATCCCTAAAGACAATTTTTTATTATTTCTTTTGTGCTGCTGAAAAAGTAGCAACTTTTTTTCATGCCTTCTAGTGATATTTTAACCCAAAAAAATTGCGTACAAGTTTTCATCAAAAAAGTCAAGAAAAATATAAATTGTTAGCTTCCTTAAAAATTAGTATTCTTTTGCTTCTTCACAATCAAAAGAACTGTGTTAAAGAAAGAGGGAATAAAAGCAAGGCATGTGTTAACCATATGATGTTTGTGTAGCTAGCAAAAAAGCCAAAGAAAACGACACTTTTGAGATTTGATGCCAAAAGCTGTTTAACGAAATTTCCCCCAGAAACATTTTTGCAGTTCTATAAGAATATATTGCATTTTTATTAAAACTTGGTGACAAGTGAAATATTCAGGGCATCAATAACATGACAAGAAAAAACTTAAGCTTAACTTGTGACAGAACATAAAAATAACGCGAGAGAATTTCTTTTAAAACTAGTTATGTGCCCTAAAAACAACTTAACGGAATTCAAATTAATAGCAATTTTCATTTTCAGTGACAAGGACAATGAAAAAAAATACCAAACGTTTAATAAAAATGCAAAAGTATTAAACCAACCATAATGCAGTTACTAATTTTTACTTTCTAAACATTCCACAAATATTTTAAGTTTATTTTTAAGCTATTTTTCATACAAAGTTAATACAAAATATATATACATTTGGTAAATAGGATAAAAGGAAAAAAATCAACTATTGGGACACCCTTTCCCTTTAATTTTATACTTGTTCGTCTGCCTACGGCTGTCAAAAGTGTGACCATAGGTCAAAAATACTAAAAAATAAAAATGATTAACCCATTAAAAGCTAATGACATATTCATGTAGAATTATTTATAATACTTATTTTTTTTTTCTTAAATTTTTTAATTCTCTGTCAAGCCAATGTTTGTTTTTTTTTGTTGCATTTACTTTTCTTAACCAGATTTACATGGTAAAGGGTATATAAGATTCGGCATTGCCATTTTTTCTTTATATTTTTAAAGGAAGCAATTTATAATTTTGTATATGTTTTTCGATTAATTTTTTATTATGTTATATTTAAGCTGCAAACAAATACATGATAAAAAATTAAAAATATAACAAAGATTATTTTAGCATTTACGTTAAAACTTACATTGTAATTATAGTACAGACATGTTTTTTTATTATATATATAATTAAACTTAAATTTATCTTTATTATTTTCTTATTAAAACACTGTAAACCGCACTTAAATTGTCTGTGTCTTCCTTTCTGTTCATAGTTCTATTTTTTTTCTCTTGAATTCTTAGACTTTCAGTTGTGTATCGTTTTCTTTCGTTGTTTTCCTTGTTAAGTATTTTATGTTGTCAAAATCTGGTACATGCTTTCTTTGTGTTATATGTTTTGATAGTGCAGTGCTTTCTTTGTTTTTATTTATGTCTGCTTTGCGTTCATGTATTCTCGTTTCCAAGCTTCTTTTAGTTGTACCAATATAAACAAGATCACAGCTGTTTTCAGTATTGCCTTTACATGGGATTTCATACACCACATTATTTTGTTGTAATTTGTCAATTGGAGTTTTTGTATTTGTAAAAATCGCGCTTAATGTTTTATTTGGTTTATATGCCAGGTTAATGGTACTTTTGTTTATTATGTTTTTAATGTTTTTATTGTCTGATAGGCCGGGTATATATTTAATGCTGTAAAATTGTTCTTCTTTTCTGTTTTGATTGTCATTATTGGTATTTTGTCTATGTTTGTGTTGTTTTAGTAATAAATTAATTAAGAAGAGGGGAAAGCTATTATCTTTTAGTATTTTTATAATTTTTTGTATGTTTGTATTGTAAAATTGTGGGTCACTTATTTTAAGTACTCTACTTATAAAATTCTTAGCTGTATTTATTATTTGTGATTTTGGTTGTGTTGCATTGTAGTTCATGATCCGGCCTGATGATAAATCTTTCGTATACCAATCAAAAATAATTCTATTGTTTTTCCTGTGTAATATTGTATCAAGATATGTAAGTTTGTCCTCTTTTTCTATTTCAATAGTGAAATTAATTTTCGGATGATATCCATTTAGTGTGTTCAGAATCTCATCTTTGTCGTCAATGTTAATCATAGCTAAAAAGTCATCTACGTATTTCGTAACGTATTATATTTTGATGTTTTTGTTATTTAATTCAGCCAATGCTTCGTCCAATAAGTTATCCAGAAAAATGTCGTCAGAGTGGGTGAGAGAGGGTTTCCCATAGGCATACCAAATATTTGATTATAAATATTTTTGTTATACATAAAATAGTTGTTGTCATATAAGCAAAATTTTAGAATGTCAAGAAATTTAGAACGCGGTATAGTGGTATGATTTCTTATGATGCTCCATTTTTCCATTATATTTTTGATGGCTGTGTGAATCGGAATATTCGTGAACAGTGAAACAACATCAAATGAAACTAGGGTATGTTCCGAATTCAGTGTTAAATTTCCCAATTGATTTTTTAGTTCTATTGAGTTTTTAATATTATATTTTTCCGATACTATGTTCTTTAGGGGACTTGAACCGATGAAACTATAGGTCTAAGCGGTACATCGTCCTTGTGTATCTTTGGTAACCCATAAATTCTCGGTGCAATTGCGGCAGAGCAGGTGAGCATACGTTTTTGCCAGTAGTCTATATGTTCGTTTTTATACAAATCTGTTATAAAGTTGTTATTTATTTTAATTAACTTAGCGGTGGGGTCTATTCTATTTAGTCTATATGTGTTTTTATCGTCAAGTAGTTTTTCCATTTTGTTGTCATATTCATTTTTAAACATTGCGACTGTTTTATTGCCTTTGTCTGATTGTGTTATAACTATGTTCTTATGTTTTTTTAAAAAATTTTTTGTTTTTTCAAAGACCGTAAGAATAAATTTCTCCTTGGGAGTATTCTTTAACTTTCTCTTAAATAAAGAAATTTTGTTTGCGAGCTTTGTCCTCGCTACCACTTTTTCTTTGTCATCATTACTGTCACCGAGCTTTTGAATGCATTGTTCTGCTTCAGCTATTATCTGCAGGTGTGAGAAACTACGTCGATTTATAGGCAATGCAAACTTTTTCCCCAAAGACAATAACCATCTGCTCTCCCACGATATTTTGATGTTAGTTCTGTTCTCAAACCAGCTCTCGTTTAAATTAAAACCCAAATTCTTAAAAAGATCCTCCTTAAGAATATTTAATTTATGAATCAGTTTTTCTTTTATATTTGAGGTTAGTTATTTTCGCTCTTTCAGTTTGGTTTTTGCTGAATGCTTCAAAGTCAGCTGCTGTCACAAAATTTTTTATACCTATCCTCAAATGGTAAAGTTTCCTCTTGACTATTTTTATATCAACATTTGTTTGTATTATTTCTAAATTTAAGATCTTGTTGTGAAAATTCCGTTCAATTTTATCAAGCTGTCCCTTTATAGTATTACATTCAAATAGTTTTTTCACCTGTGTTGTTGTGTTTCTAGTGTGTGTGGGTACTATACCGTACTTTCTGCATGATAAAAGAAACCGGAGTCTTTGTTGTTTTTGTACCAATTTTTTCAGTTCATTGCAATACTCTTTCATAGAACTGCAGGTTCCGTTGCCATATTTAAATGAAATGTGTTTAAAAAATCCTTTCATGTTTGTAATTTTATGTGTTTTTATCTGTCACTAAGTAATGTTGATGTTTTCCAAATTTTTTTTTTAAAAATAGAAATTTTTCTCTTTTTGTTCTTAAGTAACCACTGTATTCGGCTAGCTATCCGATGAATTTAGTTGCGTTATTTCTTATTTTTGGCCATGTTATATTACTGTTCTGTTGGTATTTATTTATTTTTTTGCAGAATAAAGACAAAAATAATAACAAAAATTGAAATAATTATTAAACCAAAATTATAAGCAAGTCGTAGTGGCGTTTATCATATCAGGACCTAAGTTTAAGTTAGAAAATGGAAAACAACTGAAAATACCATATATATATATATATATATATATATATATATATATATATATATGGTTTATATTATATTATTATAAAAATTTAAGCAAATCTTGAGTGTATATTTGACAAAGGTAAGGCTTTGCAAAGTAGTATACAGCTTCTCGTACTTTTTCTTTTTTGTTCGTTTTGCCACTCGTAACTTTAAGGAAAAAAATTACCCAATAAAGGCAGGTATTTCAAAAACAAAATTAAGCAAACTAGCTGATCAATTGCGGCTTAAGTTCATTTTTATTAAAAAAAATGAAAATTTAAACACTAGCAGAATGGAATGCAGCAGACTAGTGGTCATAGGATCTACATAATTCCTTAAACTGACAATTATTTTATTTTGTTTAAGCGACTTGCGTTGTGGTTAATTTAGATTTAAAGATCTCTTTTTGGCATCAGAAATTTAATTTACAATTATAGAGATTTTTTCGTAATTTTGTTTTGAGCGATTTTTTGATGGAGATAAACATTTTCAAAAATTTTTAATGAAATCTTTGTAGTTTAGAATTTTTTTAGATTATTTTGTTTAAATCTTGTGTCATTAAAAAAATCCTACGAATTTTAATTTTTCTGATTTAATTTTAAACGTTTTTGCTAAGGCGAATTAATACAGATGAACGTACGGCTACAACAAACCAACAACACAAAAAACAACAGGCAAATTTTTGCTAAAAATCTAGGTATATTGTCAAAAAATATTGTTTTTTTAAAAAAGCAAAATAAAAATATTTTATTTTTAATTACCAAAAGTAGTTGCAACTCAATTAAAACAATATATAAAAAATAAAATCGATGCAAAGAGTGACCAAATTTATTTCACCACTATTTTACCTCGTTTCTGTCCGATACTCACATTATGCGAAAGTCGTAGGGGATTGTTAGATGGTTATTATAAGAAAGACATGAAGTCAATATCCTTGAAACTGACCAGACAGAACTAAATATAAATCGGAGAAATATTTCTTTAGAATGCATTCTTTTTGGAAATTGAATTGTAACTCTTACTGTGATGTTAAAGACGTATCTTGATCACGTCGTCCCCAATCGTCTTTCCTGAATCTGTTTGCTTAAAAAAGCCATAAAGAAGACAGCAATGTTTATTAAGAAATCAGAAGAATGTGAAATAAACAACGAAGTAGTAAAGTCACCAGCGTCTTGGAAGCAGCCGACTGCTAAAAGACTAGTAAAATAAATCCTGTTGCTTTAGAGAAATTGTTTAAACAATTAACATATTTTAAATTTTTACAGAAAAATAAGTAACGTTCATTCGATGGTTAAAATAATGATGATGATTCTTGTTTCGAGACGGAAAGAACTAACAATTTGAAACACAAATTTTTCAAACTGCATTGTATCAGTTTGTTATTTTCTGAACAAAATCATCCGTCTTCCACCCCAAATATAGCAATTATTTTAACACTTTCTTAAAACTTGTTTTTATTAACTTAATCATAAAAATAACCACTTGTAGAAAAGTAGTAAAATTCCATTTCATTTTTTACCACAGCAAAATAATCGTCGGCAGTTTCTCCAGTAGCAACTATAGAATCTTTAAGTTTATTATCACTACAATAAGGAGCTTTGTAGAAACTCTGTATCAGAACAATATTCAGTATCTGATTGTTGATTATAGCGAAATTATAAACTTACTAATCGACGTTTTTATGTTTCATTTAGCAGTTGAGTGTGAAATAGCGACCTGAAAATGGCCTTATAATCATCTCTCAATTGAAATGTGTTACTATTATCACATCATTATCCCTTTAACCGAAACAAACACAGAGGTCCAGCCACAGTTCAAGCAGAGGCCACATAATCCTGCACTAGAAAATAAACACAGAAAATTGTAGTCGTGTTCAAGGTCACATTTCATTTTTTAATGGCAATAATTTTAACAAAGCCTGACGTAACTTTTTTAATTTTTTTTTTACTTCTGGAACACTGTTTTTATGTATACTTATTATATTTAATAAACAAAAAACTTATTTAAATTTAACATGGTCAGAAAGACAAAGTCCCATCGCTTTAAACAAAAAAGTAAAAAAACACTCTGTTTAATTAAAAGTTACGAAATGCTTTTGTTTCAACACACAAATAATTGTTTAAAAATTTTGCAATTAAAAGTTAAAAACCATTATTTTAATGCGACTTTATAATAAATAATCTAACGTAAATATCTTTACCCTTTGCTTAGCTTAATAAAACAATAAATGTTAAAAAACCAATAATAATTAAAAATAAAGATGAGTAAAATACCTGATGTAAATATAATTGGATGAAAGTATTAAGCTGCAGAATTCTTGTAAGATTTTATGAAGATAAATAAAACCAGTAACAACAGCATAAACTTTTTTACGCACATACGACAGACAAATGTTTAAAAGTCATTTCTTGTTGAAGAAGCTAAAGTTCACACAAATTTCAATGTAAAAACTGTTTATACAAAAACATCACGTGCACTTTTTTTGCTACTGCTGCTTTTAAATTGTCTTCTGCAGCTTGTGGAAGTAAACACACATCAGATTGTGTGCAAATTTACAAATTATCAAAAACAAAGTACGAAATATACACAAGCAATATGGATTATGGAAAGAATAAAATTTGCTTGAGCACAACAAACGTTTATATGAAGTGTCTGAAAACGTGAGTTGAATTTGCAAAATGTAAATTTAAGGTAAAATTTGTCAACAATCAACAGAACGTGGTTACTCAGGATTTAACGTAATGGTTTAACTGGCAGACATGTTTTAAAGGAATTTTGAAAATTAAAACGAACACATATTGTAGCGAAAAACTAAAAGCTGTAATTTCAATGATTTTCAAACATAAGTGTTGATTTGCAGCAAGGTATTTCAGCATGCTAAAAAGATTATGTTAATTTACAGTATGTGAGAAAAAGAACATATGCATACATACATACATAAGTACATGACGTTTTCTCTTAATACAACTGGCAATGTATAAACATATATTTTTGTTATTAGTGCTGCCAAAAGCCCAAATAGAAAAACCTATAAGAAATAAATAAAATTAATGAAGATTTTATTTCACGGGAAACAATGAAAGCAGCAAAAAATATTGCATACTAAGAGGTAATAATAATTAAATTTTTAAAAAATTTTTAAATGTTAATACTGAAAATTTACCTAAACATGTTTACAAGAGAATGCTTATCTAAAGTGTATGATGCTATGCAACATTTAATTCCATTATTTCAAGTTCCAACTGGCCATATACATCAATAAAATTTCGTCATGACTTACATACACAGAAGTATTAGTTAAAAAAGAATAGAAATTAGCGTGGCCATTTAATTTCATATTGCACAACAAACGTGTAATCTAAAACAAATTGATTAACTTGTGTTAAAATTTTTCGCTGTAATGCTGTAGGAACATTGTTTATTGATGGCTGTATTATCGCATATGAACTTTTCAGCGGCGCAAATTAGTTTGAAAGAAAAGAGGTCTTATAAGCTTATTCAAAGATTTAAGAGTAAAAGTACGTTTTAAGGGGCTCATCAGAAATTATGAAACTTGTATTAAGTCACAAATAAAATACATGTGCAGAAATAGTACCATCAAAAGCTTCATTGCTCTGTAGCATTTTGTTTTCTACATATTAGCAACAGCTCTTCTCTTTTTACACACTGAAAACTGCAAACGGTGATCACAGTAATTATTTAAAAGATCGATCATTTAAAAATTACATTCACTGGTAACGACGTTCCACAAAAATTACGGGAGGGCTTATCCCTACCTTATATGCTCCTTATTACATAATGTTTTAAAAATTTGCTCGAACGTTTTATTTAAAAGTATAGATAATTCTCAGCTCTACGTTGTTACGTAGGAGTTAAAATGGTTTTATATAAGGGTAATAAATTTCAGTACCAAAGAGTACTTAATACTTAATACTTCTCTGATTTTATTTAATTAAATTGAGAGATGTTAAATTGTTGAACCTTGTTTCTTCTTAGAACTACAATTATATAAAGTTTTTTCTTTGTAGACCTTTATAGTATTTACTTTCAGGAGTTTAAGCCGCATGATGACGAATTGCTTTTATTTGTAAATTTCCGAAAACAAACACATAAACAAAACTAATGTTTAAAACTTGCCTCAAAATACCTTTGACATGGACTTTGCTGAAAAGTTTAATTAAACTGACTGCAGTCATATCATTTAGTTTGTTAGTGTACTTCATAAAATGATGTTATATCTTGGAATAAAAATAGAATATATAGAAATAATTTTATATATTTCTATTTTTAAGATTAGAAGCGATTTTGCATTAACTAAGTAGCCAACGCGGTCAAGTTTCTGTTACTAATATAAAAATATATTAAGGTTCTGGCGAAATTCGAACTAAATATCTGAAAAAGGGTTTTAACTAACGCTTTGATTATAATCAAATTTTTTATCTTTATTTTATCAGACCGACAATATAGCAACGCAACTAACACTGCTAAAAACTATTACTGTCTATTCTTAAGGCTTCGCAAGATTTAAGCTTTAGATTTAATATTTCCCAGATATGAATTTTAAGCCACGAAGCGATAACAGTAGCAGTTAATTGCTACTTTTTGCTCTACAATACTCTGAAAAGATTTGATTTCAGCGAGCAGACAATTTACTTTTTCTTATTTAAGGCTTTGCCAAGGTTTCAGCCTCTAATTGATGACTTTCTGTTATAAAGGTTGCAGCTGATTTTAAATTTATGAATCCATGTCTACTAGACAGAAACTTTAATCAACTCAACTATAGTAGAGGCTTTGGTAATATCGTCACGATAATCTGTTTACCATGCAATCAGTATAAGTTACTTAGTGATCAATAGTAAATTTCTATTTACAAAAGAATCGCCAATTCCTTTATTTCTGCTTTAGCGCTTTGAGTGAGGACCCATTGATGTTTTTTATTTTTTATTTTTTTATTTTTTTTTTTTTTTGTGGTAGCATAATTTTCTGTTTTCCAAAAGAAAAGATTAACATGAACATAAATGGATACACTACTTTAAATCAGGTGTCACATATGTTTTGTTCAAAGTTCTTGTCAAATGGAGATGCCATGTAACAATTATTTTAAATATTAAATTAATTTTTTTAAGTTTTTTTCACACTGGGAATATCCTATCAGTTTTGCGTTGATAATGTACTACAAGTAAAAACGAGAACTATTGCTTTGTAATAATTGCAGTATCTTTTTTAGTGACACATGAGCTAGACATATGGTCAAAAAAATTTTGATAGGAAATGCAATACACAAGCCACTCTCTATTAGAAATATGAATATTTTGGAATTCAGTTTGCTTCATGTTTTAACCTGTTTAATTAAAGTAAAGAGAATACAAAAAAAATTCACTGCAGTAAAAATTAATTATATACCAAACCCAAACGCTGTTTAAAAAATACACACAGAAAACAGGTTAGTAAAAATCGTTTGAAATTATTAAAATTTAACCACTAATACCATAATTTAATTTTCATTTCTAACAATCTATAATCTTAATAAGTTCTATATTAAGAACAAAGTAATTATATTTGTAACTAACAGTCGGAAGAAGCAAACAAATTATTTCAGCACATTAATACGGATGCTCATGTATTGGTAGTAAGAATCAGAAAATTCTTTTAAAGTTGTAGTTAAGAAAATCTCAAAGAACTGGCGAAACTGGCGAAAAATTAATCAAGTTTGTTATAAGGTAGGTTCAACTTGAGTAAAAAATATGTCAAATAGTAATTTTAAAGGGTTTTGTTTAGTTTGCATTGCAAAAGGTTTCATGTTTCCAGATGGAAAGAAAAATGGAAGAAGTTTGAACAAAAATTAAGAGGAAGAAGTAATTTCGTATATTCTTATCAGTATTCATTGAAAATATAACTAAAATAAAGCCAAATATAAAGTTTTTATATTTAATTTACAATAATATTTTCTGGTGACTACCTTCTTTCTCGAATCATTTTTCAAAATAGTTTAGGGTACTATATTCATTCAGTCATTTCAACCGAATTTCAGATAATACTCAGAGCTGACAAAATTCGGTTGGTAACAAATTCGGTTGTCACAGCGAATCTCTTTTCTCTGTGTAGAAATACGCAACAATAACTTATGCTTGACGTCACCAATAAAGTCGTGTAGTAAATTTTTCATATGCCAAAAAGCAATAGTCCCTTTATTAAACACGCAAGGATATGAATATAAAAAAAATGGAATAAATGTTGTTCGTATTTGTGATATTTATATCAATACCTGAACTCACATGATAAAGTTGTATTTATTTTTCATTTATATGATAGCAACATTCGTGTGTAAATATTCTTATTTTGAAAATTTCTAACGCCTTAAGTTTATACTGATGGCAAAAAATATTCCCCTAGCAAGTGGAACAGGATGAAGTAAGAACTCAATACATTAAAGTTTAATTTGGTAATTGCTATGATGCCATCGTATTCTATTTTTCTGTAGGATGAATAGTATGACTTTAAGTCTAATTTTTTTTTGTTCTCTAGAGGTTGTTAATAAAAATCATTTGCCAAAGTTTTAATTTTGACATTAAAACAATTCTGTTAGTTCTTCTTTGTATCGCTTTTTCTATATTTTTATATTTGCTCTACAAACCAACTTGAGAAGTTATTGGTTTGTACGAGATATCTAATTTGTTTATATTTTTTCATTTTATCTGGTACAGTGGGCTAAATACTAATTACTAAAAAAAGTTAAATGCTTGCTAAGATATTAATTTAATTAGCTCTACTTCAAGCCCTTTTTTTGAAAGACTTAAGATTAGAAATATTTTATCTCGTTGTTAATTAAATCTTTAATTGTTATAGATATAATCAGGCATGTAACAGGTTACAATCAGAATCATTTAATTCCGTATTAATCAATCCGATCGATTTTTATTACTCCAAAAATGGCTAAATCTTTACTCTTTAACTTAAATGTGCCAATATTGCGCATACCACAGTAAATAATAAGGTTGATCTAAGCAAGGACACAAAAAAACTAAATTTAAAAACAACAAACTTTATAATTTCAAGGAAACTAAGTTCCACTTGATAATGTGGTATTATTCCGATAAAAAACCAATTCGCGGTATGGAAACCATTTTAGATAGGAATTGAGTTCTGTGACATACCTGAATATAGAAAAAAAAAAAACAAATCTTACACTGATCCAAAAATTTACATAAATACGGTAAAATAAGTGGAGAATGGAAGAAACGTAAACTATTCTACAAATAATCAACTCTTTGGTTAATTCTACGAGCATTAAACATTTCCTTAGAATGACATATATCATAAATATTTTCTTTAATAAGACGCAAAAATAAACAGATTTTTAATTTAAGTTAGATTTTATTTTAATAATTGAAATGAAACTTTTTTTTGAAAAGCGTCAATGAAATGTTTAACACCACAAACATTTTTTTTTTAGCTTTACTTGATTTTGTTTAAATGATTTTCTGCCATTGATTAGAAAATATTCCTTTTTCTTATTGCCTCCTATTGAAGTAATGTAAAAAATGTATTTCTGTCTTTAAAATTTAAAAAAATGTGTTCGTGCAACCGAATAAACTTTCTTAAAAATTATTTTGGCTCCATAACTCCATTGTATTTCTTAGTTTTTCCATTATGTGTTTCTCTTTCGTTTTGTATTTTTTTTTCTACTTTTTTATTAGTATCCCCAACGTGAAATTAGTTTTTATGTTGTCATAATTAAACCACGAAAGTGACTTTTTATGGACAATTAATTTTTAAGCATTTTTTTCTTGTTTTGAAGTTAGGAATTTTTCTGTTATTTGAAACATTTATTTATTCATTCATTTAATGATGCGTCGTATTAATAATACTGTTTGGGACATTAAGTTTTACCTTAACAAATTTTAGTTTCCGTTGTTTTATAACCTATTTATAAATGCACATGTACTTATATAATTAAATTGTGTTTCTCATAGACGCATAGAACTTTAGGTTGGCGGCACATTTTTAACTGCTGGCCATTTTGTCGAGCTGTCAAGTGAATTATTTTTAGTTTGACATGAATAGAGTGACGCCTGAACAGTGCATCCAAATTGTGCAAATTTAGTTTGAGTTATACGTACTACAACCATTTTACGGTTAACATAATCATCCATTAGAGCAATTAATTCGGTTAACTATGGAACGTTTTCACACCATGTTTACTTCAAATGATAATACATATCCATAGGGACGTCGTACAATGAGTATAGAAAAAGTTATTGCTGTTGTAGAGTGATGTCTGATACAAAGATTACTGACCTTTTCATTTATCATTTGAACAACCATGATGTTGAGCAGCTGTGGTTTTAACATATAGCTCGTGGTACAATGGATTTATTGAATGAAGATTATGGCAACCGCATAGTTTCACGTTTCGGGTTCATGAATTAGCCTCTCAGATCGTACAATTTAACGCACCAAGACTACTTTTTGCATGGATCTATAAAGTCGATAACATACAGCGATAAACCTAAAGCGATTGACCATTTGGAGAATAACGTACTCCGTGTTATTGATGATATAAGGCCACAAATGTTGGAAAAAGTAAAAAAAAAATTGACCGTAAGATAAGACTACGATCGAGCCATCCGTGGTTGTTATATCCAAGAATAAAATAAATTTCATGTCAATTAAATAAATTCGTCTATGTTTTATTCCATTTTAAGGTTTCATACGTCTATAAAAAACACCATTAATATATCTAGATTTTTCTGTATTTATGTATACGATAACAAACGAAAAAAAAATTTCTTAGCATTTGTGTTAATTTCGAAATTTATTTGCTGCTGTTGCTTTTACTAATGCAGCTGCTCATTATCAGTTTTTTGTGTTCTGTATGTGTGCGATTGCTTTTGTTAATTTATAAAAGGAATTCTTTTTTTAAAATCCAGAGCCAATAAAAGTGTGGGAAAATTGCTGTGATTGTTACAAACTGATTTTTTCACTTAAACTCCTGGAAGTATATGTTCTCGTACAAGGTCAGTATCGAAACTGAGTGATAACTGGCACTAAAATTTGTTCGCTTCAGCACTATAAGGTATATCTTCCATTGCAGTCTTTTTGCAATGTGTTCGTAGATATTTTACAGTTTTAGTCGATATCACAAAAACTTTTCATTTTTCTTTCAACTTATAGCTTATATTAATGGTGCTACAATATTAAAAATCAGCCTTCACAAACATCGATCTCCAATTAGAAAAATTTTAATTGGAAAAAAATTCTACTTTATATATTGATTTATTGCAAGTAATGATGAACCTCAATCATTCTTTATTGATTTCTGTAACGGGATCATTTATTTAACTCTAAGTATCATTCAGTCTCGTACTGTCACTATAATTCACTGTCCACTGCAGTGATTTAAATTTGTTGACTAATACCGCTCTAACTTTTTTTATTGCACAGTATTTTTTAATTGCTTAAAGACAAAAGTCTTGCAAGGTATATATGTATGCCTTTAGTCTTAAGTCCAATACTAACCAGTGCTGGATTTGAATATCCAAGGTACGCTAGTATTTCAGCCGCAGTCTCACCTCTTATCTACTTCGAGTTTTATTTTGAGTTTCGCGACATGTTATTATATCCAAGTACCTTCCTAGACTTCCTTCTAAAGGGCAACTGCTTCACGTGTGTCTTAGGGGATTAACTCTCCTACATTCTGCAAGACATTCTTCTTCATATTTTTTGGCTTTTTTTAATGGCCTTAAGAGACTAAAATCTTAAGACGCTTACTTGATCATCCCCAGAAATCTCCGTGTTGATAAATAAGTCAATATTAAAATAAAAATCGTCATGATTCTAAAGTCTAGGCAACTTAATCTAGCCTGTCTCACATAAAATATAAGATATTACTAGGAGCATGCTATTTGCCACTCTTTCGCAAAGTGGTATGAAAAAATTATGCCTGCCAACTAACAGGCAAAATTTGTTCTCACTATGGCGCTAATTATTTAATTTTTTACTTTTGCCTTAAGTGCCCATTTTGGCTCCGTTGAATTTTTAATAAGCCTTTACCCTCAGCAAGAGTATTCGGAATAACGAATATAAAACGAGGTCACTAAAGCTTGCTTTTATTTAATATTTTTACAAACAGCTTCACAAGTTCACATTACAAACGAACCGTTCTTTACCAAGCTTTGTGTTCAGCTATAATATAGCTTGGCCTGCTTTTTTAACAAACATAATATCTTCTTTTGGGGTTTAGGTTGAATAAGCTTTATTTGTTCTTGTTTTTTATTATTGTTGCGGTTTACACAAGTACGTTTTAAGTTTGTTGCTCGTATGCATTTTAACAATAAATCTTTTTTCTTTAATTTTTTATCAAGAAATTATATTAGTATTTTTGTTTGCCAGAAAATGTAGCAGTTTTAAATTACTTTTCTACTTGTTTTCGTTCTGTTTCTTTAATATGCCTTCTTTCCTGTCTACATATGTTTTTGGCCTGGTTAAGCCGATTTCCTTTTCAAAACATTTCTTTCTGTTTGAATATATTTAAAGCCTTAAAATTATTTGTTCTAACAAATCTTTGGTTTATATCAGATTATTGTATGTTGTGTTATTTCTGTGCCAATTTGTAAATGGTGCAACTTTATCCATTTATTACCTACATATAAGTGTAATTTACATAATAGGGAAATGCTAAATCTTATGTTCCTTGGAGAGAAGTACAAAATAAGTTGATTTACTTCAACGATTTAAAGAGTTATTTTTTTTTTATTAACAAATTTAAAATTCTGAACATTTGCTAAATTATTATACAATTTAATTCATATATTCTTTTCAAGTTAAGTAATTAAATAATTATTTAAGTTTAAATATTTTTCTGTTACTTACAAATTAAGCCCAAACAATAATAAATTACAGGAATTTTTGAACGAAATAATTGTCGCTGTTGTAACGTGTAGCATACATTAACGTTCAAACGATGTATGCGAGACATTAGGATGGCTCAAATAAAATGCATAACCGAAGAGTAAGAATTATTCTTAACTGGATTCGAGGGACCAGTAAATATGATACAACAATTACCCTTGTTGTAACGAGCAGCATTTTTTAACGTTCACATAGTCAAACAGATATGACACATGAATTGCAGTTGTTTTAATGTGTTATAAATTATGCATACGCTCAAACAATACATGCAGGAAATTAGGGTGGCCCATATATATTCTAGATGGATAGTGAGATCTAGCCTGAGCTGTGTCCGAAGATCTAATAAGTGTCAGATTCCAAAATTCATTAAAAATCCCAAAAGTAGAGCGTTAAGTTCTTTTGCTTTTTAGATATTAACAAAAACCATTAAGAGCCTTCCAAATCTACTTAAAATTTCTTAATCACAGCTTTAAAAACTAAGAACAGCCTAATTTCGATAAAATTTCGAACTCCCAGATGTCCAGGGGTTACAAACTTCGTAGATTAGTCTTGTCTTTTTTATGCAGAAATCCACTTAATAAAAATGTCGTTACAAAAAAAAACAAAATTATAGGATTGTTAAGAAATTGAATTTTTATCGGGAAAGAATTGATGGCAATTTTTAAATGAAAAATATGTAAAAATGTAGCCTTTTAAAAATTTCAACTTATAGATTGCATATATTTTAATCCTTGGAATTTTATAAAGGAATTACAATGTTCTTATGCTAAGAGAAGGCGAAATATTGTTTAAATTGCAATAGAATTTTAAAAGGCATTGATTATCTTCCATAATATTTTTGTCTGGCCCAGTGTGCAGTATATAATGAGAGATATCAGTGAATTATATAGCTCATTTTTAAAGACAAGACCTTTTTAATATCCGTTTGAAAAAAATGAACGTATTTTACGCCAGTAATTGAATATCTACTATTAAATCCGTCTAGATGTATGAAATACAACCATTGCAAGTCTTTGGATAGCATCAATTATGTTTCGTATCTGTTAAACTTTGAAATAGTGTTCATAAGATTTCCTTATAGTTATTATTATTCTAGGTTTCAGCCAGATTGAGAGGCGGTTATATACTATATACTACTTTCAACTAAAAGTTATAAAAGACTTTCAGAAACCTCAATTGTTAGGCCGAAGTTTACTTAGAATTGAACAAGTGAAATATATATTAATAAATTGGATATTTCTAAATAGTTCAATCATTTGAAGAAAATTTTCATATGCAGATAACATAGCTTTATTCACGAGTAAGTTTAAAGCTTTTAATTTTAAGACCCTTCTTTAGTAAGATAAAAAGATTTTAAAAAGTGCACCTTTCTGGCATGTGGAACTTTTTGTCTCTTCATTGATAATATTCTTTTATAGAGTAAAAGCCTTTGAAAACATTTTCAAAACTGATTGAATATAATATGTAAGGTCATCGCCTTTAACAATCAAATGCATAATTATTAATCCGGCTTAGGATGGTGTTTAATTTATTTCTTAATTTATTTTGAAAGAATAATTATTTTTAAACATTTGTGTTTTCTTTTTGAAAGGAAATTAAAAAAAAAAATTAGCTGGAGTTTGTGCATTATTTTTTATCATCAGTGTATATCAGTAAGTCTACCGTCTAGGTTATGGACGTTGAAAACATTACTTTTTTAAACAAAAAATTTAAGAATTTAAGATACGAGAAATAGTTCGTAGTTAGTCAATATTAATTTGGTTAGACGAAGTCCTCACATTACCCAAAGCTTTTTGCACTGTTCTCTTTATTACTCATCACATACATTTGTCTTTTCTCTTTTTGTAAACCGTCCGTTTAAAAACAAATGCAATTTTATTTTTTATCCTTTTCTTCTCATCCCAATTAATGCTGTTAAAGTATCACACTGAGGGCTGTGAAGAAGTAATATCTATAGGTTACGAGTTTTTTGCATTTAAACATTCAAATTTCTGAATTTTTTTAGATCCAAATTCCAGTTATCTCAAAATTTTGGATATTGTCCCAGTAAAATTGTCGAAGTCCTTAACATACTTCGCCTAGTACCTTTAGATTTAAATAACTAGAAATCATTTGTAAAAAAAAGCCACAATTTACATATTTTTGGTTAAAAAACACCATCAACCTTTCACCTCATAAAAAGAAAATATCCGAAAAAATCATGTCTTTACATCGATAGTTTATTTTTATTAATATTTTTACTTTAGTGCTTTAAGTTATGTAATTTCACCAACGAAGTGCCCATTAAACTTGTTCATGCCTACATGAGACATCTCATCTCGTTAATGATTGTTGCGCTTCTAATGTGTTGGTAAATCGCTAATATAGTCAAGACTGTGTCAAAAAGTATACATCCATCTGAGCCTCGTTTCTGTATTTTAAGTGAGAATTTTGTTACATAAATATATTGCATTCATTTTGCTTCACACAGGTTGAGCTAAAGTAATGCATGATCGTTTTTTTTAATTTTTTTTGTAAGGAACATTATAAATTCCGCTTCGCCCTGTGTAAAACAATATGACTACAACTCTTTCATTTAAATAATCCAACTTTAGTTACAAAAACTAGGGGAATGGAGTTTATTCAGGCGCATTTAATTAGAATTGTTGACAAAGAAAGAAAAAATTCGTGAAATCTCTATAATTTCGAGTTCTTTGTAATTTAAATAAAAAGTCTTGCATAAATTCAAATAAACCCTAAGCTTCCAAAGGACATCCTATATTTTCTTAATAAACAAGAAAACCCCGATTTTTTTCCTTTTCTTGTTATGCAATCTTACATAAATTTCTTAATTACTTTTATAAAGTAAAAAAACTAACCTAAATTTAAACAAAATATCTCATACTTACATTTGTTTCCTAAATCTTATTCTCCTTCTTCATTTTGTTAAAAACTTGGCATAGAAAAATTTTACTTAAATAAGAACCTATTAAATTAACACCGTTTTTATATGCCATAAAATCTTTTTTGTCTACATAACACTTTGCCTTTTTCTACTTTTCCACTCATTAACATAGTTTTTGGCATAAGGTATAAAGCACCCATGGCATGCATTAAGTGTTATAGAACAAAGCAGTTGTTAGTTCTTACAAAAAAGAATTAACTTCATTTAAATGTAAAAACAGAAATTATATTCTTGAGGTACGGACAGACTTATGAAATATTTATTCAAAAAAACGTAACCACTTAATTATGGAAAACAATTTTTGTTATTAGGAAACATAAGATACTCAAAGATATAAGATCCTCAAAATTAAAGGTAGGATCTCTTATCTTATCTTATCTGACCATACACTAAAGTACATAATATGACTTTGCTGCTACATGGCGCAGCTTTAAACGTTTCTTATTACTCACTTTTAGTGGGGGGCTTTTTTAGAGCATAAGTCAACAGTCATCTTTTCAGTACATCAAGGATTTGGTAATGGCAGAACTGCTGCAAATACGTCGAAGTGTGCTAATTTAGCTCAGCTACCAGTTAGTTTATCCGGAGTAAAAATTATTTTCAAATCGTTCGATGTTCGAAGAAAACGTTAACAAACTTGTCTTTCTAGATTCTATATGAATGTCGTTGTTACTACACGATTTTGGAAAAAATTCTTTAGTAGAGTGGTAGCGTTTCCAGCCGTTTCATACAAAATAAGTTGTGGAGATGTGTGTAATTTCCCTTCCCTGCGAACTCAACTTTTTTCCATCAAGGGCAATTTGATGAGTTTGCGATTTTGGTAAGAATTATGAACTCTAACAGTTGTTCTTAGAGCAATTATTACCGTGATATTTCTAAATTTAAGACAATCTTTCTAAGTGTTTCTTATTGCAAACTTTTCTAAAGTTGCGATAAGATTATATAAATATTTTACCGTAAAAGCGTAAACATTATTTTTACAAAAGTTTATTCAATCTTTTCTGACTTGTATCATTACGAATGAAGACTTAAAATATAATAAATGTGATACTTTTGTTGTAAGTAGGATCTTATATTTTTATTAAATATTTGAAAAGCAGAGAAAATTTTCTTCATAATGTGGTGGTTTCATCTTTTTGTCTAATCTGATCGTAAAGATACGCCTATAAGAAAATAATTTTTTTTTTTTTTTAATAAAGATTCGAAAATAAAAAGCGAATCAATTATTATCAGAAATTGAAAGAGATTGATAATGGATAAAATTTCTGAAAAGCTGAACTTTTCATTCAAAGGTTATTTTACGCTTTAAAAAACTTTAATTTTCAAGAGAAAATTCATCTTTGGAGCAACTTTAGATTTGCTCCAAAACATATTCTATCGCTACCTAAATAATCCATTGAAATTTGTTGACTGACTTAAAAAAGATTACTTTTCGTTTCTAAAAATAAATTATTTTTAATAGTAACCTGCTTCTGTGAAAAATGTAAAATTTCCTTTAAAAAGTTTATTGCTTTCTCTTCTCCAGCTCTAAAATTCTAATTTAAATTTTTTATTTTAAAAAAGCTTTAAAATTTCTAAAACACTTTAAAGCTTTAAAAAATATTAGAAAATTTTCACAGAGGATATGTACATCGCTTATAACAAGAAAAATGCTTCTAGTTCTCGCTTATCTAATGCTACTTAAAAAAATTTGTTGATTTATTGTAAAAAAATTATTGAACGATATATATATATATATATATATATATATATATATATATATATATATATATATATATATTTTCAATTTCCTTAAAGTAGTTTTATTATTAGTATGCGATAAAACTAAACTAGACTCAAGCGTTAAAAAATGGAGCAAATAGAGGCAAGATCACACTGCTAGCAATAGTGGCTGCCCAGTTTTTGCCAATTTTAAACGCTCGTTGGCTCAATAAACAAAACCCCCGCCGCCACAGAAATTACCTTCTGCAAGTTTTCCACCCTTTATTAATCCAACAAATAACAAGTAAAATCGAGTAATATATTAATACTACTGACAAGCAAGGACAAAAAGAGTCCAACTTTTAAATCTGATACTTCACAAAAAAATCTAGTCTACAAATACAGCCAACTAAAGTGACAATAGAGACGATAGTACAAACATGCAATCTATGCTATTGCAGGCATTACTTAAAAAGCCATGACTGCTTAAAGATATGTTTCAGAAATGCAAACGGAAACGGCCAACACAAAGATCAGCTGGAATATTTTTTTTTTTAAATAAAGAAATTAATGTTTTGTTAGTCTCTGAGACTCACCTAACAACAAGGAGCTTTTTTCAGGTAAATGGCTACGACTTACATGACACGAAGAACGCGAGAGGAAGAGCTTGTGGTGGGTCACCTTTACTAGTAAAAACTCGCAGTTAGCAAATAGAAGAAAGCGGTTTTTGTGCGGAGTATCTTTACGCAACGAGTATTTGCAATAAAATATTTTCTAAAGACCCTCAGTGCAGTGTCTTAGGTCCACTTCTGTATTTGTTGTATGTTGCTGTTACAGTAACAGGTTCTGGAACACATACTTCAGCTTTTGCTGACAACACTGTTTTCATTAGTACGCACTATAGCCACAAGAAGCTTCCCGAAATTTACAGTAACATATCCATCAGTTAGAAACTTGGTTAGCTCGATGGAAAATTAAAGTAAATGAATAGAAATGTATACATATAAATTTACGCTATGAAAGGAATCTTATCCAACTGTTTGAAAAAATGGACGGGTGGTGCCTCAATCCATGCAAGTCAAATATCCGGGCATATACATTGGTCATCGTCTAACGTGAAAATACCACATTGAGGGTAAATTAACCCAAACGAAACTAAAAGTAGCTCAACTACACTGGCTGATTGGTAGTTTAGACTTTAAAGTTTTGCTTAATAACTCGTTTTTAATAATCATATCGGAATAAGTATATTTTTTTTTTTTTTTATATATATAATTTATTTGCAATCTATTTTACAATAATAAGCAAATTTTATAACTTAAAATAACATGACTTATTGATTCCCATTAGAAACAATAATATAACTTATATATGTATTAACATTTATATATACAGATAATTTCAATATAGATATATATTCATTGTAAATAAATTAATATTAAAAATTAAATTTATTATTATTTAATTATGTACTTATTCTTAAGATTAAACATAAGGGAGATCTAAAATATGGTTTCGTTTAAGTCTTCTAACTTCATCAGTCTCATCTAGTAGTGTAATTGCCAATAAATTAGTATGGCTACTGAGTCTTTCTAAGTAATTGCTGCTAAATTTTCTTATTTCTGTTTTTATAAAAGGAATTTTAAGGTCATTATGTAATGCCTTATTTGTTATGTAAAACGGAGCGTTTGTTATAGACCGTAATGCCTTTGACTGAAATCTTTGTAAGATTTCAATATTCGAATTACTGGAAGTTCCCCATAATTCTATCCCATAGGTCCAAATAGGTTTTAATATAGTTTTATACAATAAAACTTTACTTTCGAGTGATAGTTGGGATTTACGCCCAAGTAACCAATACATTTGACAAAACTTTTTATCTAGTTGCTTCCGTTTTGAGTTTATGTGGGCTTTCCATGTAAGTCGCCGGTCCAGATGAAGACCCAAATATTTAACGACATCACTATTAGGTATAGCGGATCCATTTAGAAATACAGGTGGACAATTCTCTTTCCTTGTTGCAAATGTAATATGATTTGATTTATGAGTGTTAACTACAATATTCCATTTTAAAAGCCATTGGTAAAGACTATCAAGTTGTATTTGAAGTTTTCTAGAGGCTTCTGATGATGAAGTGTGTGAGCACAAAAAAGCCGTATCATCGGCATATGTTGCAACAGTAACATCATCCGTTATTGGCATATCATATGTAAATATGGTGTACAATACTGGGCCAAGCACACTACCCTGAGGAATACCAGCATTTATTTGGCAAATATTAGAGATGTCATTATTAATTTTAACATAAAAACATCTGTTTTTAAAGTACGATAAGAAAAACAAATAAAAAGGAGCTGGAAGAATATTTTTTAGTTTGTAAAGTAATCCTTCATGCCAAACTTTATCAAACGCTTGTTGTATGTCCAAAAACACAGCTGAACAGTATTTTTTATTTTCATAAGAATCAGATATCACTTTAATAATGCGGTGACACTGTTCTGGTGTACCGTGATTTTCTCTGAAACCAAACTGATGGTCGGGAATAATCTTATTTTTGTTGAGATAAGGAGTTAAACGCTTTAAAAGTAATTTTTCAAATATTTTAGAGAAAATTGGTAGCAAGCTAATGGGTCGGTAAGAGGAAAGTGCATTTTCTGGTTTACTAGGTTTTAGAATCATGATTATTTCCGCACATTTCCATTGTGAAGGGAAGTGTTGCAGTCGTAAAATAGAGTTATATAACAAAGTTAGAAACAAAACGCCTTTAGATGGTAATGACTTTATTGTAATGGCATCTATTTTATCGTATCCTGTAGACTTTTTGTTATTTAACATTTTTATTTCTGTTTTTGTTTCATTTGGAGAAATATGCTTTATAGGTAGTTCCATTTGACACGCTATATCTAAGAAATTCGAAATATCGTCGATATTATTACTGGAGTAATGAGGCTTGAAAATTTCTTCCAAATGGTTTGCAAAAGCATTAGATTTTTCCAAATCTGTTCTACACCAGACGTCATTTGAACTTTTAATGGGGACATTTCTGTTGGCTGGTCGTTTTAGATACTTGGTGGCATTATATAGCTCATGTTCTTTATATTTGTTATGAGGTTTAAGTTTTCTTAGATATAAATTTATATTTTCATTTCTTTCTTTTGACAACATTTCTGAGCATAATTTTATTGCCAAATTCCAATTGGTCTTATCCCTTGGATTTCTCGTACGATGCCAAACTCTTCTTAATCTTCTAGATTGTCTAATCATTTCTCTTACCGCTGCTGATGCTTGGACTTTACGACCTAAATCCTGAGAATTAACTACTTGTGGTGTAGATAAAAACGAAGCTTCGTGTATCAATAAAGAAAAAGATTCAACAGCATCATCTAAATTTTCTCCATTTTTAATTTCAGTATTTAGATTCAGATTATTTTCGATAAATTCACTAAAGATGCTTAAGTTGGTGTTTCGTTTGATAAGTTTGGTACTTTTGTGGACTAGTTTAACATGTTTATTATAATTAACAAGAAAAGGCGTGTGATCCGAACTTAAACTATCATCATTTAAAATATCAAGAGAATGTCTGGAGATGCCAGAAAAGATAAGAAAATCAAGGAGATCTGGTATTTTTGAGGGGTCAGTAGGCCAATATGTTGGTCTACCTCCTGATAATGCGCTATAATTATTTTTTTAAATGCACTTATATAGTTGTCTACCTTTCGGATTAGTTAGTCGGGATCCCCACCAAGGGTGTTTTGCGTTATAATCACCAGCAACAATGAAACGACAACCCAATGCTTTAAAAAATGTATCATAATCTTCACATTTTACTGTATGTTTTGGTGGGAAATATATAGAATATATGTTGATTGGTAAATTATTGCAAATTACTTTAACGCCGGCAGCTTGTAAATAAGATTTTTTATATTCTTCCGCTAGTTCATATCGAATGCTAGATTTTATAAATAAGCCAGCTCCAGCGTGAGCTTTTCCATCAGGATGATCTGTATGTATAAAATCATAGCCTCTAATTTTTATGTAAGATTTTGCAGTTAAATGAGTCTCAGAAATAAGAAATATATCAATATGCTTTTCTTTTATAAAATGATTTATTTCGTTCAGCTTGTTTGTTAATCCGTTCGCATTCCATACTGCTATTCTCAGATTTATTTGCATAATTTGTTAATTAAAAGTGACATCATATTCATAAGAGTATTAGTTAATTCTATTTGTTTATTTAATAAATTTTCTATGTTTTTCATAATATTGTTGTTGATATTATGACTTGCTACATTAGCATATGATTCACCTGAATATGTATTTCTATACCCAGTATTCGAACTGGAATTGGGATTAATTTGTGGAAAATTGTCTCTGTTTATTAAAAATCGCTGATGGTTAATTGGTCTTCCATCCGAAAGTTTTTTCTTTAATATATTTTGGTAAACTTTACATCCTTTATAACTAGCAGTATGTTGCTTCAAACAATGGACGCATTTAGGAGGGGTTTCTATGTCGTTTGGACAGTTGGGTGTGGGATGGCCAAGTCCGCACTTTACGCATACAAATGGTTTTTTGCAATAAGTTTTTAAGTGTCCAAATTGTTGGCAGCGGTGGCATTGTACAATATCGTTTGTACTCTTAGGGGCTTTCACGTATATCAAAAACTTTTTTGTTATTCGGACTTGGATCAACGTCAACGTAAAACATTGGTAAAGGCTGTTTTGTAAATCGGCTTTTAACGTTGGTAATATGTCTAACAAGATGACCTTTATATAAGAGATCTGCTTTTATATCTTCTATCTTAGTAGAGTAATGAAGTCCTTTAATTACAAATCTATATGAACGCTCACTTTTTAGCTGGTAAGTATGATAACTTAAATTGTTAGTATCAAAATATTTTACTAAGCTTCGATAAGAGTCTACTGTTTTTATATTAAGTTTTACTTGACCGTCGTTTAAAGCTTTGTAATTAAAATCCGTATTGGCAATCACACTACTTACACATTTTATCATTTTAGTTATGTTAGTAACATTATTAACAAATATTGGTGGCGGCTTTGCAGTGGATTCAGCTTCATTATCATCATCATTGTCATCATTTTTGTCATCTATATTATTAGCAAGTTCAGCAAATTTATTAATATTTGAACAGCTTGGCTTATCAGTATGACTTTTTTGTTTTTTTGAAATATTTGTTGTTTTATTTGTCTTTTTACGTTTTGTTGTAACATATTGCCAGCTAAGTAAATTGTCTTCACTAGAGCTACAATCATCATCATCACTATCTGTAGACATTGCCGAGGCAATAGTGTATTTTGTTGTTTAGCTTGACCGTTAATTTTAAAGTAATGCAGTTGAATGCAATGTACAATTGGTTTTACTATTATTGTTTTATTATTGTTTTTTTTCTCTTTTTGAAGAATGCACCTTTGTTTTTAATGAAATAGTCACAAAATAAATACACAGAATACGTCTGTTTACTTTGAATAACTCAGCGCGACTGGAATAAGTATATAGAAAATAGTTGCTTACGAGAAGCTTTTCAAAAAATTTAACTATAGCATTATTTTCTATTAAAAATTCATATATCGGCTATGTCACAAAGTTCAATTCATTTAGGAACTCCATTTACTCTGTAGTTTGTAACTTAAGAAACTGCAAACGAAAAAAATTTTTTGACGGCTATAATTCCTATTAGTATGATACAGTTCCTCCGCATAGGTATAAAAAAAGCTCAACATTTTTCTTATAATTAAATTTGTTTTTCTCTATAATAATTTTTTTTACATTTTCTTTAAAATTTATTCTAAAAAATTAGCTTTTTAAGTTCACTACTCAAAGTAAAGTTCTATTTTTGCTTGACGAAGTAAGGATCTAAAGAAAAAGCTTAATATTTTTAGAAGAGTCCCTTACGAAAAGTTTCACGCTTTTAAAATAAAGCTTTAACCATTGGTCATACTTTTTTTTTTTGTTTTTTTTTTCGTTTTAGAGAAAAGTTAAAATTCATTTGTCGAAAAACTTCATTATAAATTAAAAAAGCGCTTGGGAAAAATTAAATGGTTTTTGTAGGTATTGCTTGCTTTTGGAGAAGTTCATTATTTCACTTTAAACAAAATTTCAACTTCTGGAAAAAGATTCAATTTATCATTGAAACTAATTTAATCTTAAATTTTAATTATCAAAAAAAAAAAAAAAAAAAAAATATGTTTTTACACAAAGTGATAAATTTTACATTGAACTAAAATATTATTTTTTTATTTTATTTTAATTTTTTTCATTCAATGATAAAATAAACATTTTTACCGCAAGCGATAGGACTAATATTTATCCTAAAAACTAAGTTGATTTTAATGTTTCGATAGAAATTAAAACAAAAAACAAAATTAAGGAGACTTTTGAAAAAATCACTATAAATAACTTTTCAACCAAACCACCAAGAAGAAAAATTAGAAAATCCCATTTTTAAAACTACAAGAAAGAAAATTTGTATCTGTATAAAAACTTAGATATTGATAAAGCTTTTTATTGATTTTCTGATATCAAAGTTAAATTATTTTAAAAAATATAAGAATTAAGCTTTTCTAACTAAGAGATCATAAAAATATTCGTTCCTTTAAAGTTTTTTTAAGGAATATGTTTATTGATTTTAGTCTTTAAATAACATTTTCCCAAAAAAGAAATCCAAATATATTTTTGTTGTTTTTCTAAAACAATATTTTGAAGTGCATTTATTTTAAAGATATATTTTTTAAACTTTTCGGCTTAAAAATATGGAACTTTCTTAAAAGGCCAAAAACTAAAGAAAAAAAAAATCAATTTTTTTTAAATTTTTGTTAGTGAGCTAAGAAATGTATTAGGCTTCAAATTTCCTAAAAGCTTGCCTTTGAGAGAATAAATTTTCAAAAAAATGTTGAGATTTTTCATCGACTAATTTCCACAATATTGCTTACTTTGTTAAAAAAGAGATATAAATTTGGAGCTTTGGAGCTTTTATTTAAATTTGTTTGGGATTTTTAAACGATGTTCATTTGTGGACAAAGTTTGTCCCTTTTAAAAGACAATTGTTCTTGAGTTAATTTTTTATTTTGCTTTTGTAAAAAAATTCTTATTTCTTTCAAAATTATTGCCTATTTACTAAATGTCTATAAATCTGAGCTACATTATCTGTGTCTGCCTTAAAATTAATTATCTGTGCTGTTGGTGTGTTATTATTTATTTTAAGGCAGACACAGATAATGTAGCTCAGATTTATAGACATTTAGTAAATAAGAAGTAATTTTGTACTTTGCACTTCTTTTAAAAATTTTTTGTATGACAAAATAATTCTTTGATTTTTGAAATATGTTAGTTTGATAAAATTTTTATTACATTTTTGTTTTTGTCTTATGTTGTTTACATATATATTTGTTTTCCTGCTGATGCTACACAAGGAAGAAGCGAAATATTGAAAATTTATATAAAAAATTATAGACCTATTGCTTGAAAATTAAATTAAATATCATTAGTTAAAAAGGTCAAATAAAAACTTTATTAAAGCAGAGTAATTTTCTTTGAAAATTTTTAACTCATAAAAAAACAGAAGTCATTGTAGGAAATTCTGAGTTCTGCGAGAGTAAAGGCATTTTTTTTTTAATTTTGAGCATTAAAAAATAAATAAACTCTTATGTTACATTTTATCTCCTTATAACAGAAAATTTTTTTAGAAAATTCTGTACTTTTCATGAAGTTATAAAAAACTGATCCTGTTTTAATTTTTTTAACTCAATTCTTGATATTATGATCTTGGATAATTTTGCCTTTTTAAAAAGGCTTTATACTTTTTGCTCGGAAATCATTTAGTAGTTCTGAAGCCCTAAAATGCTTGTAGAAAATATGGAGAGCATTTAAAAAAAAGACTGCTGGCCAAGAGAAACAGAGTCAACGTTTGGCAACGGAAAACAAGCGGTGCAAAATGATGGAATTATTATTATTATTTTTAGTATCTCTTCTACGCGTTTACGTTTTTAAGCTTTCTTTTTTTAATTTTTAGACTTCTAGGACGGACCTTGTGACAATAACATGATAATGAACAAAATTGTGGCATGTTATTAAAAAATTTGAATTTGTTTCATAAAATATTTAATACCTTAAAAGCGTTTTAACCACACGTACAGACTCCGTTATTATATTGTATTACAAAAAAAAAAGGGATGTAAGATAAAAAAAGAAAAAAACTTAAGCCCATATGAGGTTGTGATAATTTTGTAATGCATTTAAACGTTAAATAATGATTGCAGATTTTTGATAATTTTATGGAAATGTTTAAGAAAAGAAAATTAAAAATAAATATTCTTTATAGTGTTCGAGAATGACTTATGAATATTAACAAGTTTTAAGTTGCAAAGAAAAATGTTTTGGGATTTGAATAAAAATTCAAACCAAACTTAACAAAAAAAAAAAAAAATATATATATATATATATACGTAAAAAAATAAAATTTTTACAATATCACGCACTTTCAAATTGAAAACTTGTAACAGAAAATGTCTGATGTTCAAGATAAGTTAAGCATTTTACACGTGAGATTAAAATTAATTCACAACATGAAATAAAAAATTATTTTAAATTTGTATTAAATATGCCAACATCGTTGGGTAAAGATGGCTGCATGAATAAGTTTTTTTGTTTAAATAAACAATAAGCAATAATAAAATAAATAAAAAGTTATTTATTCAGAATTAGTTAATATTATGAAGAAAAATGCCAATAATTGTGGCAATTTTAATGGAGCTAGATTCTCACCTGTGGAACTTAAAAAAAACGTTGGTTTTAACTGAAATTTGCGATCCCTTTAACTTTGTTATACTGATATAGAGCAGCAATAGTTTTTTTTTTAGTGCCAGAAGAATGTCAAAATTTGTGAGAAGTTTATGTCACATCCGCATACATTTGTAAGTAATTTTCTTTGTAAGTTTTTTTTAGAAATTAAATTAAAAAAGTAATTATTCGTTAAGCCAAGTAATTATTCGTTAGTAACAATATTTATATTATATTTATCAATAATATGATTTGTTTTTATGCGTTTAATTAAACCGCATATTTGTCTTAGTTTATGGTTACATGGATCTAAGATTAAACTACAGAAATATAACAAATGAAAACTGAGGGGGCCGTGGTCTTTTTGCCCGTATGGAATTATAGAGCTGACTTACTGACGAAGTCTTACAGCTTCAAGGATGCTTTCAGAAGAATAACTCTTTCCGATTCTTCCTGTGTCTAACTTGTCTATCCTTTCCACCTTTTGCGAAACTTCCTTGTTAATTTCTCTTGGATAAAAGAAGCCGATATTCTATATCCATAAATCTTAAACATTGAAGAAAAGATGCCCAAAAGATGCTTATGAGCAAGTGATTATACATTAAAACCGAAGTTCTATAGATTTTTGGAGTTTGCTCGAGTTAATGTAGACGGCCCGTCACCTTGTGAATGTGAGCCACATCTTATGTCTCCTAGTAAATGGCTGTACTTCCATTAATCCGATACCATGTTAAAAGTATGACAAGAGCAGATCATTTGCATAGAGTAAACAACTTCTAATTGAAGATTTATTTCATTAAGCTCTGAATCTTTAATTTCAGCATAAGCGAAGCCTGTTTGCTAAATTCAAGAAGTTTGTTTCGCTTTTAATAAATTTTTGAATAGATTTTCGAGACAATCTCGTTTTCAATTGCTTGATGAGCGGAGTACTTGAATGTAAATGGCTTTTTCCTCTAACGTAGAATTTCGCGTCAAAGTAAGAATAATGTATTTAAATTAATCTTAAACTTAAAAATAAAAAATAATGGATGTCATTCTTAGAGAAGGGCATCTTATTTACATCCAAAAAAGCTAATATACATTTTGTACGGTTTTGTAAGCTAGTTTTTAAATGTTTTTTTGAAATAACATGTTGATCTACTTCTTAGATTTACATTTTTCCTTGCATAACGACAACAATTTTGAATAAAACTTAAGTTTTTTTTTTCAGTATTTTGAAAACGGATAAGAAGTAGTTCAATACTGTTAAAAACCAACGACATGCCTTCAATGACATGCCTATGTAAAATTCATTCGAATTGGCACCACTTCGTCAGTAGTTGATGCCGTGGTTTCATTACATTTTTTTCCTCACTTTTTTTACTGCCCAGATGTAAATAAGATGCCCTTCTCTATGAATGACATCCATTATTTTTTACTGGGTGGGATATATCGTAATAAATCTAAGTAAGGAAAATAATTGGATTTTGTAATAAACCCTTAAGTTTTTTTTTACTGCCAACCATTTTGCATGTTTATCTTCATTCATAGTATTTTGACATAAAAGCTAAAATAAAACTTATTATTAAATTTTTAATAGAAATAATCAATCTTTCAAATATCTTCTGAAATCTGACGTAGAAAAATGAAAGTACAAAAACAAAAAGCTAAACACATAAAATAAAAAAGTCTTTTGAAGATTCCATATACTGTAGAATATATAACGGTTGCCATATGTCGAACTATAAGTCGACCGTCTGACAGTACACTTAATTACTACAAGCAATTTCTTTATGTCTTCCAGCCGGCAGCCGTACTTACAATAATCCGAAGCTATGTTAAAATTGCGACAAGTTCAGATTTTCTTAAGTCCAGTAAAAATCGCTTAATTTAATATAGAACTCTTCATGGCGTGAATTATTTGCTGCTTTCGTTTGGCCAGGTTGGTACATTCACTTATTCTGTTTCATTTAAAATAAATTCTTCGATGGTATTGAATTTTTATTTTTATGCAATATTTTTTATCAGGCTCTAATCTTAAAATGGTTATGCCCGCGCATAAACAAAAGATAAATTATCGTTGTGTTGTTGTTATATTTTATTCTTCATATTTTTTAACTGTATTAAAGACCCGAAAAAGAGTCAGCCGTATACAGTGGATAAACAAAAATAAAATCATTGTTGATTATTGTTGTTTTTTGCTTAACCTTTGATTTTTGTCTCTACTTTATTGTTAGGACAAAAATCTTTAGTTTATTTAAAATATTTGTAAGCAGTTTCCTGAAGAGCTATGTGAGCGGTAGCGAAATGGCCATCGAGACGTGCTTTCACCCTCTATAATCAATATCGGTGATTTATTAATTTATTTGGAGTAATAATAGCACGATTTTTTAAAATAAATTAATTTAATTTAATATTCCCGTGGTTTAATATAACTAAAATGTAATCTTTCCTAAGTTTTCGTTACCCTACCAATATTTTTTATCCTTTTTTTAAGTAAGTTTCTAAGAAGGCGATCGCAAAAGAACTTTATCTGCCCTAAAAAAGTCATAACAGATCTTCTTTTACAATTGAAAGCATAATGTGCTGTTTTTTTACTGCTCAAATTACTTTTCATTATTTTAAAGTTTGTTATTTTTCGATTTGAGAAAAAAATTTTCGAATTAATTGGAAATAAAGCTTTCTTTTCAATTTAACTAGAAGCTAAAGTAAACTCATACCGTACAGGTCAAGCACATACTAAATACTTTTCGCACACATGCTCTCCCTTCATAAATATACTGACCCTCAAGCCTATAACAGCTTTTTTACAGTACTCCACGAGCCAAGCACTTTAGGTTTAGCTTAAGTCAACTATTCACTGTAAATTCTAGAGTTTTCTTATACAAATATAAGCAATGGTCTCGTTAATTAAATACTTTAGTTATATTCCACTAACTCGGGTGAAGCGATAAAAACTCATGCTCTTTTCAACTCCCCAAATAAACCTTTGTCTTGAAAAAGCTGCCTTTTTGACGATTTTGCTTCTGGGGTGTATAGCTACATTAGTCGGCCTGGTCTTGTAGGGATTTCAAACTGGGTGATAATAGCTCAAGAGGTTTAACCACTTTTTAACTGCAGGTATTACGAAAACAGTAGACCGCTTCTATTACAGTCACTGCTTTTTTCAGATATTTTTTTGGATATCAGAACTTCTTTAAAAACGAACAGATAAATTGCTCGATAAGGGATAGATTAGCTCTTGACGTCTTCAGTGCTGCGCCAGTTGCTCTGCGGTGCTATTGAAAAATATAGTTTTGAGTAGAAAATACGGCTCACACCTTCACCACCCAATACATCAAATAGCTTCAGATTACGGGATTTAAAATACTCTTTCATTAATTGGTCTCTTAAAAAGCCTGAGTTCATTTTGTTTATATAGCAGGAATGTTGTAGCTAAGAGCTCTTAAAAGAGATGTTATAAACTGAGTAAATTTTTATAACAGGTTATCATCCAAGCCAAAGAAAAGGCCAGAAATTACAATGTCAGCACGATTCAGTCGTCTATGAATGCTATTATTTTTAACCTCAAGAGAACCATTGGTTTGTTTAATAAAGTTGTTGCAACTAACAATTTCTGATGCAACTCTTTATGATATAACAAAATATCATTTTTCACTTGGTCGACTACATCAGAAAAGGAATTCTTAATCTCACATGGATCCATCTTATTCTTGCTAAACAATAGATCCATATATTTATGAATACTAGCAACTTTATCAACAAGCGTTTTATCCAACATCATAGGAGGGTATGTACCACATTTATCACAAATATAGGACAGAGACTTCATGTCCATCAACAATGTTAAAACTTGATCACTGATCCATGAACACGAGATATGAAACCACTCACTGCAAGTTAAACATTGCAAACTACCTTGAGTTTTTCCAGTATTAAGACTGCAAATGCCATATTTAAAAATATTTCCCAGCAAAAATGTTTAGCATTTTTCATAAAATTGATTTTAACAAAATTTCATGGTACTGTGCAAAAACTCCCAATACATTAAGTCCCAACAAAAATAAAATAACTCCCAAATTAAACAAAAAAAAAAAAAAAGAAACAAATCCTAACGCCTATATGAAATAAGACCCAAAAACTTAACCGTTAATTAAAAAAAAAAAAAAATATTAAAAAAAAGTGAAATAACTTCCAAATGAAATAAGTCCCAATAAAAATTATATTTGCACCCGGGCACTGTTTAACTGTTTATACTTCTATGGTATAACAGGTACCTCCCGATGAAAGAGGTCCTTAACTATGACATCATAGCATATATCATAGATATATGACCAAAGGCCGGCTACCCAGACAATATTTTGTTAGCGAAGCCGCTGTTTCTTATACCGTAGAGAGATCAATGGGCCATCTCGGACTGTGTAGCCGGACTTCGGCCTGACGGAAAGGTTTTATTCTCTATGGTATAGCAAACATCGGCTTTGCTAACTAAAAGTTTTCTCTGTAGCCAGAATAACGGAATGAGTCCTAATTAAATAATAGGTGACTCATAATAAAAGCTCTTTAATTATTTCAAATGAAATAACTTCTATTCCATTCCCGAAGGTTGAAGGAGGAAAACATTTTGTTAACGAAACCGGTGTTCGAAATACCATAGAGGAGAAAATAAGAAAAAAAAAAATAAAACAACTCTAAAAGATTCGAAGATTATAGTAAATTAAATAACTTTCAAATAAATATTTTTGGATATCTTAATGAACTGAAATGCAATTTTAAATTTAAATAACTCCCAATTATCAAAATAAATAAAATAACTCCCAAGAGAATCCAGTTAGAAGCTATTTCAATGAATGAAAAACTATGAAACAACCTCCAAAAAGCTGTAGTTATTTTATAATGAAATAACTTCGTATTTGTATGGGATTTTTGAATTTTTTGTTGGTCGTTATTTTTTTCTTTTCTTTTCTTTTCTTTTCCTTTCCTTTCTTTTGTTTTTTTTTTTTTAGTTTCATTTGGGAGTTATTTCACGGTACCAATTTTATCAGTGCATATAAACTTAAATTAATTAAAATTAATAATTAAAATTGAATACTGAATGCGAGGGTTGCTTAAATCTCTACAAGATAAATTATCTATTAAATAGTGTATATTTTATAATAAAAACGCAATGATAACAATAAATAAGTGACGCATTATTTGTGTTTATATAAAAGGTTTAGTTAATTAAGAATTAAATATTCGGCTTTTACTTGAGATAAGTGGATTGTGGCTGTTTGGTCATTTTATTATTTTTGGTAAAAATTAGACTCTTATTATAATTTTTCATTTTTTGTTACTAAATTATTGTAGTCTTTTTTTTTTATCTTAAATTAATGTATATAAGTTACCATCTCTAGTAAAAATCTAATTTAATTTAAAATTGTATCTGTTAGGTCTAAGTTCACTATAAGAAACAATTTCTTTTAAATAAAAACTACTGTTGAATAAGACAAGAAAACAACCGTGTAGCAACTGTATGCGAGTTATACTTAGAACTTAAAAATACAAAATATAACTTGGTCTTGTTCTTCTAAGTAATAAAACACTAAGAAGAAATATATTAAAACTATCGGTTTTATTCCTTACAAAATATTAAGGAAAAAACTGTCTTTCATTAAATAACTTTTAAATCTTTTTGTTTTTGTCAGCCTACTATAGCACAACTAATATGTCTTTAGTCTAATCATATTACATCCACGCACGTCTTACGCTACTAGCCGCTTGCAGACCATTTCGCAAAATCTAAATTATGTTAATCTATTTCAGTAATATTCTGTCCTTAAAAGGACTCGTTTAATTAAAGTAAAAAAGCTTAACATTTCTCTACATTAAAAAGTGATTTGTATCTGAAAAAAAACTATTTTTGTTAAGGATATAGACATAAAAAATTGAAGGCTTTGACATCTTCTCTACTATTTTTGTGAACTTTAATATTCCCTCTCGTATTTAAAGTAATAAACTGAAATATGTCTTCATTTATTCATGTGAATTTTGACGAAAAATTAATTACTGTATATTGAAAAATAAATATATTCATACATACCTACATACAAGCATACATCGATAAGCGTCAACCTTAAATGTACTGATTTTTTTAAGTTTTTAAAGCAGCCTTCATAAATTTTTTAGTTGTTTTGGTTTTGAACATATTTTTTATCAATCAATTGAACTTTTACTTTTTCGGCTTTGGTTCATTTTTAATTTAACTTTTTATTAAGAAAAATTATTTTTCAAATGTGCGCGGACGTTTTTCAAAGAAAACAAGAAAAATTAGATGCTGGCAGAATGTAATGCTGCATTTTTAGGCCCGCAAAATCCATCTTCAGCATTCTTTGCATCCAACACCTTGATTTGCGTATATTGGTAATATCATCCATTTAACCAACTAATCGATATTAATTTGGTTGGACGAAATTCACACACAACTCAAAGCATTTCTTTGTTGTCTTCTCTACAACACGTCTTGAACATTTGTTGCAATTTTGTACTACACCGTCGGTATAGTCACGAAATATTTTTTATTGCAAGTTTTTTTTTTTTTGTTAGTTATCTTAACCATTGTAAACATTAAAAATTGTGTACAATACCATGCAACAAACTCAGCACTCTCCAAGGGACAATTAAATGACACAACTATAGCAGTTTGTCAAACACAAAATGCCGTCTGCCTATTGTGCTTTCCTTTTCGTAAGTGATTTAAACATTGAATAAAAAGAAAATTATTTGAATAGCAAAAAAGAAAAAAAGGATTATATTAACATTGTTGTCAATGAAAGCATAATAGAGTAGAATTAAAAATTACGTTGCAATAAAGATAATAAACGAAATTTATTTTATGACATTGTTTGTCAGTCTATATGGTTGTCGTTAGAACAAACGATAAGAATTTTATTATATTTTTTAAAAACATGAATATAAATAAACATTTATTTAATTTTTTAATAAATTATTAGTTGAAATGATATGATATTATACAAAATGAATTAAATCAATTTTGGGTTAAGTTCAGATTTTTTATTATATTCTTAAGAAAAAAAAAGAAGTATGAACGATTAAAAACAAAATTTGCATTTCGTGGCCATACCGATGGTTTGGTACAAAAGCAAATGTATAGGACATGTTGCAGAACAAACAATAAATAAATGCTTTGAGTTGCGTGAAATTTCGTCCGATGCTTTCAAGGATATCCAGTCTTCGTCCTTTTTACTAGGATGTATTAATGTCATACATTCATCTATTTTCCTTACCTCGTGTTCATGTGTGTTAAGAAAAAAATTAAACACCATCACAATGTAATGCTGCATTTTGCTGACCGCTACATCCTCCAGCAGCATTATTCTTAAGTTCTGTACATTATGTTATGTTATTAACATCATCAATTAAACCAACTTATTTTGTAAATTAAAATACTAGTAGAATTCTGAATTCAATCGAAGTCCACACACAACACAAAACATTACCTTGCTGTTCTTTTTGTAACTCATCTTGTCTATTTGATTTTTCTTTTATACCAACCAAACACGTAAGAATAATTAAAAATAAAAAAGTAGCCAAAACGAAAGTTGGTACAAACCTAAACTGGAAAAAAATAAAAAACTCCGGATCTTGGAAAAATCCATTGTTTTTTAATAATGACCACAGCATTTGCATCAAATTGTATCCTTTTTTATGAAAAACTAATATTTTATTCAAGAATATTATAGTTAGAGTTTTGTTAATCGGAGACGAGTATCTTTTCTTAAATTTTTTTACTTTATGGGATCCTTGCCGAAAATATTTTTCATCTTTTGATGCTAAAGTGTAGCTTTTTTAAGGGCTTTCGGGCTCATGACAAAAAAATATTAGTTAGAGATGCGGCTGAAGGAGATAATTCTGTAAACGTTTTTTTTTTATTTTAGAAAAATTATGGACTTGTTTATGGCAATGTTTCATTTAATACTCTCTTTTAACAGAACTATTGCGTGACGTTTATGTCTGCGGAAAGTCCAACTTATACGAGGGCTACTTTTTATATTTTGGTAACTGGCAACAATATTCTCAATAGTTGGAATCAGGCAACATCATAATAAAGTTTGACAATTTTTTAAATAAATGTGCTTATTACATTGTGGTATATAAGTGCTATTTGCTTTGTTTACAAAGAGTTAAGAAAATCAATTTAAAAAATAAAACAAAAAAATTTTAATTTCAAAAGAAAATTTTCATTGGATTATTTTTCACAACCATCGACGTAAATTTTTTGTACAAGAATAATTTGATTAACTTGGATTTTTGTAAGGTGATAAAGCACCATACAAAACCACAGTATTTCGGTGGTTAATTGAATTAAATTGTGGTCGCAGTTTAAAATTAGTTGTTGTGTCACAAAATATATTGTATTTATGTATACTTATGAGTTGGAAACATAACAGCAATCGACAAGCTAAATCCAATAAAAGCTATTTGTGGAAGAAGCAGTGGCTAAAACGGCCACTGTTCCACCTGAGCAATGTAGAACTTTAAAGTTTGAGTGCTATACGACTACCCGCTTACTGGAAGTCTAGCTGAGCACTCACACACCTCGTCAAAAAAGTGAACTTTAAAGTAGCGAAAACAGCCTTTGTACAAACTTGATTTGGTTCCCAATGACTTCGTTTTATTACCGAATAATAATGATAAGCTACGTGGTCAAGGACTTACGAGTAAAGCGCTTAAAAAACATATTTCGGAAGTGTCTCAAGAGGAATGAAAAAACTGCTATAACAAATGATTTAATGAATAATTTATCAACAAAAATATTTTTAAAAATCAGTAAAGGGATATTTTATTAAAAATGTTTTTTATTATTTGATACTTAAAAATACTAACTCTCGTATCTCATAGTGGCAGTGTTTCACAACAGATATCAAGTAGCTTGAGACTTTGATAAAAGTGCTGGTTAAATAACTCGGCTGAAGGAAAATGTGCCGTTATTCACAATCGAATAATATGCGTTAGGGAAGCTTATACGTTAAGGAAGCATGAAACAGAGTTAAACTCACCTTCTATATTAATATTTTCTATAACAATTTTCAGACGTCAGATAAAATCATTCTGGGTCTACTAAATGCTAATTTTGTGTAATATTTTTAGCTTATGCATTACCAAGGAAATCTTTAATGCTGGACGAAAGTATTTACGAGATGCCAATGAAATAATTTTTTTTTTAATGCTACTTAAGGAAACCTTTTATTTATAATGCATTCTTATTTTTAGCAATAGTTTTATAAAAAACCCTTAACAGTATATAAAAAAAGATCAAAAATAATAATATAATAATATTTTTAACTCTTTTCTTTGCAAAAAGAAAAAGAAAGATATATTTTTTTGCTTCTTAAGGTCCATTAATCTTAAGAGAAAAATTACATTTTTATTCTCTTTTACAAAGGTGTCTTATATTTTGCAGTTTTTTTTTTTCAGTTTTATTTTTTAACTTGAGATGTTTATCTAGTGTAAGATGATACCTTTTCATCTCTATTTTTTGCTATCTTTAAAATAAGATGTTTTCGCTCAAAAGAACTTAAATGTAATCAGACAACATCCTTTACTACTTCTGTTTAAAGATTTCTTTTCAAAAGAAGCTTTATTGTTTTTATATCTATTAAATATAAAGAACTTGAAAAAATACTTGATATTACAAAGATTACTATAATACATGGAGCCAAATATCGTAGGTAAAGCCTTCAGGATAAAAAAATTAAGTCAAGTAAATTTTCTTTTCAATTTTATACAAAATTTATTCAACTCAATAAATTTTGTTGAAATTAATTGACATTTTTCTTTGTAATATACTCGTATTCGTATCGTTTAATAAAGTCTTTGAATTCGATAAAAAAATTTTTAAAAATAAAGCAAAAACAAAAGTTGTATAAAACTGTAGCAACATCGTAAAATTAGTACATGATTTAGATATTGATTTTACTAAATTTTTCAGTAGATGACTAAAAGCTTTTACATGACTGTAGGCAGGTGAACATAAAAAATATATAGAATTTTAGTTAATTTTTTTGAGCAAATTTTATAATAATTTAGAGCTATAGGCAAAACAGCAATTCTTTGTCACAATTTTACACAATTTATAACTTAAAGCCTTGGATAGTGGAAAACAGTTTGAATATATTTGTAGTTATTTTTAATTTTTAAGGCACAAATAATTTTTTCATTACTTATTGAATACAATTTATAACAATTGGAAATATTTTCCAAATCAAGTGCAGATAATCAATTGACGAAAATTTTTTGTAAATGACTTTAACTTAAATTCAAAGATAAAAATGTTTGTTTTCTTCAATTTTCGTGTGTTCAAATAAGTCAAACATTTGAACTAAAAAGCACTACCACTAAATTTATAAATGTTTATTCAAACTTTCCTGATTCATAATATTATAATTATGGTATTTTAAGTTTTACATTGAGTAATATCTGCTATTTCTTAATAAGTATTTGAGAAGGTCAAAAATTAGTTTCTTAAATTTTTTTTAATCAAATATTTAACTTATTTAAAGGTTGTCTAAGATTTTATCACATATACCGCCCATTCAGTAACGAAACCAGAATATTCATACTTAAAGAAATTTCTTTAATGTCCTTTTTCTGGATAATTGTATGATTATATTCGCGGAAAAGCTCACGCGTACGTAGAATTTTTTCGTTGGACAAAAAATATCGCAAAGAAAGAAAAAAAAAATTAACAGGAAAGAGGATTCAGTTAAATTAAGAAGTTAATAGTTTTGACGACCGTTATATTCTTCAACTTTCCAAAACCTTTTTATACTTTCTGCGCTTTCTATACTTTCTGTTGAAGAATCGACAGCGAAATTGGAAGTAACGGCTGATGAGTTTTGCTGATCGCTGAATTTCCTACGGGCTACCCATCCAAAAACTGTGTTTACGAGGCTAGGGTTGCTTAGTCCCAACGAAATACTTCCATCCAGCAATATGCAATTCAATTCGTTGGGGCTTGTAAAAGAATGGATGTGCTAACTTTATCGTTTCAGGAATTTTCAGCTTTGATGCGTCTATATATTGACCAGGATGCTTAGTAGAAATTGATTTCATCACAGCGAATTTCAATGGAAAGTTGTAGGAGCAAAGCCAAGATTTGATCGTCGCAGCAACAGAAAATTTAATTTTTGTGTGCACGTCACCATTTCCAAGAACTTCTTGACGACTTGGTTGAAAGCGAAGTTTAAGTCTTTTCGCAACTTCTTCAGAAATAAAATTTATTTCTGAACATGAGTCAAGAAGTGCCCTTACCAGTTGAAAAGAACCAAAATTATACTTTTTGAGAACAACAACAGTTGGTATTATGGCTCTTCTAGATGAACGGGTAACTATCATTAGCATAATTTTTTTTTTTTTAGATAACTGATTAGGTGTAGCACTAGCAGGCGAGGACTCTACAGGCACGAAGATATGAAGCGTGGTATGATGAGCAGACTGGAAAATTCGACACTAAGTGACCCTTTTGAAGGCAATTTATGCAATGTCCATTATGTTTTATAAAGTTAAAACGTTCTAAAACTACGAGCGATAAAAATGCAGAAAAAGTTCCAAGATAATGTTCTGCGCTATTGCAATATGAACAGCTAATATTTGAGTTTAAAGTCCCACATGTGGTTGAGTGGCGGTTAAAATTCGAATTTGTTTTTGTGCTATTAAAACTATTTTTAATATCACTTTTCTTACCATGACTTTCCACAAATTGACAGCGATGGCTCAAAATGTCATAGAAGGTTTCCCACGAAAGCAACGACTTAAAATCTTTTTGATTCACAATAATTTTATTTTGTTGAACTATCAATCTTTGATAACACCATATGAACTATGATCGCGTTCATAACATCTGTTTCTGATCCAAGAGATAGAAGCGAACCACGAATTGCAGGTACAGTATCAATTGTATTACTTAACGAAACACTACCACCTTTTACCATATAAGAAATATTGAAAAGATCAGTAATATGTTGCAGAAAAACATAAGATGAAAGATGAATTTTCATGGACCATAGTGTTGAAAATTAAAATATATCGTTTATAATCTGCATACTTTTCATCGAAGCGAGGCGATTATGGCTTGAAAGTCCCATCGAAGTGTTGAGGTAACTTGGTTCTATCGAAGTTAAGCAACGACTTTTATTAATTATGGACAAAATTTTGACTTTGGCCCTAATATAAGTTTCTTAAAGATCACTTCTAGCTTCTTCGGAAGGACAAATTTATTCAATCTGCCTCTGAATATGACAGATCTGCTTGAAATAAGACTCCAAAATTTCAAGTCTACATTGCAAAATTGTAGTGTCAACCTTGTCACCATCCTTTTCAATTTTCTTTTGAATACAAGAAATATTTCTATTTATCGTAGCTCTTTGTTGTTTGAGCGATTCCAATTCAGGGCCACTTGAAGTATTTGTGTCAAAAACTACATCATCGTTATTAGCCATTTTTTTATGTTATAAAAAGACAATCAATATTTATTCGAAGCACAAGTTTATCAAAGTTTTTTTAAACTTAAAATTATTTGTTTTATTTATTTTACTTTATTTGTTTCACGAAAAAACAGCAGTGTTTAAAGTTGGCTCAAGGAACTTTTCGAAAGAATAAATGCAACTTTACCACGAGCGGCTATGATGAACCGAAAAAAAACTGCTATTATCTAAGAAAAATTAACTATTTAAAAATTAATGATTTAAAAACGCGAGATATAATTTTCCAAACGTGGTTCCTTATTCACTTCAAATTTACGACTAAATACTCAAATTCAAATATATATATATATATATGGGCTACAAATCATAAAAAAGGATAATTAATATTATGCAACAAAATCTTCTAATATCATAAATGCATGTATGTACATATGAATATAAATATTAATCAACAAAAATGTAGCAAGTAAACAAACAAGGGGATTAACAAACAAAAAAAGGGATTAACAAACAAATAAAGAGATTAACAAATAGTGATGGCATTTTCATCGGTGATGGGCAGGTGACTACAAGTGATCTCCTCCAACAGATGTAACGAAAAAGTGACGTCTATCTAAAAAAGCTCTACAAGCAACACATTATTAGAGATATTGGTGCAGAAACACAAACTATGTAGACACTAACACACGGGCAAAGAAATGTAATAGGCCTTGCCAAGATCGATTGAAAAGGAACGTAAGACGAGGCAAATGGAAAATAGATTTAAAACAATTTTTCGGAATTGAAAGCGGGGATACAACAAATGATGCTAACGGCCGGGCATTTGTAGAAGTGTGACTTTTAGTATTTTGAAATAAAAAACAATATAAAGTCGAAGCAGGCGAACTATAGGTGGAGAGTTCAATCTCCAAGAATGCACCGGTCATGAAAGATGTTCTACCGAAATGCAAGAAATGTCCAGTTCGGTCTAGCGAAATTTGTTTCACTAGCAGAAACAGGCATCCACACAGTTAACTCAAGGTCTTAATTGAGTACATTAAGTTTTGTCGCTTAATGTACTCAAATAAAATGAAAAAGAAAACATCAGAACGACCATGACGCAAAATTCGCCCGAATACTCAATAAATTTACGGGAAATTACAATCTTCATACGAGAGTGAAACAGAGAATAGCTAAGTGCTTACTTAGCATAAAAGTTCACAGCCGGAAGAATCCAAGAATGGCAAATTTAGACGCACAACGACCGTGCAGTGTACAATGGCAACACGTAAATTCTTTGCTCCGAAAGTTAACAAAAGTGTAATGAAGCAATAAAACTACGCTTTAATTAAGTAAATGGAAGCTTTTGTTTGTACAGATGCAGGTAGTATATTTCGTAACCAAGCAAGCGGAAAAGAATTTATACTACTAGCAGTCCCCAGTGAATCTACAGTAATGGAGAGGGAGGCAAACATTTGTGTGCAGGCTAGACTAAGATATTGAGAATGTTTTACATGCCATATGCATCTGAAAAGTATTTGAATGCGGATTTCGAGAAGCTTCTTGGGGTAACTTTAGACTACGTGTACAAGTCATATGGAATGTCAAAATTGCTATCCATATAAATTTTGGTGTGTATATTAAAATAAACGTTAAACATACAGCTTATGATTTTTATGTTCAAACTTGCTATATTTTCTTGGGAAAAAACAAAAAGTGATTTAGTTAAAAGAAATGTCAACGGCAACTGTAATTAAAATAAAAAAAAAAAAACGGCAAGAAAGAAGAATAAGGTTGCAAAGGAGTATCTCTTTTTTGAAGCAAAAATTGGTTGCTTCATAGATTTAATTATATGTCGATGGTTATAGACTCCCTTTCTTTATTAAAATTTTTATTATTTATATACCTGGCTGTGTTTGTTTAAAAGAACGTGTGCTCAAGGCTGCATGCTCCTTAGGTACTTAACTTATTAGTCAATTTAAGTGGAAAAAATGTTTAAGATTATCTCAATTAATTTAAATTGGCATCATCTTGTCTAAAAATATTTTTTTCGCATTCTTAATAGTCTAAAGAATTTCTAATGAAGACCATCATTGACAATAAATGAACTTAAATAAAGTTTTTGTATACAATGAATGGTACATCTAGATTAAATAAGCTTTTTTCTGTATTTGGCTTCAATATCAAGAAAACAGTTAAAAGCTATAATAAATAGGTTAAGCGGCCTTTTAGTTAAATTTTATGTTGGTTAACTGTATTAATTACAAATCAAAAATACAAAAAACTTATTGATTGAAATAATCTGTTGTAATTGTAAAATTAATTGCGAAAGTTAATTAAGTGTTTTCACAAATTAAAAACATTAATTTATATTTACTCGGCTAAAATTTACCTAAGAGTTTCTATAAGTTCTTTCGTTTTTTTTTTTTTTTTTTTTTTTGTTGGTGTTAAGGGTTTTGATAAGGAGATGTTTGTGGTGAACAGATGTTAAAATTGTTTATTCAGGCATCTGCTGCAAGTCATGCATTTTTTACATTAATCAATGTCAATATCAGCGAAAGAAAAAGTTTTTTTTTTGCGTGACTTCGTCTTTACTAAGCAATGTGAAGGACAGCGGCATAGTGTTCAATAATTCTGCTTCTTTCTTGACGGCTTATAAAGCGGTGGTTATTTAGACACTGAAATAATCAACTTTTTAATGATGTTTTGGACTATAAACTTTGTTAAAATCAGGTGAAATAAAAGGAGAATTATAAAATGGGTGGCAAAGCCATTAAAAATGCTCTAATTTTAATGTGTTGCTCAAAGGTGTAGCAGGCAGAAATAAGTAAAAAATGCAAAGGAACCAAAGTATCATACATAGTCGCTTTAGAGAATCCTCTGCATTAAGGAATCGAGAATTTTATTTGAGAGTTTCTTGCTAGAGCGGAGGTAGTGGGATCCCAAAAAATCAATTATGAGTTTATAGTCAAGAATCACAGCTGTCACATTTGACACTCATGAATTTGCACTAGTCCAGACAATTTTGTTCGGAGAATAGCCCTGTTACCATTTCGGCAATTCGCTTAGCTCCATGCCAACTTCTTTTTTTATTTATTAAACGTGTTTTTCAAATACATTTAATTGGAAGACAAGGAAAAGGCAAATAAACTGTATAGAAGCTTAACAATTATAGACCAGAGCTCGGAATATAATGTCGATTTATGCGTTCACGACTTAAATAAATGTTGGAACAGCACGTAAATCGACCTTCTTTATTTGTTTAAATGAACTTGTATATTCTTATAAATGGCAAACTTTTATACTATAGCTCATTACTGACCGGCAGTATGCCTTAGCCATATTCACTACTGCCTCAATTTTAAGTTGAGATGAAATTCTAAGATGTTTTTCTTAATCCCGGTAGAAATTAGGATTTTAAAAATTTGTATGAAACAAAAAATAAATTTTAATCCCAAAAGTACAATTCATAACATTAACATTTGTAAATGTATGCTGGCATTTGGCTTCAATAAATAGACATACAATTGGTGGTCACCATCTCGATTGTTGCTGATTTTTCACTAATATTAGACATTTAGGCGCATTGGCTTGGAGGCCAATTGACAGATCTATTTTTCGAAATAAACTTTTTCCCAACTTATTATTTCAATAATCAGTTATTATTACATCAATTATCATCTCATAATGGTTGCTATCGCCCGGATTAATTTTAAATACAAAAAAAGAAAAACCAACAAAAACGCATCATTGTGAGATAATAATCTTCACCGTCCATAACGAGAGTTGTGGCTTCATTTTTTAAAAGAGATAAAACCCAATAATACCAACTGCACGTAAACCACTCCGAATAGTAAATTTTTTTCTTAGTATAATAAAGTGTGTATCGTCTGCAGGTTTTATTCGGTATGTCACTAGTTTGTTATATTCTTCACCACAAAAATTGGAAAAAGGTGTATCTAAGTTTGTCATTCCGTAGCACTCTTATATGTTTTTTAATAAACTCGTTAATGTAAAAATGAGTCCGTTTGCTGAATATAACTTTTTTTCTGTACAAGTTGCACAATTGATGAATGATTTACTAAGCAAATATGGATAATTTGGCTGCGTTGTTCGAGCTTTTAATAGTGTTATAAGTCTGAAAATATTTAATTTCTTCATGTGAAACTAAATTTAACTGTAATGAGCGGGCCCAAGTTACTATTCTTTGCTATAGAAAATTATGATTTCCTTAAATTCTTTGGCTAATAGACTTTTTGATTCAAAATCAGAAAAAGTTTTTATAAAAGAATAATAATAATAAGAGAATGTAGTCTTTTCATCAACTTTGTTTTCTCTATGTAGGTGTAGGTGTGTTTATATGATAAATTTGCTAAAACTCGCACAAGAAAGAAGTAAATTTTATATTAATTTTCAACACGATTTTCAATGTTTATGAACATTTTCCCTCAGGTGGTAGATAAAATTATTTCTACTAAATCAGACGACTAACGATGAGGCCAATCAATCTTTTAAGTTTTTTTAAGAAAAGATAAAAACGTTTCATAAAGCTTAAAGCTTTACAAATTTATATAAAAATTAACACAAGATTGATATTCCATTTGTTATACAAGCTTAATTTAAAACATTTTTTGTATGTTAGTTATGAAAGAAAGATGAACGGAAATTGGAATATATTTTTTGTCAAAATTTTTTGTGCAACAAGAAAAAAATTCTTTCGGAAATTTAAAGATTTATTTTATACTAAATCTTTGTATGTCTATGATCTTAGAACTACCCTTCGTATTAGAAAATAAAAAAGGCCTTTAAATTTTAAATTGTTCCAACTAGATTGACAAAAATAAATTTAATTCCTTCAAATATAAAGATTTCACGATATTCTCATAATACATCTATTATTTAAAAATTACAAAACCAAATGTATTATTTCGAGAAAAGCCTATCCTTTATGGCATTTTCGATATTGTTCATATCGTTAAATATTTATATTATAATCCTAAGACAAATAAGTCTTCAGTATAAAAATTTAGAGAAAAGACATGGCTACGCAATGTTCGTGGAAACAAGGTATTGTTTTGCATCCTGTACTTTGCCCAACATATTATAGTTTATCAAAAATATTTCACCATTGGAAATTTTTGGTGAACATTCAAAATATAATATTAAACAAAATCCTTATTCCAACAAGTGTGCTATATTCGGCTATGTCTATTCTTATATACCCTTAACCATATATATAACTTTAGCTTCGTGAAGTAACTTCAATACAAGAAAAAAAAAAAGAATCTTAAAAATAGGAAGAAAATTAACTTCTACTTATAATTCTTAATGGATTAGGCATTTTTATAAAATTTTAGTATTTCCTGAATGATCTCTTCAAAAACTTGGAAATGATAGCCATACTGATATCTTAAAAAATATGGTGTACAATCGTATTTTTCTATGAAAAGTTAAGAGGGACACAAGTCGGAGAATTAGGACGAGCGTGAACTTTTTCACTTGATGTTTCATCTTATTTTTTAGTTCTTTATCTCTTCATATAATTGTTTTTTTGATTTGAGTTACTTTACTAAACTAGATTTGTTCCAAATGATATGCAAAAGCCAGTGGTAGGCATGAGATTATTGCCCTCTGCTTCAAAGGTAACGGACTGATCTTGCTGATTTTCAATAGCAAAATTTTTTGAAAATATGCCTAATCGATTGACGTATTTAAGTTTTCTCTAGATCATCAAGATCTTTAGCAATGTTTCAAATTTCAATCTGAACACAGATGGATACACGGACATTGCTCAGTCGACTTTGCTAGGCATAAGAACTCAGAATATATATACTTTGTGAGCTCGGAAATGGACTTTGCAGAAATCACAAACAGAATGACAAATTTAGCTATACCCTGTGGCGAAGGGTATAAAAAGTTTTATAGTAAAATGTGTTGTATTGTATTTCTAAAAAAATGGTATTAATAAACATAGCATTATTACGGCAACTATATTAAGCTCGCAACAGTTTTTAAATCTGTAAGAAGCTTTGATTGCGTCTGTGTGTGTAAACAGAACAAATGGATAGCTGACCAACGCATTTTTATCAACTGCGGTGCTGCATTCGTATCGGTTCTAAGCATTTTTAATTTGATTTGATCTGCTAATATCTATTTGAAACATTGTAAAATTTGCTTTAAAAAATAATCTTTTTATTATAATAAATTTACACTTAACGTTAAACTAATTTGCCCATATTAACACCTATAGTTCTAAACGTTACAATAAAACAACTAACAATCAATGCAACTCTAATGTAAGCATCCCTTTTGCTTACAATAAGGCTTTCTTAAGGCAACCAAAATACAATTAAATAATATTGAGCACGTATTTGCCTTTTTTTGCCCACTAATTAAAATTGGCTTATTTGATTTTGCTTTAGAGCTTAAAATATGCAAATATTTTAGAAATTCTCAAAAAGGCGCAAAAGAAAGAAAAGTATTACGAAACAATTAAAATTTTTCATTTAATGAGTAATATAAATAAATGATACTTAAAACAATGGAATATTTACAAGGCAGATAATAACACAATAAAAATTTATAACAAATTTAATTTAAAAGCCAAATTTATTTTTGGTCATGGTCCCTAATTTTTTTTTTTATAAATGACTATAAAAGACCATATGTAATTTTTGCATGCTTCAAAAAGTAAATTAAATTCGGTTCCAATTAACTCGAAATTTTATTAGATTCTTTATGCAGCGGTTTTTATTAATAGAGATTCTATATGATCCGGTTTCTATTTATATGCGAATCAATTTTATCTTAAACGAATCGAAGTAAATATTGCGCTAATTTGAGATTTCATTTGAGTATGTAGGAAAAGGTAAAGATTTACAGAAATTCTATATGTTCCCGTTACTATTTATATTTGAATCAATTTTATGTTAAATGAATAACAATCAGCATATCGTTAGTTTACGATTTCGTTAATTCATTCATGTATGAACCGGTTTATTTTTATATTCATAGGATCCAATTAGGGTTTATAGAAAATCTGTATCTGCTGGCTTCTTATTATTCACACTTTATTTTTTTCTGTCATAATCGATACAAATATGTTGTTTTCGCGATTATTAGCGATCCGTTTCATATTTATTTTGAATTAATAACATTGATTCGGTTTAGTTTTCAGTCAAATTAATCTCAGTTTTATTTTTATTTTTTCGATTTGCATTTCATTCGATGCTCTACGAAGCATTATCTGTTTAGTTTTTGTTTCTACAAGAATCAGTTTATTCTGCAAAAACAGGTTAAGATTTTTCATAAAATAATTCCTCTTTTATTTGATTCTATATGAACCCCTAAGGACTTCTATAGTTCTTTAGTCTTTTGTATATGAAATGACTTATCTATTTTTTGTTTAAATGTCATTATATTAGTTATTAGACAGTTCAAATATCATTCATGTGACGGGATCTAAAGCATAATTATTATTTTGTTATTAAGTTTTATATTTAATTCGATTCACTGCGAACCAATTTAAGTTTGATTAACTCGACTCGATTTATGTTGGAGTAGTCTTCACTTTCTAGAGTATATTAAGTTGTCTACACATAAATTAAAACAGTAACTGGGTCATTTCTGTACGTGCCTATTTTTTTGAAAATTTTGTTTTTATGATAGTAGTCGATGTGGAATACAAGACACCCCTTTTTGGAGTTTTTGTCTCTCTGTTTGTCTGATTGTCTGTCCGTCTGTCTGTGTTTGCATAACGTTAAAAATGCTGGATGGATTTGATTAAAATCTTGTGAGGAAGTTTCTTGGAACCTTGGAACCTTGGAACCGTTGTTCAAATATAGAATAGTTTTTTTTTTTTTTTTTTTGTAAAATGTCATGTAGTTCAGAACGTAGAGTTTCAATTATGAAAGCAACCAATTTTACCGGTACAATATAACTTAAACAGCTATTAGCTATTGAATTACAATTAATGTTTAAAAACTTATTTTTCTAAACTTGAATTTTACGAAAAATGTAAGTAGAACTCGTGGGCTCTGCTAGTATTTAATATTTAAGTAAAAAATTAAGCATTTCGCACATGATTTTTAAACATACAAACAAATTTAAATTTCATTTGTATCTACATGAAGTGTTTCACATTTCATGCAATTCATTATTTTCCGTATAATATTTTCTGCAATTTTTATAAATCTGTAAGAATTTAAATGGAAAAGTATCATTTGAGTCGGCTATTTTATTTATTCTTGTTTAATAAAATATTTTCTGTATTTCTGTTCGATTCTTTTAATTAAATATTTTTCAAGGTTTATTTTTCATGACATGAAATAAAAATTAATCCAGCTGGATTCTTTGTACTCAATACAATTTTAATATTCTTTAATTATTTTTTTGTCAGATAATTCTTGTCAATTAAAAAAATTATTTTAAGTTGAATACAGCATATTTTAATAAAAAATATAAAGCCGAAGCTTTAAGCAAATATAAGAGTAAAAAAGACTTTCTTTAGTTTAATAAACGAGGTGTGTTTAGAAATAAAATATTTAATGTTTTTAACAAGGAAAAATAATTTAGGATCATTCAACACCCAGAAGATATTTAAAATATTGCCCATCTTTAAAGGCTTTCATTTATAAAACCTAAAAAACTTTGTCAAGAAAAACTCATTAACTATAGTTATTTAAATTAGGTAGAGCGTCTTAGTGCTTCCGATTATGCTCTGATGTTTTGTAGTCACAATCAAAAATTCGGCACTAGCTCTTACTAGCAATGTTTAGTCTTCTGAAATGCTGTCTTAAATTAGAATATTCCGTGAAAAAATCCAGTGAAGTTTGCGTTCATTAATTTCATTTTACTAAGAAATATAAAAAATTTAAAACAAATTTGGTAACCCTTCAAAATTTATATTTTGGCATGTTTGAGTTTGATTTTAGTATCTACTTATATATCATTTTAGATTCTATTTGATTGGAACCTTCAAATATTATTTCGGGCCCAACCATATATATACTTGATGTTTTTCTAATAAATATGTCCACTTCTTTGTAACTTTTCACTCCAACGGGTTCAGGTTCGAAACAAAAAGTAACTTGCTTGGGGCAATCATAAAAAATTCAGTGTGAACTAAATGTTCTAATTTTCGCTAAGATAACTAGCACGATGATTATCTGTCTTCCTTTCTTATATTTTATTAGGCACATGGATTTTCATTAGATAGGGACATGGATTTTCAATTTGAAAATTATATGGCTTTTTCTCAAAATTAGTAACAATTTTTTTGCGGTCCTGCTATTTCGTTGCTAGGTCTCTTCATAATTTTAAATACATTCGCAATTCATCTTATTTTGTCGTCTGTAACGATTTTTTAACTCTTTTCTTAATTAGAGCAATAGCAGATTTCCTGTCGAATTAATAAAAAATATCAATCACCTCAGGGGACAGGTCCTGCTGCCAGAAACAATAATACCCACCTGCACTTCTTCCATAGATTCTAATGACATATCGGTTGAATATAACCGTATCATCAGCAGTTTTATTTAGAAAAGGATTTCTAAGGCTGCCTTTGTTTAACTCCTTAATTGTTTAATTGCATGTATTTAATCTTATACAGACAAATGTCATTATTAAACTGTTCAACCATGCCAACGTTTCATAGTGATGTTTAGTGTCACCATCATCAAATTGTCTATCGCAAGCTTTTGGGAGGACGTCCCAGCATGTCTTTTCAAAAAATATAAATTCTATTAGTGAGCCAGTGATCTTGTTAACAACCGTATCTTTATATTGTAATAAACGGAAAAGAGCAAAAAGTAAAAGTTCAATATTTGGAGGCACGGAGAAAAGTCGCAGCATGCAGCATAAGTTCTTTAGCGTCTTGGCTGTCGGAAAAAAAATGTGTTTTAAAAAAATTAAAAAACTTCCTTGCAATCGAACGTTTTATAAGGAAATTTACGTATTTACCCACCATTTCTATGTACAATCCTTGAGATGTAATAAAATAATTACAAGAGTCTCTACAAATGGTTAGTAACAGAAAACTTTCAAAAAGTTTTTCGATTATATAAGAAAGTGACGTAAATTTTTGCACAATTTAATTTACTACATTTTAGGGATCACAACTTAATGGTATAAAGTTGACTATATTTTGCTACCTTGCTGTCAATAAGAATATAAATGTATTGTAGTTTTCTTTATTAACTTTTATCTGTTAAATTGTTATTTCTTTTTTTATGAACTTTCTTTTCTTGTAATAAATATAAAACTATAAAAAAGAATGTCACTACTCTGGCACTTCAAATAAACAACATAACTAAGTTAATAAAAAAAAAAATAACAAAGGATTGTAAAAGCCCTGTGGTGCACAGTGATAGGGAAAGTATTTTACAAAAATTTTTTAATTACATTTTTCATTGCTTTTCTGATATTCGGTGATAAGTTACTAATTTGTGTAAGAGATGTCATTACTGTTGTTAACTACTACGCATTTTAATAATTGAATTTTTTTGCAACAATAGGAAGCTATAATCAATATTGTTATGTATAGGTATTATGATGGTGTGAATTTAAACGCCTTGTCCACTATCCTATATTTCAAATCTTATTTATTATTATTATTGTTATTGTTATTATTATTATTTTTTTTGTTGTTTTTCATTGATTCAAATTCTTTTCTAAGGAAGCCACTCACGTGTTATTCCCTATAATTTTTGACTCTGCTAAAAAATTTTTTTATATTAATTTATTTGCAATCTATTTAATCACATTTAAATAATAAACAAAATTTTATAGGCGTTTCAGTTAATTTAAAATTCTAACTAATTATGTTGTTCTATTACATAGATTTGAATAAATTTATAACTAAAAGTATTTTAGTATTACATTAACATATATTAACTTTATTCATTTTGTTTAAGCTAGAAAAGGAAGATCTAATATGTGCCGTCTTTTTAGCCGTCGAGCTTCATTAGTATCGTCCAGAAGAGTTATGGCAAGAATATTTTTATGATTACTGAGTCTGTTCATATAATTGCAACTTAGTTTCTTAATTTCATCTTTTACTTTAGGAATGTCAAGTTCAGCATGAATGCTATTATTTCTAACAAACCATGGTGCCTTTTTTATGAGTCTTAAGGTTTTAGACTGATATTTCTAGATAATGTCAATATTAGAGTATGAAGCGGTTCCCATAACAGAATACCATAAGTCCAGATAGGCTTTAAAATTGTTTTATATATTATTACTTTATTATTTAAACTTAGTTCTGAGTTTGGGCCTAATAGTCAATACATTTTTCTTGATTTTATATCAAGCTGTTTTTTCTTCAGCTGCAAATAAGTTTTTCAATTTCAGACCTTAATATTTGAAACAATTTTAGTTGGGAATTATAGATCCGTTTAGATAAGTAGGCGGGCAATCAACTTTTTTAAGTGTATAAGTAACATGAGTTGACTTTTCAGCATTGAATCTTATATTCTACTTATTAAACCATTTGCTTATTAAATCGAGTTGCGATTGAACAAGGGACGAAGCTTTCAATTCTGATTCAATGGCAGCAATGATTTCAGTGTCATCCGCATGGGTAGCTGTCAAAACATCGTTTGTTGTGGGTAAGTCTGCAGTATAAATTGTCAAAAAAATTGAACCTAATACGTCTTTTGTGGAATGCCTGATTTTACAATGCCGACTTCGGAGTTCTCATCGTTCACATTAACATAAAAACTGCGATCATTCAAGTATAACTTTAATAAAATGTAAAATAGAGCTGGAAATAGTTGTTTTAATTTATATAAAAGTCGACTATGCCAGACTCTATCAAAAGCTTGTTTAACAGCAAGAAATACTGCAGAGCAGTATTGTTGGTTCTCTAACGCATCTCTTATTGCTTTAAAAACCCTGTGGCTTTGTTCGGGGGTCCCATGATTATTTTGAAATCCAAATTGATGATCGGGTAAATTTAGTAGTGTTTCGAGAATCGAAGAGAGTCGTTTTTTTTTAATAGTCTTTCAAGTAGTTTATAAATTATTGGCAATAGGCTAATAGGCCTATACTATTCAACAGAATGTTCAGGCTTTTTTGGTTTCAGTATCATTACTAAACTTGAAAGGTTTTACAGGTCGACTCACTTGACATGGAATGTCAATAAAGTCATTTATTTTATCTGCTTCTTGGACTGAGCAAAATGAAAAAGCCTTAAAAATGCTTTCAAGAAAAGTTTTAAATGCCCCCGCTTGGCTTGAGTCTGATCGACACCCTACGTTGTTGTCATTTCGTAGGGGGAATGTTGCGCGTCTGGGCTTGTTTTGTTCATTATTGTTCGCTGGGCTTAATTTGATTAAATAACTGCGTACTTAATTATTTTTTATTTCTCTTAACTTCTTCTTAACATGGCTAACTGCTCGATTATAATTACGTTTAACAGAAGAATTTCTGGTTCTTTTCCAAGTATTTCGAAGTTGCCTTTTCAAATTAATTAGATTTCTTACTTCCATTGATATTTGAAATCTTGAAGTGTAGTCATTAAATTTTTGAGGTGTAGACGTAAATGCAGCTTCGTGGATGATTTGTGAAAACTTTTCAATAGCCTGCTCAACTTCGTACACAGTTTTGAGTGACACGTTCAAATTAATTTTATTTTCAACTAAATGTTTAAAAAAGCTGATATCAGTTTTCGAAGAAAACAGTTTGGTATATGTAGCTTAGACGTATTTTTACGTTGGTAGTGAAACTGACAATAATAGGACTATGATCAGAACTTAAATCATCGCTGGGTACAATCAATAGATATGTTCCTAAAATTCCTTTGTATATAAAAAAAATCTAAAAGGTCGGGGATTTTGGAATTGTCAGTTGGCCAATGTGTAGGCGTGCCCGTTGATAAAGAGTTGTAGTGGTTTCTGGAAATACATTTAAAAAGTTCTTTTCCTTTGGGGTTTAATAAACGTGAGCCCCACCAAGTATGCTTGGCACTAAAGTCGCCGCCTACCAGAAATCTATGCCCAAGATTGTTAAAACAGGTTTTTAGGTGGAAAATAAATTGAATATAGTACACTGAATATGCTACACTGTCGTTATTGCAAGTTTTTTTTAAGTCCAGCTGCCTGCATATATAATACAGTTACAGGTTCTTAAACTGCATACCTGATTGTAGGCTTTGTTAAAACCGCTGCTCCAGCATGTGCTCTGTCACTTGGTTGATAAGCAGTTATTAAATCGTAACCTCTTATTCGAAAAATAAACTTGCTAGTAAGATGTGATTCTAATATTAATAAAATATCTATAAAATTATTTTTAAGAAAAATTTTAGCTTCATTCAATACCATTTAAATTCCATTCTGCAATTATTAGTCCTAGTTGCATAGTTTGATTTAAAGCATTGACATCATGTCCATTAATGTATTAGTGAGCTCTATTTGTTTTTCAAGCATTGACTCAATTTTTTTAAGGACATTACTTATTCCTTCTTTAGCACCAGCAACTTGAGCATATGTTAAACGATTATTATTCTGGGTTGGTGGTGTACAAAATGTATTATTATTATAGTTCTGTTGTTCATTGACATTTCTCATAGCTTCATCTGATTGTTTATTTACGAGCTTTTGGTAAATTTCAAACCCTCTGTAGCTAGCAGTGTGATTTTTTAAGCAGTGTACGCATTGAGGAGGAGTGTTGGGAAGCTTAGAACATTCAGCAGTTGAATGAGTTAGTCCACATTTTACGCAACTCAAAGGTTTTCTGCAATACGATTTCGTATGTCCAAGTTCCTGACATCTGTAACATTAAACAATGTCATTGAATTTCTTGGGAGCTTCGACTTGAACAATAGCATTACCACACTCTCGCATTTTGTAAATTACTTTATTATTAGAATTCGGATCTAAGACCACAAGAAACATTGGGAGTGGTTGTTTAGAAGAAAGACTAGTAATATTACGAATACTTCTGACGTCTTCTGATGTGTTCAACTGGCGTTGAGTAATGTGGACCTTTAAGCACTAGAGTAAATGCTCGTTCCTGTTTAAGTTGATAGGTTTGATACCTTATGCTCCAACTATCAATATATTTTACAACTTTTCTATAACTATCAACTGTCTTGATATTTAAACGAATTTTTCCATCTCCTAAAGACCTATATTAAAAATCACTTCTAGGGTTAATCTTATTTAGTTTAGTTACCATTTTACCTATATTATCAACATTTAGAATAAATATTGGCGGAGGTTTAGGTGGTTGAGGTTCATTAGCAGACTTCTCATCTTCTTTGCTATCAATATTTACATCAGCAAGAGCACCGAAACGGTTTGAAGTCGATGGACGCACATCGAGTTGTTGGCGTTTTTGAGAGCGCATTAAGGGTGACTTTGAGGTTGATCTCTTACGATTGCTAACGCACTACCATCTGGAATCATCATCGGAACTACTATCACTTAAATTGACTTCATTATTATGCATTGCAATGGAATTTTGTTGTTCAATAACTACATCACTGTTCATATTGATATTAAGCAAGAATGCAGATCAATCGTACGATTAATCGTACGTTGAATGCAAAATTGTTATTGTTTTTAGATTTTTGTTTTGATCTTTTTTTGCTTTTTTTTAAAGAATATTAAAATAAATGTTTATGGTTAATTGTTTTTGTTTTTACTTTAACACTTATTATTGTTCAAAAAATTTGTAACTTTACTTATGATACGTGCAGCTTCAATCGCAGTTAAATTAAGACAGCTAAAAATATGCGTAGAGCAACTTAAATATAATTATTTCCTTTATGTAGAAGTTTCTTTGCCCACGCAAAAGTTGCTACACCGATTTTATAATATTTATCATGGCATTGAATCAAACAAAGTTCAAGGGATTCTAGACACATACACAAGAAATCAAATCTCTTTTTAATTGTAGGCACCATTCCCATTCCTTTAATACTGTCACTAGATAAAGTGCCACGTTGTTAGGATAATACTGTCACAAAGTCTTAAGTAGTTCTTTAAATAAAAGAGGATTAATTTTTTCTAAGACTTTTCACGCTCATATCTCTGATACTCGTAATTTTATGCATAATTTAATTTGGGAGTAAAATATTGCGATACCAATTCTTTTATTGTTTTTAAAAAAGTAGAGAACTGCTGATTTCTTAGAAAAATAACCATTCAAATGACTGTGTTTCTCCATTACGAAAATAAGTTATCGTTCTAGAATAAGTCATCTGCAGAATAAGAGAAATATGTAATTGTTGTATTACATGGTTGTAAGCAAAACATTGTACTGTTATATTTCATAAAAATTTCATTTAACAACCATTTTTTTAAGATGTCTAGGTTGTGGATTAACGTTGCAGCAACATGTTACAAGTTATTATAGAATTATCACACAGAGACTTAGTATCTAAATTGATGAGATTTGCAATGTCTTTGTACGGCATTAAAAAAAATGAGTTTTCTTTTATGGCTTAAGAAGAGCAGAGCAGCAAAGCTAACACCTTTAAAAAAATGTATTTTTATAACTGCACTGGGGCGATTTATGGGATGCACGTGGCATTATACTACTCTCCACAGTATGGGAGCCTATTTTACAATTACAAAGTTTGTATGTATAACATATTTAGAAACAAGCGCAGATGACAATCTTAACTCAATATTTTTTATTGATTATTTTGCAATCTACAAAATCTACAAAATCCTTTATCAAGCAATCATAATAAGGTGACATAAGTCTTGTTATTGCACAGTGCTTGTAGCTAGAATGAATGGCATTTATTGTTTTATTATCAGAATTAAGGCACTCATTGTAGCATATTTGACAAATGCACTGTTGAAAATGACATATAAAATTAAAAAATGAATTTAAATCAAAAATAAATTTAATTCATGATTTCCCAATTTCATAAAAACTAAATTAACAAACGCAAGACATAGCCCATGTACATGAAACAGAATCTATAATGTTGTGACTAAACAAGTAAAAATAGTTTGAAATAAGCATTGTATCTGTGATCAACCGATTTTTGGAGCAAAAGCGAAAACAAATGTACATGACAGGTTATAAACTGAACACTGCAGAAGTACCTTGGTTTGGGTTTCGATTTTGTCTAACCAAATTAATATTGAAATGAATACTCTTCGTGCTTACAAAATTGGTAGATACAAAGAATGGTGATGAAGAATGTAGAGGTCCAGAAAATGCAGCAACAAATTCTGCTGGTGTCAAATTTTTCTTTTCTTTTTTGAAAAACATCCAAATACATTTTTCTTTCTAAAAAAGGTTTTAAGAGATTAAAAAATAATATTAATCCAAAGATAAATTTTAAATCATTTGTATCCGCAGTTCAACTTTTAAGTTCGTAAAAATTGAATTCGAAAAAATATTTGATTACTTTCTTTCAACTAAGTTATCCATAAAAAATCAACAGATTTTATGCTATTCCTAAGGCTGGCACTCGGTTAGATGATGTTGTAAATGGTTTTAACTTAAAACTCGCCAAATCTCGATACCATGTAAAAAACATGAAAAATATTTGGTAGTCCTTACCGTGCTGACTTCATTATCAAAACATGCGTAAAGTAATAATTCTTAATTGCGAACTAGTGAGAATAAGATCTAGATACTTCGCATTTTATTTCATCCAATCATAGAAAATTTTGAGATCACCAGAATCCTATTTCTCTTTTTTCTTCTTTTTTCATATAAACAAAAGATATCAGTGCAGGCACGATATATTAGGCCGAAGCATTCGATATATGCTCGAAAGTTTTTTTGGCTCGGTATTAAGACAATGCCTTGGCAATGCAAAATATGCGCTGTTATATTGAAAATAAATTGACTAAGTATGAGTTGAAGTAACGCAATTAAGGTTTCGTACCACCCTTTAATTTTAAATTTAATTTTTTAAGCTTGTTGCAACGAAAATAATTAAAAACATTTTGGGTCAAGTTAAAATACGGTCCTGTGAAATGACATAACTATTGGGACAAATTTTAATTAAAATTCCTTGTACTGGATTAGATGGTTAGCCAGCAATACAAACTCCACCTAAATCTAGAGTTTCAGGCTATTACGGTTAAAAAATAAAGTTTTATATCTTAAAATCAAGTTACCGTCGGGATACCCTTTCTTTTATTTTAAATTGGTTTAATTTGCATTTAGTTGCCCTTATAGCAGACTTGTACACAAAAACTCTGTTAAAATTTCAAGCGATTGCCATATTCGTCTATGACACGTCTTCTATAGAACGCCCTTTAATTTTAAAATAAGTTGTCTACATTTTCACAGCGGTGATATTTGTATATACTCTGTGTAAATTCTAAATGCCTGCTTACTACGGTTAAAAAACTAAAGCCATATATGTTAAAACAATCTTACTACAGGTACAACCCTTTGCTTTCAGTTTTATATTTTGGCCACGCACTTGTATATCACGTTACTATAGGGAACCCCTTTGATCTATATTTTTATTTTTTTCTACTTGCTCTCACTGTTCATATTTGGCGATAAAATGTTGACAAATACTTGTTTATCGTAACAGAAATATTTTTTAGGACAATTATATTTTTTTCAGCGTAACCATATAATGTTAGAATAACAATATATCTCCTGTGACCATATTCCATCTATGAATCAGAAGAAAATAACCAGTTTAAAACGTGCCTGGTGACGTAGATATCTAGAAACATTTTATTTATTTATTTTATTAAATTTAAACAATAACAAAACCTGAACAAATCGATTTGAAATGCTAATTTGCTTAGTTTGGCTTAAAAATTCAACCAGCTTTAAAGAAGCTAAAGCAACTTAGCTATCATAAATATTGTAGAGGAAGAGTTATAATGAAATAGTTTTTTTAATAAAACATAAAAAACTACACCCTATTTAATGTTAACTTTTTTTTTATTAATTGATAAAATTTTGTTAGAACTTTTTTCTTTTCTTGTTTCTCACAATACATCGGATGAAATAATGATGATTGGTTAAGATTAACCATGAAATTTTGCTAAATGTTAGTGTAGTATTAATTCCCCCTTTTTCTTGAAAAATATTTCTCTTTAAAAAATTTAAAAAAATTTATTTGATCTTATAGCAGTTTAGTTTAACGTTTACACTTTTACTTTTTTATTGTGTGAAAATTTTTGTAAATGATTTCTAGTTGGCGTGCAGAATTTTTTTTTTTAATTTCAGCCACCGTTAAAAAAAAGTTTAAAAATTGTATTTTGTAGTTTTTTAATTCATTTTTAAGAATGAGTGCGAGAGTGGGAGAGAGATAAAATAAAATATGTTTGACTATTTAAAAATCTATTGATGATAAAGTTGCTCGCGGCTAAAGTTGTTATTAATGTCTTATAAGATGGATGCTTTGAATTAAATGACATGATTAATTATCTACATTTTGAAAATATACTGCAGACAGGAAATATTAAAATATTGTGGTAAAGGTTTAAATGAATTTGGATAAAAGACGACTTTTTTTCCAACTATTTAAAGAGTGTATAAAGAAGGCAGTAGATTTAATACTGCCACGTTCGATGGTTTTTCATCAATCGATAACTTAAAATGCCCAAAGAAAAAAATTTTTTTGTTTGTTTTTTTTTTTTTTTGTTTTCTGTCAAACTAAATACATATATTTGTTCAGTATGAAAATTTAATATTTGGAATATTTTATATGTTAATCTAATTTAATTGTACTTGATTACTTAAAATTTAAATATTTAATGATATTCTCATGAAATATTTATAATTTTAAACTATAAAATGGAATGTATAAATACGGAGAAAGAATATCTACATGGACATGTCGATACTGCTTACATAGCTTATCAGTGGATTCTACCAAATTTTCTATAGAAAGTTTTAGAGTTTTATATTTCTATTCAACAAACAAACAAAAAGACAACAAAAAATTAAAAAAACTATTTATTCAAAACAAAACAACAATCGGGTAACTATTCGTATTTATCTTTTATTTTTCTTGCCACTGGAAACTTTTAATAGCTTGGAATAAATCTTTCTTTATGGTGTAACTTTCAGTTCTTATTTTACGATTGAGATCTGGAGATTGGGCAGGTCATTTTAAGACAATTATCCTATTGCATTGTATCTTCTCAATCACAACTCTAGAGGGAGGTATGTTGTGGATCGATATCGTGATGAAAAGTGGCATTGGCATCTTTTCTTCTAAGTATGAATACATAACATCAATTCAAATTGATCTTTATTTAACACCAGTCAATATATGATATATAACATGAATTAAGTCTAATACATGCGCCAAAAATGCCCTTAACCTTAATCTTGTAACCTCCAAATTAATTTATGTGTTAAGGAGATAGTCATTGCCTTTAATTTTATTTTAATTCATTCGAAGAAGGAACTGAAAAATATCTGCGTGTAGATTACGTTGTGGGCAATGCAGGTATTTAAAGATATCAGTGGTCATTTCCACCAGACGATAGTTACACAGAAACAATAATCATGTTAATAAGAATTATATATATTAATTAGAAAAATAAATACACAATACCATTGTGTTGAAAAAATTAACAAAAATTCTTATTAAATTAAAAATTAAATTGAACTTATATCTGAAGACCATTTTAACATTTAAAATGAGCAAACAATTGTGTTTATCAATATCTCGCTTGTACTGCGATTAACGGTATGAGAACATATTTCCAAGCCGAGATTATTAATAATCTCATGTGGTATCATTTTGGTTATTTTTTTAATTCTGTTGCAATTAAGTTATTCTGTCTTGTAGTTGCTTTTCGAAGGTCTTTCCATCCAAACGATGACTTTTTATGATATTTGATATTTCTGAATTAATATTCCATATTTATAACAAGTCGGTGTTTGTTTGTTTTAATTGTAATACAATTTTTATGTCTTCTTTGATCTGCACTTTTATTATTATTATTTTTTTCTTGTTTGTGAATTTAATAAAAAAAAAAAATAGTGATGAAAATAATGTGTTTCTAATATGCTATTTTTCTTAAATTGTGCAAAAATATTGAAAATCCTAAAAGCGTTCTTTAAACCTTCTTTTAATTAGAACAATTGTAATTAAAAAAAGGTTCAATTTTGTTGTCACACGCTTTATAGAAATTATTAAATTAAATGGATATGGCGAAAATGCGGACTTTTCTCTTAATGTCTTAAAGGTGAATTTAATAATATAATAATATAATATAATACTTGCCTTCTTGATATAGAAGAGTGCTATAAGATGACACGATGTAAACCTCATCATCAAAAACGAACAAGAAAATAACAAAAGTTAAATCAATAAAAAATCTTCAACTTTATTATTGTTAGTTTCGAGCTGATTTGAATTTTATTTTGTATTTTTCTTCTTTTAGGTTTTTGGGAAAAAATTTTAAATTTTTATTTAAATTAATCTGGAAATTTGCATAACTTAGTTAAATTGCAGACTGAAACTAATAACACTGATTATAATTTTAGCCTAAAGCTAAAATCTCTGCTTTTCGTAGTTCTTTTAAAGTATTATTCTCTTATTTGCATAATTCGTGATGTTGTCTTAGAATCAGTTATGCACCACAACTATTTGAAATTGTTTCTACAAATAATCAGGAAAATTTTTCGTGAGCTTGCTTTGGTCTATTTTTGTTTCAGTTTGGAGATAAAGAGGATGTTCATGCTTGACCACGTTGACTTTGTTATGTAATATTGCTTGTTAATCCTTTTGAATTTTAAAGGTATTAAACAATTCGATTAGATAACAGCAAGCGCCAATAATTTGCAAATGCATAGGATTTCCTTTATATAGACAAAAATATGCTTTTGGTCAACATATTTTTAACAATGCTTTAAATAAACATAAAAAGTTCAAAAAATAAATAAAGTGGACCTATACATGGTACGGACAGCTTCCAGAATATGATATTTACAAGCAATTTTTGTCAACCTTTTTTCGGTTTCCTGCATCCTATATTTAGTTGATCATTCATCGGTAGGCTGTTGGTTAATTTTCCTTTTTATTCTTCTGTTTTATTAATTTTCCTGCAAACATTTATTAAGCATACTGCTCACAAAACAACACCGTATAATAGATCATAAATTTAATATTATTTGACTGCATGTCTTTAATGGAATCATTAATTAGGGACTAATTGTAAACATTTTCTTGTCTTTTAAACGTAATATCACACTTTTTTAAATAAATTTGCTTAGAATTATCCTTTACAGGTTTTAAGAAAATAAAAATGGTAGCAAACAGTTTTGTTTGATTACTTGACTACTTGAATAACAACATGACGTATAAGTGTTGACACTAAAAAATCAATCACTGTTGGTGAACGGATGGCAAATTTAGGTTTGTTTTGTGTTGCGTTTAACATAAAAAAATATTTGTGTTTATCTTTTAACTAAAACTTTTCTCGAAGTTTTGATGTAAAATTTGAACCGAATGTAAGAGCTATTTATTTAAGCATTTTCCATACTAAATCATTACAGTATAAATTGGCGCCTAGAAGCGCGATTAAATTTGCAAAACTGAAGTTGGCTGAAACAAGACATTAACTTTTCTCAAAAATTAAAAATAAAAAGTAGAAGCGTCAACTTTGGTTGGAATTTGTTAAATCCTTTAAAATTAATCTTAGAATCAGATCAATTTGTAGTTGCTAGTAAAGTTTGCTTCGCTCTTAAACAGTCACATCACGTTTTTCAATTTAAAATGTATTTTGTAGGCTTATTTCTTTTTTAACGAAATTTTAATTTAATTTTAAAACATAATAGATATTGCTGTCTGGAGAATAAAAATTCTTGCTGTATTTGTTCTTTGGTTACATTGTGCGACAAAAAGATTGTTAAAAATTTCAATCTTATATATACAATAAAGAAATTTACTTAATGACTTAAAGGGCAAAAAAATTTTGTTGATGCCTTAACAAGTTTATCTGAAATAATGGCGATAATTGTTTCGTAGTATAATAGTGGAAGCTATTGAAAATACTACGCAAATTTACAACAATTTATATTTGATTATTTTGCAAATAAATTGTTATTTTCTACATAAAAAGAAGTATTATTGTAAATATAACATATTTTCCTTTTTTGCTTTATTAGTTACTGAAAATACAAGCAGCGTAGAAATGTAATAAAAAGCAAGAAATAAAAGATAGTTCTTACAAAGGAGAATATATAAGTGAGATACATATTTATGAAGAGCTCAATTAGATTTATGAAAAAAAGGTTATATAAGGATTTGAAAACAAACAAGATTTAAAAGGTTTTGATGCAAAAATTTTATGTGCTAGGTCCTTAGAACACAACAATATATAAATTTATTATATGAGATGAGATCACAATTCATTAAGCCATACATTACTTTACGAAACGTAGCAAATACTAAGGCCGAATTTACGGATATTATGTTTGAAATTATCTTTATATAACTAAAAATAAAGAATATATTTACGTCATTAAATTCCTGTATTTAACGCACTTCGTTATTTTGTGTATAACTATTAGTTATTTCAATTCCTAAGTAAAAATGAAAATTATTGATTTTGTATTGTTAGCTTTTCCAATATAATTTAAAACAAACATTATGTTATTTATGATATATCCTTTAATACGTTACGTTACTTGGTGCATTATTTTATTTAATGCATTACATCATTCAATGTATAAAGTTGTAATTTGAATTGTACTTTTGAATACACTTAGTAATTTTAAAGGTGAGAATTATATACTTCAGCATAAAAAAAAAATGCAAGAATACTTGCATAAAACAGACTTGAAATATTTTTGTTGTTATTGTATTTTTTAGTTAAACTAGCTAAAGGGGTAGCTTAATTTAATGCCACAAGAAAAAGTTCTATAGAGCTGTCTCTATTGCCCAATTGTCCTATTGTTTTGAATGTTTGATAAATTATCAGTCGTGCTCAAATGTGAATATTAAAAAAATATTTTATTTAAAAATTAAAAGCTGCCGGTGTATTTCTGGTAAATAAAATTTTCTTATTATTTTTTCACTGAAGACATAATTGTAGGTTTCGTTATATTTCTGATAGTATTTCCCTCAGCAGTTATTTCTACAAGAAAGCCCTGATTTTCATCCCTTATATGTGTGTATGCTACATCAAACCCGCTGTCATTGTTCGTGATGGCATACAGACGTGACTTATATAAGCAACGCAAATGCATATAAGCTGCCAGAGGAAAAACAGTGCTTCATAATAATGTGATGGACATCTTTTATTGATACCCTTTTCGGTTGTTTTAAAATTAATCATAACAATTATAATAAGCCTTGTTGAGTCGATTTTATGGATAACGTACAAGCGTCTTGGAGGCTACGTTCACACTACACTATAAATTTTGGGCCCATGCTCGTAGATCGCATTTACATTCTCGCGGCGAGAAGGAGGATCATGCACCTACTGTATCTTAGACTTGCACTTAAGTATAAGCGCCTAAAATTTTTTTAACAGCATTTTGGGAGACTTTTCTAGGCAACAATAATAAGTCTGAATGGAATAATATTCCTCATAAGAATCATGTAAACTGAAAATATTTTATTGTCCCAGCAAAAGTAAATTTATTAATCTGTATGAAAATTTATTATTTGGAATATTTTCTAATATTAATTTGCTTTAATTGTGCTTGATTCCTTTAAATATAAATAAATTATGATGTTCTATTAATATATTTTATTAAAAACTACAATATAAAATTCATTACTGCGGAGAAAGCATATCCATATGGCCATTTTAAATAATAAATTTTTATATAGATGTATTTGCATGTACACATTGCTTATTATTAAAAAAATTTAAAAATTTTTTTTTCTGTTTTTCCATTAAACCTATTCCTAATGGAATCATTTGTGTAGAAAAATAAAAAACAAATTTAAAAATGAAAGAAAAAGACAAAATAAAAATCTAAATAATTATTCAATGGTGTTTTTGTAAAAAAATTTCAATTTTTTATTGTCTTTTTCTTTCTTGATTCATCGGAGTTCTCATTTAATAAATTTGACTTTTAATGTAAGACTCTTAGGTTTTTTTCACAAAATTTGGGTAGAATTCACTGATGAGCAATATAAGTAGTAGCAAAATGGCCAAAAGGATTTGCTTTCCACGCAGAAATACATTTTATACGGTGGTTTTTATATTTGATGGAATTAAGAACAATTAAAGTAAATTAATATAAACTAATAAGTTTGAAGTCTTGTTTATAATGCTAGAGTAACTTTCCATAATTGTTAATTGGTTATTTTACCCAATACTAGCAATACCCAGGACTTCATCCTCGTATCATTTCTTAAAATTAAAATTTAAAAAAATGTGTTTTCAAACTTTTGTTGTAGAGTTTCGCAAACAGTGTTAAAAATTGTTTATTTACAAATATATATTGTACTGACAACTGATATAATGTCATTAAATCAGTTAAATTGGGTGCTTTCACATTTAAATCTCTAGTTTCTCTACGTAACGACTTATCTTTATAAAAAAAAAGGATTTTACACTTAAACAAGGTTTTATTTATATCCATCGAGAAGTTTATACGTGATACAGACAGACAAATATTCCAAATATAGGTGTTTTATATCCCATGTCGATTATTATCTACACCAATATCAAAATTTTAAAAAAATATCTTATTTAAAGAAATGACTATTTTATTATATGTATAGATGAAAAAATATATTAAAGAAAACATAAGGAAAAAAGTAAGAGTGTTAGCGGTCAGATAAAGTTTATGCTAAAAAACAATAAAAAATATTTTATCTGCAATTGATTTTTATATAAAAGTGCATTTGACATAAAATAATAATTGACGTTAATGTAAACATTATTAAGAATAAAAAAGAAGTATGTCAGAGCTCTTTGCTTCCACACGAAAAGCAATAAAAAAGCAAAACATTTTTCAGTTTATTTCAAGCTTCTATTCCGTTTTTTTGTATTAATTTTTTTTTAGAAAAATCTTCTAAAAGTTTCACTTAAGAAAGAGAAATATAAGTAAATGGCATAATAACATTTATATGAGGAACCAATGACTGTTCATTGTTTTATGTGGGTGTTGCAAAAATTCGTTTTGGTGTATGGTTTTAAAATCGATGTGGTTTCAAGTTACAAGATAGAAAAATAAATAAAAATCTAATAAATGTAAATCAATATGAAAATAATATTGCATTTTTTATAATTTGTTTTATTTAAGTTGTTTTGAAAGCTTTTTAAATTGATTTCTTTTTGTAAAATATTTCAAACAAAAATTTTTTCTTTTATATTGAATTTTGCATGCAATAGTATAAAAACCTATTATTTCATTTTAAATTAATGCAAATAAGTCGGGGTGGCTATACAACGTAATAATTTTACATCGCGTAACTTGAGCACTTGGTAATTAGTGCCCTGAAAATTTCCTTTAACTTACATATAAGGCACTGAGCACATTTACCTTCTGTGATGATTACTAAGCGACGAAAAGAGCTTGGATTTTGTGTACTCACCAAATTAATATTGATTGATTACACAAACTAAATATATAGATATCAAGAACCATAATAGCGAGCGTAAAGATCCAGAATATACAGAATTATATTATATTATTGTTTAGAATACTTTTGTGAATAATTTTTTTTTCTTAAAATTCTTTAAAAATTCAATAAAAAGGATTTTAAGCTATAAATAATTAAATTTAGCTAATACAAGTAGATCATCCTCAGTGGCTATGTTAGTAGAGGTGTATGCTACTGTATAGAGAAGATGACGAGATCGGAGCATAACGTATGCAAATACAAAAAAAAAATAACAATAATTGCAGTATAAAGGCTACAGTTGTCCTCTCAAAGTAGAAAAGGACAATTATTGTGTAAGGCCATCGCAGATAACTTGGTAAACGCATCTATTTAATATTATAGTCTTATAAGGTTTCAAGGCGTCTTTATAATAAACAGAAAAGAATATCTAACTCTAAGCACAGGAATCAATAATAGTGTATGACAGATGCGCAGCGACTATTGGTTAAGTGTGTGATACAGATTCAAGGTAGTATCTCCATGTTGGCCTAACCAGACAGTGGCCTTACCGCTGAGTGAAATACAAGGCGTCGACTAGTGCTCTCCAGTAGCAGAGTTGCAAATCTGAGAGCATGGCTGTCTGGACCATAAACTACCCCTCGCTTAGGAGTTAGATAAATAATATAATAATAATAATAAATAATTAAATTCCCTCAAGTTTACAGAAAATTTTGAATCTGCATACCTTTGAAAACCCGAATTAATTTCGACTAAAGTAATAAGTTAAGTTTTTAAAAATTAATACAAGTCCACTTGTTGCAAAATACATTAACCCTTTGAGTACTGAGTTATTTGGAGACTTTTATGCATATAGAACGGATTTAATTTATTGCTATATGAATTAATATGTAAGAGTAGTACATTTTATTTCGGTAAATGTAAAAGTACATGGCACTATTTGCATTGCCAAATGGATTCTGTTCTTATTTTATGTTTATAACATACGCGGTAATTGCTTGCGATCAACGCCAACTATCGGAGGTGTCGTAAGAATCAATGCCTACTTATCAAATTCAGATGACGAGTCAGACTCGTCCACCGTAACTTCGCCCAAGTAAATGTACTCAAAGAGTTAAACTCTGATGACGCATTTGTATTGTTTAGATTTTTTTTAATTTGTCATTTTTTTTTTTCAATTTCTTTTTTTTTTTGTCAATTTAAAGGTTAATTTTAATAATAATAGTTTTTTATTATAAATTTTTTAAATGAAATAAATTTTGTTAATTTTACTAAAAGTTAACTTTATTTAAATACTTTTAACATTAAGGTTTTACTAAATTTTTTCGTTAGAATAAATTAGGCAGGCTTCAAAATCTGGTAAATATTTAAAAACAAAACGACGTTGTTATTTAATTTCTTAGAACGAATTAACCAGCTCAAAAAAATATATTTTTTATTTTTCAAATTGGTTCATCTAATCCAACACCTTCACCTCTCAGGGTAGAAAATGAAATGCCTGTTGAAAGGGTTCAATAGACAATTTTTACTCTTATTGTCTTTGAATATTTAAAAGGATTTTAAGAAAATTAGCTGGCTTTAGTTTATATTAAAACAGTTTCCACTGTATAGAAAATTTTACCATCTGTAGCTATTAATCCATTACAGATATATTTTTCTTTCTTTCATTTACTTCAAATAATATTTATTTCTACTCTTTATTCTTACTCCTCAATTAGTTCATTTAACAAAAGTTACATTTATTGCATATTAGCAATTTATTTCTCCTAAAAGAAACTATTTATTTCTACGTCTACAAATTTTCTGCTCTTACACTTTTTACCTGTTTTCCAACATATTTTGTTTATCTTTAAAAAATTTTTATTACAAATTCAATTGAAAGATTTTCACACTTCAATTATTTTAAAAATTGTTTTGCCTTGAAGTATTAAATAATAAAATGAGCTTGAAAAACAAAGAAAAAAACTAAGGAAATGAAAGGAAATTATAAGAAAGTGAGTGAAAGATGTTCTAGAATAAATATAATTGGCAGAGGAACTACAAGAAATAATGAAGTGTAGGAATAATTTTTTTGACGTTATACTTGAGGCGACTTTGTAAAATATTTATATTTTATAACATTTCCTTAAAATAGAAAAAAATTAATTTCCTTTAAAGTTTTTCGGCAAAAAAAAAATCTTTTTTTCACCCTAACTGGCAAAATACTTAGCGAAAGTAAGTTTGGTTCAATTGTTGCACCTAAAATACTAAATTTATGGTCTCATAGGGTTAATTTTTTGACACAGATGCTTCACCAAAATTTTGTTTTTTTTTTTTTGTTAATTTTAAAAAAATTTTCTCTGATATTGAATATGATAAATCTTTCGTTTTTTATTGCGCGTCTTCTCCAATTTTCTTAAGCAATCGTAAAGAAAAATTTTCAGTTAAAAATTATTTTCAAGCAAACTAACAATGTGTATTTCTTTAGCGATAAAACATTTGTGTCAAATAAAGCCTCCATTGTGAAAGTACCTTAAGTAACACAGTTATATGAAACACAAATATGTATATAAAAAATAGTTTTGTATTTTATATGTTATTTTGATTGCACACTTTCTGAAATGTATAATTTTTACATTCTCCTCTTACTATACAGTGCACTTACGAATAATTGGTTTGGTGAAAAAGAAACAATGCAATTAAAAATATTAACGTTGATAATCTGGCATTTGGATTTTTTTTATGTAGTTGATAATTTGGATATTATCTATAGAACAATTTTAAGTCATGCTTATAAGCAAAATTTTTTATCTTTTGTTAGTAAGAAAAATTTAACAGTTCTGAAAAACTGCTTGTCAACGTCGGATTTCGAAACCTTTTGGTTCGTGCAAGAGTGCTTATTTGTGTGAACAAAAAAAAAATTTTTTTTTTGAGTATGCATAAATCTCAGAGACCAACACAAAATAACGTGGACCCTTGTGACTAAAAATTTCAAAATTTTCAGGGACTGAATCCAAGAAGCTATTTTTATGAATCGGTTTAGAAATGTTGCAAAAATTGGTGTTTTATAAGAAATATTTTACATTGATAAAATTTAATTAGTAAAATTAAATATAGTTTTCAAGTGACGAAAGACACGCAGATTGTAAAGAATTTTTTTTCATTCGCAGAAATTTAATTTTTTTTGCTTACAAAATATAATTTGAGTATAAATGTTGAGCAAAAAAAATAATCTACTTATTTCTTTCTTGTTTAATTATCATTTTTAAGCTAATGAGGCCTTACTTCTTTTATGTTAATAAAAATGCAAAATTATTGCTACATATTTTCTCGACGTTTCGTGAATTGTATGTTCACTTTATCAGAGAATTTGTCTATTTACATAAAATATAAAAACATCATGATAACATCAATTAAGAAGTATAAAACAAAAACTAAAAAATCATACCTACATACATGTATATAAAAAACCACAAACATAAAGAAAAATAAAATATTATTTTAATGGCCATTTTCTATTAGAACTCTGTGACTGGCGCTTAAGTTGTCAACGTCCTCTTTTTTGTTGATTGTTTTGTGTATCTTTTGTTGAAATCTTAAGTTTTCTGTTATCAATCGCTTTCTCTCATTGTTTACTTTTTTTTTAGTATTTTTATGATGTCAAAATCAGGTTTAAGTTCTGTCTGTATGATGTGTTGTAGCAATGCAGTAATTTCTTTGCTTTTTTTTGCTTACTTTCTTTTTTTTCTGTCACTTTTTTACACGTCTGATAATTCAAAACCTTTGAAGTTAAAGAATTATTCAAATGTTTTTTCGGTTATTTTTGGCGTATGCTAAGAAACAATTAAATTCTTTGCAATACGTCAACTAAAACCCATTTTCTAAATCAATGCAGAAAATTCATTCATTCAACCAACGTCTTAATAATGATCGCAAGTAAAAGTAACAGAATTAATTATTTTCAAGTTTCCTTTTTCAATCGAAATTTTTATCTAATAAATAAACAAATCCGCCAATTGTGAGTTTTACTCCCATACGAAGAGTTTCGTACCTTTTAAGGTTCATTCTTTAATTTTTAATTTTATTTTTTAAACTTGTTATAGCCGTCATTGTAAAACATACTTTGAACAAGTGTAAAATAATGACCTATGAAAATGACGTTTCTATAAGAAAACCCTTAAATTTTCTTTTTATAGCTACTTAGCAATACACAACCTGCGTAAATTTATAGTCTTTGTATGTAAAAATCGCGTTACTATCAGGATAGCCTTTATTCCAATACAATGTTTTATCTATTATAATAGCAGTTTTAACAGTATATCATCTGTGCAAATTCCAGGCGCCTATAAAAGTTTAAAAGTTGAGAATATATTCATAAAAATTATGTTCCGTAGAGGATACACCTATAATTAACTGACAGTCCCACGATGTCGCAAGCGTTCGTTCGTTCGCACAATTACATTCAAAACAAAAACAAGTTCTTAAAAATTGTTTTTGTTTTGAATGTAATTATGCGAACGAACGATTGATTGCGATATCGTGGGACTGGCAGTAAAAAATAATTACTCGTATTTACAATTTACTTTTATAGTGGACTCATTTTACATACTCCTTGTCAATTCTAAATGTTTGCATACTACGGTTGAAAAACTAAGAACCTATAAGTGAAAATCACGAAAATATTGGGTTACCCTTTAAAGTTTCATATTTTCTACTTGTTGCTATACGCACATAATTTTACAGACATTGCGCAAATTTGACGTGTCTGCTTATAACAGTTCAAAAAATAACAATATATTTATAAATAGCATACCACTTTTGGAACACCCTTTAATTTTTGGTTTTTAGTTGTTATGTAGCAGCTTTATCAATACATATTATGTAAAAATTTCAAAATTCTTTACATTACGGTTACGGGGACGGGTAGGCATTCCCGGACCAGGTTCATTCGAGAACTATTACTTATGATTATGTTCTGCCAAGTTTACCTACAATTTTGCAGCTTAATTTTGGATTCAGACCTGTAGTAAAAAATATTAGATCATGTGCAGCATTAAATTTTTGTTTGTATATTTGAACTGGAATGGGGTTACAGAAACTTTAATTTCTTATCCCCTCTCTGCCGAACTTCTTAATTCCAGAGGCGTTTCCTTGCATATTACAATGCTTCTTACAGATACTGCTGTGTAAACTAAAGTCGCTTGCCCCTTAAGAACATAATTGTTTTTATGCTGTGTACAATCAGCATCCTTTTTACTGCTGTTTATATAAAAGTAATCGTTCCATGTCGTTTTTATTTTTGCTTTGTTTTATATGTTCTTTATAATTTTTCCTCTTATAAATTGAATAATCCTTTTTATTAGTCAATTTATATAAAACTAAGCTTTTAATAGTTTCTTTAAAATTTAGAAATTGTATTGGAATAATATTAAACTTTTTAAATGGCGCAATTTAAGCTTCTTTAACATGAATTTTTGTTACTTAAAATCATTTAAATTACCACAATTATTACCATCAGCCTTAAGAGGAAGTGTTTACGTTTGCTTCCTTTTTATAAACTCTTCAATATAATTTTGCAGAGTAGATTTTTTTTAATTACTAACGTTTCACATTTAAAGTACCATAAAAGCAAGTTAGATATGAAAGCATTCAAGGGAAAAGTAACGAAATTGTAAAAGCAGTGGGAATTTTTTAATGGAATGGAATAGCGGTTGCTCATAATGCGCGATATATTTTCAAGAAATTAATTTGAAAACCCTAAGCAATAAAAAGAAACCAAATAAAATAAAAAGCCACTAAGCGAAAGAAACGAGACATGTGCAGCCAACTAAATGCAACAACGAGCATTTAGCTAAAGTAACTGACTATATGTTTTCTAAAACGCAATTAAAAAATGCTGAACATTATATTTTCTCAACTAGTGTTGATGAAAGGCTAAAAGTTCAGATTTCAGTATCATGGTAACCAATGAGATCTTTCACTCATGAGGGTAACGCTTAAAGCGTGGGATGGATGGCAATCAAAATGAATTATGAATTATTTTACTGTCAACTGCTGCAGCTATATAAACATCTCAACAGTTTTATTCTTTCCAATGTATGGAAGAATAAATCTGAGCTTTAATACTCCTTCAATTTATTTGGGGTAAAAACCTTTTTTAAATAGTCAGCAATTAAGTTTTTTTTTCAGTGTTGTTTCTTGTCCTCTCCACTTGATGTTCGCTGGATTTGTATGCACGTCATAAAATTTTTTCGGGTGTTTGATCTGACATTTTCCTTGAATCTTGTATTACCCTAAGCCGCAACTGTATGCGTAATTTTATCTTGCTTTTAAATTAAAAAATCACTGCGTTTAAGTTAGAAGAGACTCTTTCTTTTATACGTCCTCACAAAAGAGAAGGGTATCTATTTTTCAGATTTTGTTTTGTTCTGTGCTTCTGCCTGCAAAACTCAGTCAATTCTGCACCGATTTTGAAAAGATGTGTTTTTAATTTAAACGTGATGCTTATAGGTTTCACCCGTTTAAAAAAAATTATAATTTTAAAAATTAAAGTATCACCCCATAAAAGCAACAAATTTTTTTTTTCATGTCTATGGAAACAAAACCGCCACTTACATAAAATTTTAATAAAACTGGTTTCGCTTCAGTATCCAAAAGCAGAAAGTAATAAGAAATAAACTTAAATATATAAGAGTGTCCCCATAGGTGGCATTTCTTTTGAAACGTTATAGGCAGATACTTAATAAGTAAATGTTTATTTATATGTCCGATATAACAGTTAATTTAAAATAAAAAAATCTGAAGGCTGTATCTCATAACTGACATATGAACTTGACGTCTGTTGGTGAAATTTTATTTAATTGAAACAGTGTCGTAAAACGTTCCACTAATAAATATACTATTCTTCAATTCTTTTATCTTCTATTCACTTATATTCTATTCATTTATAATTTCGTCACTTCCAGATACTCTTTGTTTGACAGAAGTTAATACCTCAAGTCTCGATTGATAGGGTAGCATACCACCAAACCTTCTAAGTGCGCCTCTCTAGGAACTGAAATTTTTTTTTTATTAACACAAATATAATTTTTAAGCGACTGGAAACTGGCAGCCTGATCTGGCCATCAGACGGGTTTTCCATATCTTATAGACCTTCGACTGCAGACTGAGTTGCAGAGCTCATGTCGCAACAAGGAATGTGTTCAAATCATTAACAAATTTAGTTTTTTGTCTCATTTAATTATTGTTATATCCTTTATTTTAAAAACGTAATTAATTCCGTTTTAAAACTCAAAATTATTCACTCATTTCTATTATTAAAAACTAATTCCAATGCCCTTAAAGTTTAGGAGTTAAAAATGATGATAAATAGTCTTAATCAATTGTTTATGGCTGACAAATATATAAATTAAGTTTTTATTCCATTTCTTTACTTAAAAACACTCTTTTATTATTTTTATTATCTATTTGTTTTTTTTTTTTTTTTTTTTTTTGTTAAATATTAAAAATAAACTGATCTATTTCCTACATGAACATTCATTAATTTTATTTTCAAGGCATGTAAGACATTTCCAATTTGGCAGGACTGTTCTTTATAACAGAATGTAAACAAGCCAACCAAGAAGAAGCTAAATTTAGAAAATGAGTACAAATTCAATTTAAGTTGGTTTTATTCAACTGTCTGAATTTAATTTTTTTTTATACTTCAAACAACATCGACACCTAGATTTTTTCTGATATAGAACCCCTGTTTTTAATACCAAAACTAAAAAAAACATATTTCTAGTTAAAAATGAAAAAGGAAAATGCTTTTTTTAGAAATTTAAAAATAAAGAAACTAACTTCAAAGTAAAAAGCAATATATCGTCAAATTTAATCTTTGAACCTAAAAATGATTTTTTTTTAAACGCTTACAGTGCACAGAAGGGGAACTCTTAAATATAACAGAACTGAGTTAAGTCTGCAGATAAATGATTTATTTATTTATCTTCGATTACAATTAATAAAAAAATATTGTAATTGTGCAGAAAGAAGTGCGGATAAGTGCTTTTTGGCTAACGGACTTTTCGCCAGATAAAACCGGTACAGTGGAAAGCTTTACTATTATCCATCCTTTTAGAGACGACCCTTGTTTTAGGGTTTCTACTTGTATTCAGCATTATATTACATACGTATTTTTTGTTCCATATTCCGATGGGTTTCGTTGATAACAAAATGGTCTAACTTGTGCTAGAAATTGTTAAAGGAAAAAGAAAAGGGACAGATAGTTAACCTGCGCTAGAGGCTTTCGATTCAAGGTTGTTGGAAGTTAATAAGCATCTCTAAATAAACGAATAAAATGAGGATTTATTAGGTTTCTACACATTAGGATCACATCGGTAATGATACCCTTCAGCCATCTTAGGGACCCACCATAGATTTGTAGGACCGAAAACATTCATTGGCCAGTTCCGATTTTCCAAATATTAAAACGACGTTTCTCAAGATTCTTTCAAAGAAAATCTCTTAGTCCTAATTATAGTATTGATGGGGGAAAATGCCTTTCGTATGTTCTGTTTCTGTAATACAAGCGATCAACTCGTCTAAAAAATTTTTATGGGAAGCACCCAGATATTTGAATAACATATATCTATACAAATTTAACAGGCGAGTTGATGGCTTGTAACTCTTGGAAATCATCTAAACTCATTGGGAACTGAAATAATTTTAAACCGTAGTAAGAAAATTTGACCGCAAATCTTTTATTACTGTTGTTTTAAGATTTGACGAACTGAGAACTCTCAGATTAAGAACTTTCTTATATAATGGCGAAGACTTTCAAACTATTTAAAAATATACCAACAGTATTTATTTCAATACAAGTACAATTTGAAACAGTGGTTTATAGTTCTAATTATACGCAGGCTATTTTTCTGATTGCAAAAAGTAACGAATAAAAAACGGTTCCATTTATCGCAACCCTTAATTTGGGAATGCCCCCAATAAATGACCTTAGTGTATACTTTACGAAGGACCGAAATTTTATATTTGATTTTTAGTTTCTTACATATAAACATTGCGTTAAAAAATAGACGATTTTTAACGACTTTTTTATAAAAATAAAGTATAGTCTTTTGCAAAAACTAATCTTTAAGTTTCAAAAATTTTAGCCGATTATTCCTTGATTTCGGCAGTGCTAGTAGAGCGGTCCTTTTGCGTTACCTACTTTTAATTTCTAAGACGATTCTATTGAGCGCCTTCGTTTTTATACAACGACTTTTTTGCCACTTTTAAAAAATCTTAGCGGTAACACTGATTGCAAATTTTGTATGACGTTGTCGTTTACGCCCTACTCCTTGAGCTAGCTAGCACTAAGACGGGAGTTAATTTCCAATTATAGGAAATGAGTAAAAAAAAATATATTTTCTTTGTCTGCACCAAAAAATGTGCGTTTCTTTATTAAATATATTCTTAAGGCTATCTATCCTATTTTTCTTAGCATCTATTTATATTAATAATTATGTTTAATGTTTCTTTGTCCTAACTCAAAATATGTTTTTCTTTGTTTAGGTTACTAGTACCTTTTTTATCAGTAAAACATGTTTTGAGTTATTTGTATTAAGATATAAAAGAAAGAATGTGTTTCTTATCGTTACAATAGTTGTATTTATGATGTTTGTCTTATCGATACAATAGTTGTATTTATGATGTTTGTCTTATCGTTACAATAGTTGTATTTATGATGTTTGTCTTATCTCTAGCTTAGAATAGTTATATTTGAGTTTATGGATTTATCATCTTTTATTACTATCTTAGTTATATTTGAATTTATGGATTTGTTATTACTATCTTAATATAAGAGATGTTAACTCTCCTCCTTCTTAAAAAAAAAACGTCCTCGTTTTAAACTGTATATTGTCTCTGTCGGAGCTTGAGAAATTCTATTTCATATAATTCGTCGATTTTTTTTCCTTTGTGTTTCTATTTTCTTTGGCCTGTAGCATTCGCAGAATTTAATCATACCATAAGTTAGTAATGCTAATGTACATAGTCCCAATACGAAATAAAATGTGTATTTGACTGGATGTTCTTCGACGGGTATCAGGAAGGTTGATATTTCTTGGATATTGTTAAATTTGTAATTACCATTAGATTCTAAGATGCGCATTATTTGTAATTGTTCGTCGTGTAGGTTATGTATGGCATCTTTGAGTGCTTGTTGGTGGTTGTAGTATTGTTTTCCATCTAGATTTGTTGAGTAATTGAATTGTATTAGTTTAGGTCCATTTATTTTTACGTTTTTCCAGGTGTGTTCGTAATCTCTAATGATGTTTCCACTTTCGAGTACTTGTAGCGGTGCGTTATTTTCATGTATTACTTCGCATTTGGCTGGCCTGTTTTCTAATACATTAATATTACAGTTGTCCGGTTTCTTAATTTTGCATATAAAGTTTCCTAGATAGTTTTTACATTTTTCGATACTTGTAAATTTATAATTGCATTTTTCTATTCTAGAGTCTAGTAACAGTTTTCCTTGCTTAAATGCTAGTGGATACAAATTAAATAGCTTACATTTCGTTTTTAATAATGGGTATTTATAGGTGTTTACAATTGTGTAATGAAAATAAAAAACATTAATATCGGCATATTCTAATATATTTATTATAGGTAGATCCAACGCTTCATTAGACACTATTTGTTGAATATCTTTTATATTTAAAGTTCCAAAATAAAAGTTTCCGTCTTTTGCGAAATAAATCATTGTAACGATAGAATATGTTCTGAAATAGATTCGGGGCTAATTCTCTCTAATATTTTTTCAAATTCAGAGTTTATTTTCTTTTGTTTATTATTATTTTCTATTAGCATATTCAATCCTGTCTTGATTTCGATTAGGTCATCGTGGTCAGGTGTTCCTGTAATAAGTTTGAGGGCTGATCCTAGAAAATTAAGTGAACGTTTAGTTCTGGAGATTCTAGGAAGTAGTTGTGACTTCAGATTTTCTATTTTAGTTATCAACAAATATTCTGCAGAGTTTTGTTCTAAATTATATGCAAATCGTACTATATTTTCGTAGGGTGTCAAGATTCTAGAAAGGTTTGTCATATGGTATAAGAACGCTGTGTCCTGAAAAACGTATACAGGGTCAGTCTCTATCATTATATATTTTTTGTCTTTTAAGTCTATTAGTCTGTTACCGAATGCGACGGATATATATAATAATATTATTATTCTTTGCATGTTTGTACTCGTATATTATCCTTATGTATAACAATATTTTTGTTTGTAATTATTGTGTTACCTTTATCTTCCTTTACAATGTGTTTTGAGTATTTCCTTACGTTTTTATTGCGTAGGTGCGTTTTGGAGTATATAACGTCCCCTGCTTGGCATGTGATGTTCTTACGATTTTTGTTGTGATATAGAAGTATTTTTTGTTGGTTTATTTCGATTTTTTCTTTAATATCAGGATGTGCTTCCCGGGTTAAAAACACGTCCTCGGGTTTCTCTCCAATGACTGAGTGTATTGTTTTGTTGTATTGTCGAACGGCATTAAAGATTTCGTCTCCTGGTGAAGAATTGTGTTCTTGAGCTAGGACTCTAGTGAGTTTGATCAGCGTGCTATGAGTGCGTTCCACTTGACCGTTTGTTGTTAAATGGTATGTTGGCGTTAGCGTGTGCTCAATATGTAGTTTTTCATAAACCTGTTTTACGCATATACTTGATAATGCTGCTTCGTTGTCAGTCATTATGAATCTAGCATTTGGATATATTTGCGATATTATTTCTTCGATGTATTTGTGTGTGTTTTTCTTATTTGGAATTTCTCGTATATAGCAATATTTTGAGTACTTATCAGTTGTGGTGATGTATGTGTTTCCGTTCATATAAAATAAATCTAAGTGTATGTGTTCTCCCACGTGATTTGGAATCGGTGTTGCTCCAATTGGTTGTTTATTTGGTTTTCTTTCGTATTTGTTTGTAACACAGATTTCACAGTCTTGTGCTTCTTTTTTACACATGGTGCGTATGGTTGGCCAAAAATACGTTGTCTGTATTTCTTGAGCGTTATTTTTGTAATTTCTGTGTGCTCGTGTGCTATGTGCTAGTACTACGATTTCTTTTTGTCTATCTATGTTTTCTATATCTTCTGTAATTTTCTGAGCTACTACAATTTTTACATTTGGTAAAGAAGAAATGATATTATCTTCGACGTGGAATAGAGTTTCTTCCTCTATTTTTATAGCATTTGTTACTTTTGGGTTTATTATTTGTTCTTATCTGTCTAATAATTCGTCCTTGGTTGAATAGAAAAGTGTGTGTCGTGCATATGAGAAAATATTTTGTGAAGATATTTGCACTAAGTTATCTGTGTTATAGTGAATATTTATTTGATTCCTAAATGCATTTAATGGTTGTTTCACGCGTTTTAATTTTTCGATTGGCGAACTTTGTGCTGAATGTTGTGAACAACTCGAAGTATTATTAATCTGTTGACGTGACAATGCGTCGGCGACGACGTTTTGATTTCCTGGCTTATATACTAATTTAGCGCCATATTCTTCGATGAAATTTTTCCGTCGTTTCAATTTTGTGTTGGGATTTCTATCAGATACAGAAAAAATGAGTGACTGGTGGTCCGTGTAAATGGTTAAGTCTGCTATACCGTAAAGGTAATTTCATAATTTTTGAAGTGACCAAACGATCGCAAGTAGCTCTTTTTCGTTTGTGCTATAGTTTTGTTCGGTTTGGTTAAGGGTTCTAGATATAAATGAAATAGGTTTCTTATTCTGAGAAAGTACAGCTCCTATTGCAAAGTTGCTTGCATCAGTTGTTAGTTCGAAGGGCTTGTTAGAATCTGGTTGAAATAATTCGACTTGTGCTTGTAACATATCTTTAATTTTTTCTATCGCTTCGAGTGCTGGTTTATCTAGATTAATTAATAATTTTGTGCTTTGCTTTTTGTTTACACCGCCATTGTCTCCGCGTAAGAATGTAGTAAGGGGTTTTACTATTGAAGCGAAGTTTTGTACAAATTTCCTATAATAACTAACTAGTCCTAAAAATGACCTTAATTCTTTTAAATTTTTAGGTATTGGGTAATCCTTTATTGTTTGGATCTTACTAGGATCTACAGTTATTTTATTGTGTTTGATTACGTGACCAAGATATTCTACTGAGTCTTGGAAAAAATGTGATTTCTCGTCAGAAATTTTCATATTTGCATTATGTAATGCGTTTATTATTATTCGAATGTGCTCCATGTGTTCTTCAGGCGAAGAAGAATATGTAAGCACGTCGTCGATATAAACGTAAGCAAACTTACCAATATATGGGCGCAGAATATCATCTATACATCGCTGAAATATAGAAAGTGCGTTCTTTAAGTCGAATGGCATTCTAAGAAATTCGTATTTTGCTCCGTTCACACTGAATGCAGTCTTTTCTTTGTTTGATTTTTTTTATCAAGATTTGGTGAAATTCTGACTGTAAGTCTAGTGTTGTAAAGACTTTTGCTTTTCCTAAATTTTGAATAGTCATTGCTACATCTGGGGTAGGGCACCTGTCGGTTATAGTCTGAGCATTAAACTTTTAAAAATCTATTACCATACGTTTTTTTTGGTTTCCCTTTCTCATCTGTGCCTTTTTTCGCAACGGTCCATACTGGAGAGTTGTATGGGCTTTTGCTAAGTTGTATTATTTGGTTGTCTAATAATGTTTGAATTTCTTTATTTATAAATTCATTATCTGCTATTAGATACGGGTACTTTTTCACCCAAATAGGATCTTCTGATTTTGTCCTAATTGTAGCTTGTACAGTGGTTGTAAAGGGCAGAATTTCGTTGGTTTCGTCATTTATTCTCATTATATTTTCAATTTCATTTTTATATTTGTCATTATTGATTGTGTAATTCACTTTTTGTTAGCTAATTTCTTCTTTTCTTTTAAATTTATACGTGATTTTATACTCAGATAAGTTAATTTCTGCTTTTATGGCTCTGAGTCCATGTTCCCCGAGAAGCATATCGAACTCTTCTAAGTCTTCAGTTTCGAAAAATACTAAATTGTGGCCTAATAGTGTAATAATTTTTTTTGCTTTCGTTAAAGAGTATTCGTGAAGCGTTTTTACCTTAACTGGTTTTATTGGAATAGATTTTCCTATGTTGCACTTAGAACTAATATAATTGTTTGTCGCACCTGCGTCGATTAATATATTAACGGACTTACCTGTTGTTTGGTAGTGCCTCTGTAGACATGGCTATCCGTTTATTCGCCTAAAAAAGCGCTGCCGGTTTCGTAAGTATCTTCGGTGTGTGGTACAAGTGATTGTATGTCTTCATCTCTCGTCTGGTTTACTCGTTGAACTTTATTCGGATTATAATTTTTTTATGAAGGCATTATATCCCTTTTTGTTGATTGTTGCTCCCTTCTAAGTGGGTTGTAATGCTGCTGTGGAGAATATTGTGTTGAACGTCTAAACTGTTGCGATCTATCCACTTCCATGGGTTCCTGCCGTGGTTGATGATTAAATTGAGCTTGTACATTGGGATTGTAACTCCTTCTATCTTCGTATCGTTGTGGTCCGAAGTTTGGTTTTTGGTTGTATAATTGTGTTGTAGCCAGTGTGTCGAACTGCATATTTGCGTTGTCATGGTATATGGTGCTTGCGATTGCAAATGCAGTTTCTAGGTCCTTTGGATGATGGCTATATAATGTACCGCTTGTGTATTTACTGTTGAGTCCTGTGATGAATGTACGGACTGCTTGCTGATTTGCATATTCCGCCATGGATGCAGATCCCTTGGCACCTGACATCTCTATTTTCGAAAGTGCAAGGTTCAGTGCTTTGCTGATTTTGCTGTGGAATTCTGAAAGTGTTTGTCTTCCCTGTTTATGTTTCTTCATTTCCTCGAGAAGTGCGTATAATGGTCGTTGAGCTGCGTAAGTGTAGTCAAGCCTGTTAATAATAGAATAAAAGTTCATCTTGATGTTGTGGTTGATGAGGATGTCTGCTGCTTCTCCAACAATTTTTGAATGCAGTATCGTGAATGCTGTGTAGTAATTTGGGTGGTTGGAAAATTGTTTGATATTTTCCATGAATGTCCATGCCCTTTTCCGCCAGGATCTATAGTGGTTTTTATCCCCACTGAAGCACGGTATAGCTTCGAATGTTTTTAAATTTATCTGAGTTGCATCCTTTATATTTGGTGCGAAGTCACTATGTTGTTCCTGCGTAGTGATTGTATGGGGAGATCGTTCCGCCTCCAGTGTATTTACCTTCAATTGAGTATTCTGTAGAGTTTGTGTGAGTACCTCTATTTGTGCTCTTAAAGCTGCGATATCTTGATTCATTGTGTCGTTGTCTTTTTCTATAGATCGTAGGGAATTGAATATTTTCTGCCGTTTCTGACGTTGGTCCAGCATGGTAATTTCTCACTTTTTCAGAGATTGATTTGCTTTTCTTCAAAGCCGTGGAATTTTTATTTAAATATCTCGAATGTCAAGAATATTTGGCTGTGGTCAAGAGTTTAGACCGGCTTGAGCCCCCAGTTAATTTCCAATTATAGGAAATGAGTAAAAAAAAATATATTTTCTTTTTTCTGCACCAAAAATGTGCGTTTCTTTATTAAATATATTCTTAAGACTATCTATCCTATTTTTCTTAGCATCTATTTATATTAATAATTATGTTTAATGTTTCTTTGTCCTAACTCAAAATATGTTTTTCTTTGTTTAGGTTACTAGTACCTTTTTTATCAGTAAAACATGTTTTGAGTTATTTGTATTAAGATATAAAAGAAAGAATGTGTTTCTTATCGTTACAATAGTTGTATTTATGATGTTTGTCTTATCGATACAATAGTTGTATTTATGATGTTTGTCTTATCGTTACAATAGTTGTATTTATGATGTTTGTCTTATCTCTAGCTTAGAATAGTTATATTTGAGTTAATGGATTTATCATCTTTTATTACTATCTTATTTATATTTGAATTTATGGATTTGTTATTACTATCTAAAAATAAGAGATGTTAATTCGGGCACCATATAAGACTGTCCTTATTTATTTGACTAAAAAAAATTGTCATTCAAGAATTTATGTGTTTGTTAACACACCGAAAAAAGAGCTAAATATAGAATTAGAGTCCCTGTGCAGGGGTTTCTTCATTTCGTAAAAAACTACAAAATATTTCGTTTAAAGGCAAATTTCAAACGGAAATGTTCGTATGAATGCATGTGAACGTACATACGAATAAATATTTTTGTGTAAACAATTTACTTGTAAATTAATTTTTTGTTTAAATATCTGACAAATAATATTTGGCTTTACTTACAAAAACTATAATCGATTCAGTTACTTCTGCATTGCGTGTCAAAATATAAAATCAAATTCAAACCATATAAACAGCCACATACACACAGGCATCCATGCATCCACATGTTTAAACATCTAAGAGTGAGTGGAATTTATGTTAACAGTATAAATAAGGAGTTAAAGTTTTACACTTGACGTGTTGTATCCTTAAACGTTCAAAAGAAGAAAAAACAACAACAACAACAAAAAAAAATAAAAAATAAAAAATAATATATAAAAAGCAGCAAAGAAAAAAAACACTAAATTATTATTAAGTCAATTTATATCGTTTGTGGTATGAAGCTCCGCTACTAAGCTCTGGTAAGCTTTTTATTCTTACATAAATATTTGTGCTTATTCCGCTCTAATGTTCTTTTTGTCTCTAGCAAGGAAGTGAAAACTGATTAATTTGTTTTCATTGTCTACAAAAATAGTATGTGCGTGTTATTGAGGGTCAAAAGTTTTTAATTTTCTTGAAGTTATTGATTGATAAAAAAAATCACTTGGAAATGATTCGTTTTATGACATTTTATGTTACTTTTAGAAACGTTTTTAGACAGTTATGAATCATAAATGATTTTTAAAATTGATTAAAATTCTTATGCTAGTAATAATTAGAAATGAAAAGCTAGAGGTCTTAAAGGAAGTATTGTTTACAAAATCTACTAAGCTAAGTGAACAAATTATGTCTGTCAAAACACCTACACAAGCTCTAAACCTTCGAATATAGCTCCACTGTTAAAAGTAACAGAAGAGACGAATGTGAAATTACCTAATCGTCAGAGGCGTTTTAAAATCCAAATTACTGAGCTCAGCATGATAAATCAAAGACAACTCAAATGTCAAAAAATGCAGCAAGTGCAAAGATGTGCTCTCTTTATACTCTAGTAAAATGTTCAACAAGCCAGAAAATACAAATTTCCACTAAGTCACCAGTGCAATCGGTAAACAATTTTCCTACCACCATTGGCAACATGATGCAGGAAATGCTAACAATAAATCATGAGCTGCATGAAAGACCAAAGACTAACATGAACATAAAAAATAAAGTTGAATACTTCCTTGTAAATCAATAAATCAACATAATGCCTAATACTGAAACTCGTTTAGTTCAAATAAGCTCATTTAAAATTAAACGGTATGTTTAATATGATACGAAGGACCCTCCTAATAGGGCACGTCGGGGCTCAAAACTAATTTAAAATTCGTGAACCAAATACTTTTCATTGTGATATCGAGGCTCAGGGTACTTTCCAAAGCGTAAATTGTTCTGTATTTGAAAAAATTACAGTGTTTCATAATGTCACATAAAAAATATTGTCAATGTTTTCTATTTCAGAACACCACGGGCAAACATTAACAACGCAGAAAGAAAGCTGCTGTAGTCGAAGTGGTAAGCACGTTGACTACAAACTTGGTTGTCCAGGGTTCAACCCCTGCGGCAATAAAAAAATAAAAATGTTTTTTTCTATTTAATGGAATGAATACATATTCAGAGTTAACATGAATGCGGTACTTCTTCATAGCACATTCACCGGCGAAGTAAAATAACTAACTTTCTGTCTCTCTCCTTTCACCACCTGTCTTATGTCTCATCTAACCCTTTCCTGAAGAATGTAGCACGGTTACCAAAATAACTAAGTAGATAATAATGTAATAAAAAAAATCAGGGCATCAGTTTTAAAGTTGATGCTTTCTTTTGCAACTTTGCATGCGTAAATATTTAAGATCCGATAACACAACTGAATACGAACTTTATATTGATACGTTTTGGAAGTCAGTCTTAGTTATTTCTTTACTTTTTTTTCCTTCAAAGTTTTCTGTATCTGAGAGAGAATACTGCGATTTCTACAAATTATTAGGACACCGGCGTACAGTGAAATCCATGAGTAAAAATAGCACCGTGAAAAGGTGGTTACATAAATTGGTTTAAATAAAGAAAAATATAATACACTAGCACTTATTACTCGGAAAAAATGCTATTGAAAACAAGTGAAGTACATCTTCATTCTATTTTCTCATGATAAAGGTAAAAAAATATATGGAAATATGCAACCCACAGCAGATCTAACATTAATAGATATAAAAATGCGTCGAACGTCTCTGAGATGTAAGAAGAAGAGCTCGAGCTTTCCTCGACTTAAATGTAATTCAAAGCAGCTTATAGAAATGCTTGTGTCTAAAAGAACAGTATCTCCTTAATAATACAATTTTTAATTAATGTTCTTTGAAGGCCCAAAACATTTTTTTAATGTAAATAACATTTTCTATTTAACATTTTTTATCTAACATTTCTTATTAAACAAATATATCTTCCATACATCAATTTCATTATAGTTATTCTCTTCTTTAAGAAAACAGTTTTTTTCTATTTATATTCTTACAACCACTATTAAATAACGGAATGATTTAACCAGGGTAAAGATAAAGCAATTTTAAGCTGACATAATAATGCAGATAAGGAGCCAAAAACTTGTCCCAGAGACAAATGCTGTATCAGACGAAACAAACGTCGTTTTTCTTGGGGCTTGGCAATATTTTGTAACAATTTCTTCGTGAAAACTAGTTTTTAAATTATTTTTTATTATTTCTTTAAGCCATAATGTTAATTTATTTAATGCTTATAATTTTTTCTCATAATTTCCTTTAATATTTTTTTGTGACTTTTCTATAATTCTCACAAAACTTTGCAATACACCAGTTCTATTTCTAGACATTTTAAATTATCTTTAGTGAATTGCAATCGCACTAAACGAATAAAAATTTCTTTACTATATCTCTTATATTTATACCAATAAAAGTAGAGGCCGAGGCCGGCCGTTGAAATCGCTCAAATCGAAGGGATTTAGTCGTAAAAACTTACGGTAATTGGAAAGCTCTATTATATGAAGCTTGCAGACAAATTTTACATTTTATTATTGTATCTTAAAATTTATTATTAATTATTGTAATAAATTTAACGGCTTGAGCAAAAGGATAACCAGTCAGTCCTAGGAATGATTATATTTAGAATTGTTTCTGCTACACGAAGTAGGTAGAGCTATTATTGGTTTCTTATTATTTTCAGTACTATAGATATATCAGTAAATTATATTTTTTTACTGATACTGCAACTAAAATTTTACAACCCGTATATTTTTGATGATTAATTGAAAATCAGTATCCAGTAAATTAAAACTTGTTTAGCACTATAAGTAAAAATGTTCCCGATAATGAATATACGAGTGACAAATATACTGTTAAAGAAAATTAAATTGCAGTATCAGTAAATATCTTAACAGTAGTCAGTAGAAATTTACTGGAAATGCAAACTAAGTTTCTTTATCGTTATAATTTAGTAGTAACTGCAATTTTTAACACCTTCAAAATATAATGCAGTGTGCACGTAAATACACTTAGTATTTGTACTTTTTCTCTTATATATCCAGTATACAGTGGATAAAGAAAAATAAAATCAATGTTAGTTATTGTTGTTTTTACTTAAACTTTGATTTTTGTCTTTACTTTATTGTTTGGACAAAAATCATTAGTTTATTTAAAATGTAAGTGAGAAGTTTCCTGAAGAGCTAAGTAAGCGGTAACGAAATGGCCATCGAAACGTGCTTTCACCTTCAATAGTCAATATCGGTGATTAAATTAATACGGTCGGGATAATTAGTACGAGTTTTTAAAGTTTAAATTTAAATTAATAAATATTCCCGTGTTTTAAAATTTTAACTTAAACTTATTTATATTCCGTTACTTATATGAGTATTTTTTTTTTTACTTTATTCAAAAATTTCATCCATCACACTTTTAACTTTTACATAGTCCTTATATAAATTAAACTTAAATATTTAAAAAGATTGAAAGAACAAATTTTTACTGTAGTGTTAGATTTAGGTATTAAATGGGTTAATATGTTATTCAATAAATTGTGGTTGTCTAGTTCAAGTTCAATGCAAATGTTAAACCTAACTAAGATAAAGAGTAAATATGAGAGTGAGAAAGAGAAAGAGAAAATTATAAAAAAACAACAACACGTCAAATGAGTATAACTAAAATGTTTTAGCACGTGACATAAATTGTTGAAATAGCAACCTACCTCAATAAAAAAGTTAAAAAACAAAATCAAAATAATGTTATTCGTATCCTTATATTATAACTACATGATGTTATCTAACAAAAAAAAGGGATTCTAAAGTATTCTAGCAGCTGTTAACATTTATTTCTTCTGTTAAACACAATTTCACCATACGTTTATTATTGGTAGCAACTGTTAGGCGGCAAAAGTCAGATTGCTTTTATATGTCAACGAAAACAGACGTTCAAAACGGTTGAATTTGTAGAGTGAAAATGAAATTAAAAATATAAACATACGCATACGCAAACACATAAACAAAAACTAAATTATTAAATTATAAGAATTATCAAAAAAAAAAAGTTAGTTTAAAATAATTTATTTTCATTCTTGTGTTTACAATATTGTTGTGTATATTTTTTACAAAAGTTTGGCAACAAATCACATTTTAAAAATATATTTTAAAATACAAATCAACAAAAAAAAATTTTATTGATAAGAAGAAATTTAATAAATATGTATTTTCCAAATAATGCCAGGGTGAGAAATAAAATTAATGCTCCTAAGGTTGAGAACTGAAATATTGTATTCAGATTATTATCACGGTAATGATTGACGATGTCCGTTACATGTTATATTTATATCTATATTTATATTTATATATTTTGCGAAAATTAAGGCAATATTTTTAATTTCAATAAAATAATAAATTTAAATAAATTAATTTAAAAATAAATTATTAGCAAATTCTGAGAATAGTGAAACATTTGTAAAATAATAAATTTATGAATTAAAAAGTGTGTAAAAACTACTTAAAATTTTATTTTCAAAACTCGAAATATTTATTCGTATTAAAATATAAATAAAACCGCAAACAGTTAAAAATTCAGTTTAGTTAAAAACAACGAACATAAGTTTTGGAAAAAAAATTCTATGAAAAGGTTAGAATTAGTTTTTTTCACATCCGTCGTAGACCAAAAGCTCAACCGTAAGGAGTTCAGAAATGAATAAGAAGTAATATTGTTTTAAAAATAAAAATTTAAACAATTTATAATAATAAAAAAAGTTATAATTTTATTATAGGCAGACAAATAATATTGCTAAATACAACCATAGTTATGTTTATGGTGTAATAATGATATACTTTACAACTAAATTGCAATCCACCTTTTGTCTTTAAATGCAGACTTAAAGAAATTTTCTAGAAATTGACTAATTTATTTAAGAAATATTAAGTTTTTAAGTTGAATTAAAAAAATTTTTTTTGTGATAATTTAACAATTTTTATAGTTAACATTTTGAAGTGATTTAAAAATTTTTGATTCCAAGAAGCAAATATTTTTTATGCAATATTTCAACTACAAACCATTAAAAAAAACAATATTTTCCAAATCAGTGACGAAATCTCATTTAACCAAAATTTATAAAGAGTGTTTATATAACAAGTGCAATTAAAATAAAAAGGTTTTTTCTTTCTTTTGTTTATAAAACTAAAGGTGCGGTTTGGTTTGTTAAATATTTGCCAAAAAAAAGCTTAACCACAATTTTAACAAATGCTTATTAAATTTTTCATACCAAATAACTTTACGAACGACGATTTCTTATATAATGAATGTTATATCTTTCCCCTTTATATTGAGTAGGATTTTATATTTCTTAATAAGTGTTTAGGAAGGATAAAACTTTGTTTTCTGTAATTGAGTAATTACATCTTTTTGGCCAAATATTTGACAAATCTAACAGTATCTTAAGTTTCATTTTAATATCTTAAATAATTAAAAAAACTTAATTATAATTCAAAGATAACTTAAAAAATTATTTTAATCATAATTACCAATTCTTCAGTTACGAAGTGAAAACAGTCAAAAGAGGATTTTCTTCAGTACCACTCCAAATGCAAGTCCAGCTTACACTTGACTGATTTATTAAAATATTTAATAAAACATATCTTTTATCGGTTTCAGTTCTGGCTCCAACTTGATTCATGTCACAGGCCCTTAAAATCTCCTATTTGCTCGCAATATTTAATAATCAGGTTTACAGAGATTTGTTTTTACAATCGAATTTGTGGCCAATCGAATTTTTTTTTATCTGAATTTCGGTTAAAACGACTGAATGAATATAGTACCCATAACTATTTTAAAAAATGACTCGAGAAAGAAGAAAATATTATTGTGAATTATATATAAAAACTTTATTTAAGATATAATTTCAACGAATATTCATAAGAATATAAGAAATAACATATGATGAACACCTCAGCACTACTTCTTCCTTTTGTTTTTTTTTTTCCAAACTTCTCCCGTTTTTTTTCCATCTGGAAATATTATACGTTTTGGCAATGTAAACTAAACAAAACCCTTTAAAATTATTATTTGAATATTATTTTTCACTCAATTTGGACCTACCTTTTAAAAAAACTTGGCTAATTTTCTGTCAGTTTCACCAGTTCCTTGTGTTTCTTCTTGTTCTTCCTTCTTGTTCTTGTGGTTCTTGCGGCCGACTGTTAATAACAAAGACTGATTCTTTTGTTATTAATAAAGAACTTATCTCAAGATTATAGATTGTTAGGAATAAACATTAAATAATGTTATTAGTGGTTAAATTTATTTAATTTCAAACGATTTCTTACTAATCTGTTTTCTGTGTGTAGATAATTATACTTTATTTTTTAGCAGAGGGTTTCTGTTATATTGACATTGCCTTCGATATTATTTTTACAACAGCCTTTTTAAACGAACGAGTAAATTTTGTTTTACTGTTCAGCAGTATATATGTTGCTTGAAGAACAAAATTGTTATCAAAGATTTTTTAGGGAGATTGAGATTGAATTATTTTTTCAATTTTTGTTTTTCGAAAGTAAAAGATTTAACCAGCCTTATTTAACTTGCAATTAAAGCAATATCAAACTGCTTCTGTTTGTTATAAAATTTGTTACAAAAATCTCGCTTGAATCTGGTTTGTGTAGAAAGATATATTTAGTTCACTATTGCTAACGATTTTTTTTCTGATATCAAACGGCTTCTGTTTGAGATAAAATTTTTTACAAAAATCTCGCTTGAAGCTGATTTGTGTAGAAAGATATTGGTTACGTTTTTTTCTAATAATTTTTTACACATGTGTTTTAGCTTAAAGAATTAAGCTTCACATAGCAAACTATTTTCGTTGTTAAACTATGAAAAAATTTTAAGCACATAAAATGAAACCATAGGAGCTTCTTGGTAATTGTTAATTTAGAAGAAGAAATTACCCAACAATAGATTGTTTTGAGTAAAAAAATCCAATTAATTCCACTAAGAGCTGTTCGTTCTTGGTTTGGGCCTTATTTATGCAGTGACATTTTATTTCTTCTTTTTTATCATCCCTACTTAAGTTTTCCAAAATAATGTTGTTTACAATAAAATATCTGTTTAAGATGAAGAGGTCATTTGTTCCTCTTGCTTATTCTTTGTTACGGTGATGACCCAAGTACAGATGAGCCAAAAAATTAGACCAAGAAACTCAGTTATAAAATTTTAATAAAACGTTAAAAGTTTTAGTAAAAGATAAATGAGAAAATGACACAAACACTATAGAATAATTTTTTGTGTCCATTATTTCAAGGGTAGAAGAAAAAAAGCTGATTTTGGAAAACCATAAGGAGTACGTGTTTTTGTGTGTGCTTATGACAGGTAGTGCTGTATCAGTGTTTATTTCTTTTATATTTCTAAAATTCAGGTAGTCCTTTAAGCATTTACAATTTAAAATTAAAATTTATGTTTAATCAGCAAAAGCTATTAATACATTTTAATAACAAATTTAAGTATTAGAATACGTATCGTCCGTCGTCTTAGATAACAAGGATTCTTTTTACCTTCATACAACAAAAGAAAGATATTCTAGCAACCAACTTAAAAAGCACCCACCCAATTTTTTCTACAATAAAGGCTTTAAAAACAGCTTTAAGGAATAATATTAAGACAGAACAATTTTGATGGCTTGATTTTGGTAATATTTTTTAAGATTTTTTTTAACAATTGTTTTTTAAAATTCTGCTAAGGCTTATTTTTAAAATTAAAAAAAAGAAAAATATAGTCCTTTTTATCCTAAAGCCAGTGTTGTGAATGTAACGTCATAGTCTTACAAATATTTTTATTTTTGAAATGTGATAGAATGACAAGTTAAATTTAAGCGGTTTTAAAAATGAATATGAGGAATGTGGCTTTACCTATTAAATTATTATATGCAAACGCTTTTGTGGTCTAGTACGCTGAGGCTATAAATTAACACACGGTTTTGTTGCTAAGTCGTTTTAAAAAGAAGTACAACTTAATATTCACAGGGCCTTATTTTTACTTAACCCAGAGAGTAACAAGTGCGAAACCCACCGAGTGTAAATCAAACACCTACGGATTTTTCTTATTCTTATCTCATTTTTCAAACAATTTTTACCGATTAAAAATATACATTCTTTTGCCTGCTAGCTGGTGAAAATTATAAACTTTGCAGGTAAAGAGATAACAAGTAAGTAGTAAAACGCACTCTCTAATACTGAATCATTCAATAATGTAAAATTATATGTTTTAATCATGTAGGAACTGATATCACTAAGCGAGTCAAAGTATGCGTGAGGAATTGTACTTTTAAAAGTTGAATTTGCTAATAAATTTCATATTATTGAACAGAAAACTTAATTAATTTTTGCTACGGTTTCATAAGGGTTTTAAGTTACCTTAACACTAAAGTAAATATCAATCTTTATTGCAGTAACAATCCATCTATTACGACCGAAATATAAATTAAAATTGCATCCTTAACAAGAGGCCGTTTTGGTGTATTTATGGTCAGCGAAAATTCGAAGCATTAATAAAAAAATTCGAAACAAATTTCTTGCTTTTCTTGAACTTTTACTTTTTGTATTTTTGTTATACTTTAGTAATCAATAAGTTGAAATTCTTTTCATGGGAAATTTGAATTTTTACAACTTACTTAATTGTTAATTTTTGTTTTATAATAATAAAAAAAAGCTTATTTTTCGTAATCCAATAAAACCAATAGTTTGTGCTCAATTTTCTAAAAAAAAGTAAAGCACAACTATTTTGATATTTTAATAGAGTTTGTTTTTTAATATTATTTATTATCTTCTAATAAGATACTTAAAAATTCAACTAAATTTATAAAAATATTTTTTAAGAGCTTAATAGCAGGCAACAAAATGTTTATGTTATTCTTACACCATCTGTTGAGAAGATAACGAAAATCTCGTTAATAAAAAATTTTAATAAATGTAAATAATTATATTTCTTGCATATAATTTATATGCATTGATTAAGCCTGAAATATTGCAGGATTATTATTCAGTTTTCTTCGTAAATAAAATAAATAACAAACAAAAATTTTGTGGCGGTTAAGCGGAAATCCAAGTACATATATCATTTTTTTAATATCTTTCCTTTGGACGAGGAGAAATATAAATATTTTTTAATTTCTTTTTCTAGTTATCTTGGCTTACAATTAATTGATTGTTTCTTTCACAAAAATTAAAGGTCTGATAAAAAACTTTGTTTCGTTTGCATAATATAAAAATATACAATTTATATTTCAATAATTGACTTTTTATGGCCGTATTTAGGCTAAAAATGAATTATAATAGACGATTTCAGAAATATAACTAAGTGCACCTATGTGTAAGATTGAATTCCCAAAGTCTTCTAAACCAGTTTTTAGACAGACATCCCCTAAATTTAAATTGACTTAAATGTTAAAAAAGAAATCGTATAAATAAATTAAAAAATTTTCATAATCATAAAGGTAAATAGGGAATTAATATTTTGCAAAACGCGTAATATTTTAAAATTTTAACTCTGAGAACAAAGTGAAATTTAATTTGACGTAGAAACGACCTAACTTTGTCTAATATTTGAATATTAATTACAGTATTTATATATAAATATTTTTTCTTTATGGTTTTTAATTATATTGAAGATCAAATTCTTTTTTTCTTTTTTCTTTTTGCTTTATCTTTGATTGCTATGAATTTTACATGTAAAAAATATTTTTTACATTATTTTGTTAATTTGTTTCTATATGGAATTCTTTAGTTCCTAGTATCTACTCTTTTCTGTTTTCATTGGAAAACAACCACATATATTTATAGATAAGTTTTCTATTTAAATAAACAATTTTAAAAATATAAATATAAATGAAATATTTTGTAACAAAATATAACACTTAGTTTACATTTATACTAATTAAGCCTCTATTTTTTCTCTATTAGGCTTCATTTCAACTAATATTTCAAAAGAAAAATCAGACAATGATTGCCGCCTTGGACTATTGACGATCCCTGAAAAATTAAACAGTCGTTCAACAGGAGCTAAAGACATTGCGCGTTAAAAAACTCAAATGCCTCAGGCTTCAACATGAAATATGATTGGAACCTTTCTCTTAACCATTTTTAAAATAACATATGATAATTGTTGCAGCTCCTGGGATCTTCACTTTATTAGTTTTTTAACGCACAATGTCTTCAGCTCCTGTTGAACGACTGTTTTATTTTGCAGGGATCGTCAATAGTCCAAGGCGGCAATCATTGTCTGATTTTTCTTTTGAAATATTAGTTGTAATGAAGCCTAATAGAGAAAAAATTGTAAATAAAATATTTTTTGTACCATATTCCATGTAACAGCCTAGTTATAATCCAAATCACCTAAGAATCCTTAAACTCTTTAAGGCAAACATCTAAAAATTTGCAAGACAACAACTGTTAAATTTTTTTTTACAATAAACCAACTTGTGTTAAATCTCAGCCAATCAATTTAAAAGCTTCAATATGATAAATAGTTTCAAATGAAACACATGTTGAAATGTTATAGATATGCATGACAAAATTTGCCTTAAAACATTTGAGATTTTGGAAAAATAATTAAAAGAATATTTAAAATAATTAAGAGAACTAAGCGATTGTTTATACGAAAAACTTTTCATTAATTAGTAAGTAGTGCCTTAAACACACAACTATTCTCTAGTGAAATCAATGACAAAATAGAAATTTCTGCTTAAGAGAAATATTTATTATCCAATCAAATATAAATGAACAATTCAAGTAAAAGCAGAAGATTCCTTAAAATAACTCACAACATTTCTAAACAAAGTATTATTAGGCTTTTGAAATTTATTTTTGAAATCAAGTTAAAATTGTACATCCGTTGTTAACTTAGTTCGAATAAAAGGGTGGAAATTTATAATTAAAAATGTTCGATTTGGGTTTTAAGTTAAAACTAAGTATTTTTTGTAAAAGTATTTCTATTTTAGAATTCAAACATTTTTACAATAAATTAAATATTTTTTTTTTTATTTGTTTAGAACTCTTTCTCCTGTTTCTATGAATTATTTAAAGATGTGAATTTTTATGCTTAAATTGTCTTACAAGTGATAAGCACAAAATTTAAAGGAATGTGAATTACTTTCTTTTTTTAGAACAGAAAGGAAAAGCCAAGGTACATAAATGTTCATACTTATATTTAAATAAAATTCAACAAAATGAGAGATAGTTGTAAAAAAAAGAAATTAAAAATGTGACTTTATCTGAATTTAAATGTAAGGAAATGAATGCGAATTTTCTTTAGTAAATAGTGTATAAAATGCGTCTTTCAAATATTGATTTTATATGTAACTTTTACAAAGAAAAATTTTAAAGAGTAAAAACAATTTTTTCGTTATTATTATAGTGTTTTTTATTATGTGTGTAATTTTATTACCAGGCGATTTCAAATTTTACACTGAATATATATGAATTTTGAAGGCAAAAACTGCCTAAATTTACCACTAGTATCACCAGTGATTAGCCTTGCACATGTTCGAATTAGCAAAAAAATACGTTGCGCATAAACAAAGCTCTTTGACAGTTGACTTTGTATTTATACTTTAAATTTACGGTCTTAGCTTTAGCTTTTCGTAGCAGATGGCAGTCATATTTATTTTGCTTTTAGATAAAAACGTTTGCTGTCATCTGTATCAACACTATTTTTTTATAACAATTTTCGCTATTTGAACAGTGCAAATACCGATACCAAAGTTATAAATCTAAACGCCTATATGCACAAAACAACAAATTTTTTATACCTTATATAAGAAAATTTAATTACTAAAAATTTGCACATAACAGAAGTAAAAGATGAAAGCAGATAGATGGCAAAATTTAATTTGATTTACTCATTAACCTAGATTTCATAGGGAATTAACAACTTTCGCTGTGCTTTGCTACCCAAATGTCAATAACCATACCGCGACATATGTACCAATCTAGCCAGTTTTTTTATTTGATTATGCACACTAATATGAAAGTTGCTTGTATGAAATTTTAAGACCCCTTCCCCTACAGTTCTTTAGATAAATGAAAGCAACTCTTTACATTTTATGGGTGGTACTACGTTCACTGTCCCACACCATGATGTATGCATATTAATAAGAATGCTTCTGGTTCAAAAATTCAGGGCTTTACGTGTTATAGTTCTTAAGATATAAGATTATAATTTTCATACCATTTCCATTGAGACAATTTTTTCAGCTATGTACACTTACCACAGAATTACTTGCGAAAAATTTCTAGACTGTTCTTATAGTTCTCTAATTAAACGGTAATAATTATTACTTTGTATTGGAGATACCACGCTCGTTATTCGAATTCATTAACTTGGAATAGAAGTTACTAAGTAATACGATGATAAATGTTTACTTTCTATGCGAAGTGGCACTCCCACGTGAAAAATCAACAAAAAATTTAGGGCTAAACGTGTTATATATTTAACAAGAAATTGTATTAGTTTTATAATAACTTATTTCTCTTTTACTCAGGTATTTCATACAGTTACTAATAACACCCATCCCTCAATTTTTTAATTTATTAAGTAAGTGATTAATTGTTTATTCTCTATATATTTCTTTAATTACAATAGCGCTTAACATTATTATTATTTTGACTACAAAATAAAAAACTGTAATTAATTAAGTTGATGGCTGCTTTTAAATAAAATATTTTCATAATATATAAGTACATAAAAGAATATAATTAAAAATTATCAACGGATATAGAAAAGAAAAACATGCACAACAGCAGTTTTGTTTAATTGATTTTTATTCCAAGAAAATTATTCTTGTTCCACATATAAATACAGACGTTTTATTCACACTCTTTTATTACAATTTTATGGATTTGAACGCTTTTAGTAAATTAAAATGATATATTAAAATGAATCAAGGCTTTAGTTTAGGTTTTTAAATTATTTATTTTCTGATTTTCATAAACTTTTATGGACTAATTTTTTTTTTAATTCCAACTGTTTCATTGTTTATGTATTGTTGTCTTTTTTTGTATTTATATTATTTCCATATTATAGTACGCCGCTTATTGTAGCAATTTATCATGATTTATGTGTAAGTTTATTGAGAGTCAACTTAATATCACTTGATATGAATTATATTACTTTATTTTAATTTAAAACAATTGTGAAAAATGGCAGATTTTTTAGTAAATTTTTATTATTATCTAATATTTCTATTATTATTATTATCTTAAACACTTTACAACAGATTCGATGAGCAATGTTCACTAAGAAAGGCATGATTAAGAGCAATGAGGATTAATTAGTATAAATGTAAATTAAGTGTTATATGTTGTTAAAAAATATTTCATTTATATTTATACTTTTAAAATTGTTTATTAAAAAAGAAAACTTATCTATAAATATTCGCGGTTGTTTTCCTACGAAAACAGAAGAAAAGTAGATACTAGGAACTAAAGAATTCCATATAAAATGAGTTCTAACGCATAACAACGGGCAATACCAACGATGATCCCAGGTGCTCTTCAATTATTTCCGGAGGCTTTGGGCACTTGCACTTCAAATGTCTAAAAAAATTAACATCGAAGTCATTTTCACAAGTACAAAACTTACACTTTTGCATTAAAATTAAGTTGTCGTTATTATTTGAGTTGGAATGTAATAGATCTTTAATTTTAACCTTTTTTTAATTTTGACAATTTCTAATAATTTCAACGATTTTTAATATATTTGACGAATTTTTTAAATTTAAAAATTTTTTTCTCTTTTGCAATTTTAACGATTATTTTTTTTTTAACGCAAAAGAATGCGTTTTGTTGTGCGACTTACCATCTTATGTTGGATATACATTGGCCGCTCAGTTTTTTAAATTTTATCGAAAAATATATTTGTGATAGTATTGCCATACTTTCGACAAATAAAAAAATAATAACAAAAACAATGAAAAGTAATCTTTGAAAGTAGACGAATTATTTTTTGATTAATTTTGAAAGGGATGTGAGATAATTATATGTCTGGCGAAGTTACTACAACAAGTTATTTTTACATGAGCATTTTTAATAGTGTGACAAAAATAGAAGGTTGCAAGTAATTTAAATAAAACAAAGTTCTTAAAATTGTGGAATTAAAACATTAAAAACAAAAGATTTTTAAAGAATCACAACTTTAAAACTAATTACACTAAAATCAAAAAATAATTTTGAGGCCAGCGATGGGATGGTGAATTTACATGGCAGGCTACAGCCACCATGCCATCGATTTGTACATAGTGCTTCAGTTTCAAAAAACGCCACTCAAATTCTCCAAGATGTATCACACTAGGCTCACCCCGTCGAACTTAAGTACCCAACCAGGTCTCTACTTATTTAGAATAGTTGGGCATTTACAGGTTAAGTGGAAAAGGATTTTTCCTGGCAGTACTCGAAAGCCTACTAGCGTGAATGCAAATTACCTAGTGACCCATTATTGCCATCATCAGTATAGAGAAGTCCCTTCTATTTATATTTATTTTTGACATAAAAAGCTTCAGCTAAAAAAGCGTATGAAAGTACTTTTGCACGTTAAACCCTAAAGTAACGGGTGTATTTCTTTTTCGGTATATTAAAAGTGACATAGGTGTTGAGAAGATCTGATGGAAAAAGTACATCTTGCAGTGTTTAAAAAAGTTGTACTCTTATGCACAGACGTTCGACGGAAAATAGCGCTTCATCTGTAATAATGGGTGGTACAAATTTAAAGGAATTGGAACTTTAATTTTTTTCGCGTGAAAATTTATTTTGATGTTCGATGAACTAAACACATTCTACATTTTGCCTACAGTGGAATAAAACTCTTTTGTATGAGCCGGTGCTTCAAACTCCGTTCGACATTTTTACAAGAAAGGGCTAAAAGCCTCATAAGTGACAGTAGGGTAACTACTCTCTCTATTCACTCTCTTGAACATTGACAACGCAAAGGAAATTAAAGTAGATAAAATATCCGTTGATTTTACGATATTTTGGATATATATAGAACTTAATTAAAGTGTTTTAGGGACACAGAAGCTGATTTTTCAAACTGCATAAAGGTGCCTAAATTTAGAAAAATCCTATTAAAGTTGAAGGAATTTGTTGTCATACCTTTCGGTGAAGACCGTCGTCACTGGCTGTTTATTTAGTACGATTGGCGAGCGCTTTCGATGTAAAAACATCATTTTCAAGCCGCGTTTTGATTAGTACTGGTTGGATAGTGTAACGTGTTTGTTGCGTAGATAGTGGTGGGTACAGGTAGTTTTGCCCGTTAGGATGGTGTCTATTTAAAAACGGTATTATGCAGGTAGATTGCCTGATATCTGTCATCTTTATTGAAGGTATATAATTTTAATATTTCTGTCTTTTATTATTAGGTAGGTAAGTGTGACCATCTGTGGGTGTTTTGCGTTTGTAAGTTTGTTTTAATAGCTTAAGTGGTGAAGGAATTTAGTTAAATGTTACTTATTTACACTTTGATAAAAATTTTATGTGAGCAAAAATTTTAGTGAAGAAGTTGAAAACTTAAAATCGGCTCGTTTATGTTTTCATGTCAGTTTACTTATGGAGAAAAAAAGTATAAAGCAAAAAAAAAAAAAATAGTGAAGGCATAATTTTTAAAAAAGTAGAGCACGGGACAGCAAGAGAGTCTGATATTTCAATCATTTAAATGCATCTCCAGCCAATATTTAGATTTTCTGTCAGGTAGCCGCATCTCCGATTAATATATTTCAAAACTTATTGAGGGCAGCGTAGGTACAAAAGACTTTTCTCTTTGCGATGATTGTGATACATTTTTTTACGGCTATTTCAGCATTCTAATGAATACGTTTTAATACTGTTTTTAGATTTTATTCGCAAATAAGTTCTCTGAAAAAGAAGACTAAATGAATTGTTGTGGTTAATTTCCTTTTGTTTATTATTATTTTCGATGCTGAATAAATGGACTTACTTCTGTCGCAAGTTTATTTCTTATTTTAATCGCTGAGTAATCAATAGCTTCAAAAGTCAGGAGGCTTGAGTTTCATATTCTTTTTAAGTCTGTTTTCCTCTGAGAATTTAAAAACCCTGACTCACTTTCATTACAAAAAGCATAAATAAAGTTAATTGAAGGGTTTTCTTTATTTTTTCAATACTTCCAATACTAATTTATTTTAAGCTCCCCTTTTCAGATGTATTAATAAGTAAATCTTTTGCATAAATATTATGTTAACCCTTTGACCGCATTCGACGTGTCAGAACGTCATGCTTTAATTTGGCCATAGTCACACATGACGTTCTGATACGTTGTTAAATATGAGACAATATTTAACATGTTCATTCTTGTTTATTTCAAAGTAATTTGTATCAGTTGCAACGGAAAAAATAACTTCATTCTCAAATTGTAACTTGTGCTATACTGACCCATAATGTCGAAAATTAGCGACATATATTTTGAAGTGATAGCGAGAGTTTAATTGAAAAAAGATATTTAGGTCAATCTGACGAAGAAATTTTTAGTGATTATAGTGTCTTTCAAAGTGAAGATGCTGAAAACTATAGCCATAGTGATGATGATAGTGAGATAAAATTAGGATCCAAAAGGCGTACAAGATGCTTAACAAGCAGTGATAGTGAATCTTCGCCTGAAGAATTACAAATTACGCTATACAAAATGAATAAAATTATTCGAATAAATGAATTAAAATTTATTGTATTCTGGCTTTGGATCATTTATTAATTTGATTGATAACTTGTCTTATACATTTATTTTTGCAGTTTTGTATCAATCATCGAATGATCACGAATGCAAGTTTTGCTTTTGTCTGTCATTCTTTTTTTTTTACCCATAATACTAACCAACAAAAAATTAGACGTTACCTTAAAAAGTAAATTTTACATTACATTCATTACATTTGTTCGCAAATAAAGGAAGTAGTAACTTAACTAGTTCTTCAAGTTAAAAAATAATATCCCTAAAATGCGTACTTATAAAAATTATAATTTTCCGTAAAAATAATGGAATCAATTCCAAATAATCGATTATAAAAGTCTAATGCCTTGTTAAAATTATTAGGTTGGTAATCTAGTTGAGAAGTCATTCCGCAATAATGCCTAATTCTACGCTCGATTATATGTTCCAGTATCATATTAACTGTTGTAAAGTTAGGTATGAATAAACATGCGCGGTGCCTTGCGTTTTTGTTAATTTTTAAGTTTTTTCCCATTCAGGATTTGTACCATAACAATTTAAAATGAATTAAAAATTATTGTTTTCTTGCTTACGTTCATTTAGTAATTACATTTCTAAAAATCTTTAGAAATCTGTCGCACGCAGTTTTATAGATAATGCAGGACGACTAAAGCTTTGTTGGTTTAGACTTGGGGGTCTAACATGGCTGCGAAGGTTGACGTTTCATCATCGCCTTCATCCCTCCGATTACTACCGGACAAATTGTTACATAAACGGAGGTATTGCTGAGGCTTTACTTGTTTCTCTGATCTTAATTTTTTTAAGGAGCAACTGCATTTAATCTTTAAAAATTTAAATTCAGTTTTGGGCAAAGTCAAATTTGATTATTTTTTTAACCAAATTTTATATGTTCGCTTATAGTCATACCATTTAAGCTTACTATAGAATAATTTTGTTTTTATTAAAAATATTTTATGGTTTTAAAAACGATTTTCGGATATTTTTTTTAATTTTTTTGTGCTTATAATTGTTGCAAAAATTATTGATTTTTAAACAACAATATTTGACATTTTCTGAGTACTAACCATGTTATAATGAAATGTTAATTAAAACTTGTCTATCGTTAAAAAATTATTATAATAAACAACTATAGTTTGCTCAATGCAACTATATATATTGTTACAGAGAACGTAATATGGTTATTGGGACCACAACACAGCAATAGATCTTGAAATAAATGAAAGTTCGGTCTTTAATAATCATAAAAGTAGAACGACTTATCATATCCAACTGCCGTAGATTTAGTACTCATTCTTTAGCAAAAGATATTAGTCGATAGGTTAGTCTATTTAAAAAAAAATTAAAAAGACACTCTCGTTCTTATTTTTTCTGTATTTGCTTGTTTTACCGGAAAGATTAATGATAACTTAACAGCTTAAACACGAAATAGAATGAGGTAATGAAAATACATAAATGAAAAATTAAAATTTTTCATCAGTTTTGATAATTTGTAATGGAAACTTGGTTATTTAATACATTCGCAACAATTTTAATATACAAAATATTTCTTTGTAAAATATAAATAATTTTTAAATATAATTTATCAATGTCATGATTCTGTCCTTATTGCATAACTGAAAAGAATTATTCCACAATCACAAAATTGTTCAACATTCGCTGTATCGTTTCACCTCTTTTTTGTTTAAAACAATATATGAAACATATATTTTTCAGTCCGATATATGACTTATTATAATATTTTTTAACCTTTTTAAGAAAGGAGAAGGTTGTCAATACTTCCGTATTTTTTTTATATATGTGCCATCAGAACCGATTTTGGAAATAATTTTTCTTATAATTTAAGGTGAAGCTTAGAGATTCCTCCTATTATTAAAAATTTAAGGGTGTCCCTATATAGCACAAATAATTCTTTTATGTATATTCAGCCATAACGGATACCTATATGAAAATTTACAAACTTGGTAGCCTTATTGCTCAAAATAGCAGAAAGGAATAAAACCATAATTTTAAAAAGAAGAGGGTGTCCTTAATGATATAATTTTATTTTAAAGGCTCTATATTTACATTAAAATACTTGGAAATTTAACAGAATATGAACTATTTATACTATAACAACAAAAATAAAATTTTATATTAAAGGGTTTCCCTTGTATAATTCTATTACTGATATTGCGTTATCTTTTACAGCCTTTAGAGAGAGTTAAATTTTTAGAAAACGTAAATTGTTAAGACAGCTGTAACCGTCATATAAAATTTTATTATTGAAACTCAAAGGGTGTTTCCATATATTATTTATCATTTGAACTACTATGGAGAGAGAGAGAGAGAGAGAGACAGTTGTAATTTTTACAGAAGTTAGCTATAACAAAAATACATTATTTAAACTTTGAAATGAAAATTCGTTTCCGTAGGCACTGTTTAGATTTTTTTCAATTATTTTAGCATAATTTTATTCAATTATTACGACGATTTACGTTGCTAATTAAATTATTTAAAAATCAGGTATGGTGGTCAGTTTTACTAGTGTGTATTCATAGAAATTGAATGTTTTTTTTAATTAAGCTTTTTTAAATTTTAAAATCATTATTAAATTTTTTTTATAATAATTACAATTTTGAATACGGCTAAAGCTCAGGCAGTCTCTTAATTTATTAAAAAAGAAATTTTATTTACAATGTCAACTGTTTGTGTTGCATAAATATTAGTTAAAATATAGAATATTACCAATCATGTAGTTGTAACATGAATACTGTCTTTATTTTAAAGTACATAATTGAAATTTGTGATGAAAAAAATTATTACAAAAAAGTTACTTTTAATGCTGACCTCATGTATGTTTATTTATTTACAACATTTATGTATGTATTTAATACTTCCTTGATAAAAAAAAGTTCCTTTGCTTTGCTTTTATGTTTTTATGAAAAATTATAATTTATAGTGCTGCTATATTAACAGCATTACATATTTGCGGTTTTCTTTGTTTAATATTTTTGAAACGTCAAAATATTTTTTTAGTAACTGATGTTTTGTCCTATAAAAATATTTTATCTATTAATTATGTTAAATACACCCTTTTATGGAAGAAAGGGAAATAAAATACATCGATGTAAATTAAAAGAAATTTTTATGACAGCAAAACTCATAATAAAAATTAATATTAATAGCGGTCATTTTTATTAATATTTTTACTTAAAATCTTCACAAGAAATCAATTAAGGCATTTTGGCATTAATCTTAGAAATTTTTAAATAGCATTAGGATAAACGTGGCAATATAATGAATAGAAGGGAGCGACATTTTATGCGACAACTATTGCGTTGTCTTAATATACAAATTCCAAAGTTATATTTCTTCTAGTCTTGTTTTATAAATAAACTTTGTATTTACGTTATTTTCTTAAGAACATGTAAATGCGAAGTTTGCTATAAAAAATAAACCTTTTGTTATTTGTTATATTTGCAAATTACGTTGTCATATTGATCTATTGTTTATGTCAGTTTGCTTTTTCTTTTTCTTTCGTAATATATATTGCTTAATATAAACATAAATAAAATAAAACATTAATTTCTTTACTGTAATCTTGCTAATGACCAAAATATTCCTAAATCATGATTTTCACTTTTTGTAAGAAAACAGCATTAAGGAAGTTAAAATCATAGACTAATGTATTTTAACTGAAAAATTAAGGATTAAAGTTGAGGTGATGAAATTCAAACATTTTTTAAATAAAACAATACATAAATAAAGACAAATGTTTTTTTTTCACAGTAGGTGGTGAAATATATTTTACTTTGCTGAAAATATCATTTGCGGCTTTGGTGATTTTTGGCTGTTGAGTGGTAGTTTCCGACCTTGTTTCGTAATACTGAGGCAACATAATTGTTTCTCTTAGTCTGAGATAACCTAGGATATTTAAGTAATTTACGTATACTAAATGTTTAGAGGCATAATTTATTTTTCATCCGTTTTTAGCAATTACCATGAAGAAACAATACAACAAAATTTGTTATAATTTTATCCTCGTCTTTTGAAAATTAAAAAAAAATCAAAATTTCTCTTAAAAAAAATTAAATTATGGCTTAAAAATAAAAATTTTCAATTCTTTAAAAAGTCTTAAATAGTAAGAACGTTTTAATATTTATTTCATAAAAAAACTTGCAGGTATATTTTTGTAATACTCATTTCGTAAAAACGCGTTCACGGTGCAGAAGCCATTTCAATTATTTGACTTAAGTTTTTTCTGTGTGTTTTTTTATATTATTTCCACATTTTTTTATTTTTCTTGCTCTGTTTGGTTCTATTTGCAGTATTGCCTAAGTTTTCGTAGCTTAGCTTGCGTGCACATCTGTTAATCTTTACTTCACATATATAACGCTTTTATCCGTCTGACATTTTGCAGCGTCACTTAGTTCTTCCTGTGTTGACTCAGGTTCTAGTTTTTTTTTTCAATTATAGTTTTTTTTTATCGTATAACTATTTATGAACGCTTATTTCTAATTTTAGATTTAGGTGGTTTCACGTTTTAATATTTATTACAAGTATTGGGATTTTTGTGATTTTTTATAATGCAGAAGGAGGTGTGTGGCGTTGATTAGTAGTGCGGATTCACAAAGGAGGCATAAAATGGGCATTCAGGAATGACTTAAACTAATTAACATAAAGAAAAGATTTATATTTATGGCATATAACTAAATTATTAAAAGGTTAATCTAATTATTTTCCTTTTAACGATAAAAATTAAGTTTTAAAAACTTAAAATAATTAAAGATTAATAAGACGATAAAACAAGCACGGTTTGGTTTTAAACTTCAGAACTTATTTAATATTGAAACCTAAGGGTGTTATTTAATTTATTATTTTATTCAAATAAAATTGCAAATATTGTGATCAAAAGAAAAATGCAATAAAGTATTTTGTTTGTTTAAAGCTTTAAACTAGTAAAACGATGAAAAAATAGATTAGAACTATTTTATGTATAACAACAACTGAAAGTAGTGAAATCACCGGTCCCAATTTGATGCAGTGTTGAATATGCAGTCATGAAAAACGTGGTCAATCCTTTTTATCCCGCTTTTTTAATTAAAGTCTTGTTTTTTTTGGTAATTATAGAATTCAAAAAACCTTCCATGATTTTGTGTAAAAATCTTTCCTTTGTTTAGACAGGAGCCGAGTTTAATTTAATATTCATTCTGGTAAAACTTATTTGCGTTTGCGTTAAAAAAAAAACTGCGAATAATGTATAAAAGTATTCTAATTATTCTTTAAGAATAAGATTTTTAATAGTTTTTAAAATAGAAGGTAATAATAATTCCTTTTAAGTCCTCTTAGGTATAAAGTCTTCTTGCTTAGGTCTTTAAGTCTTCTTAAAAAAAATTATGAAAAATTTATAAAAATATTTTTAATTTCGTAATAAATTTAATAAATAATAATTTATAAACTTAAGCCAAGTTAAAAGTAATTGTTAGTTTATAATATATTTTATTCAAAAATTAATGTAGAATTATTTTTCTACTTCGTGTCAGTAGAAAAATAATTCAGTAAAAAAATACAAACAAAAATAGATATTAATTGTAGCACACAATGAGGTTAATATTAAAATAACTAATAATAAATTCTATCCTCTTTTTTTACTCATATAACAGGGATACCAAAAGTGTCATAAATTACAGCAAATAAAAATATTTAATTTTGTAAGCTTTGAAGTATGAGAAAGGATGCTTATTGTATGGAGAGCCCTTGTTTCAGTGTTTTCTTGTTTTAATTTAACGTCTGATTTAATATCAGGTATGAATATTAAATCAGGCGTACGATGCAACATATTTTTATACTAATTTACTTGTACTAAACAAATGCTTAAAAATGGATCATTTCATGGGGTTGCTTTAAATTAGAAGATGTTAAGGTACATTTATTAAATAAGTAATTCCCAATTATTTCATTATGATTATAATCACCAAGTACACAAAGGTTTTCTTCCCCGAAAGTAGTTAAAAGATGAACAAAATTATTAACATGGGTAGCTTAGATGGAGTTATCACTTTTAGAAGAGATCTAAGAAACGCATATGAACAATTTTTTTAATTAACACGTACATGAAGTTGATTAAAAATAGGTTTTGAATAAAACAAATTTATTCAAAAACATTAATTGACCATCTGACAGCTATAAAAACGCCACCACCACGACACTTCTGAGTGTTTTTAAAATTTCGATCCTTACGAAATATCCGATACGGTTTTAAATCACAAAATTCAGCATCGAATATGTCAGGTTTTAGCGAAGTTTCAATAATAACAATTACATGATAATTAGCTTGTGTAGTAAATTTAAAAACATTACCAAGTTTAGTGCGGATTCCAGAAGCATTCTGGAAGAAAATGTTTAAATTGCCTTTACATTTAACATTATAAGAAGGCCGTAACCAGTTTTTATTTAGTAGCATTATTAATAGGCGCTGCCTTTTGAAAAAAACTTTAAGGGGCGACTGCGTATATTTGATGGCCAAACAGAAAGTTTAAAGTTGCATTGCATTAAGGCGCAAAAATATCAAGTTTATACTTCAGGAAATTTAAGTTTTCTAATAGAGTGTCTTTTCTTAACAATTTATAGCAAGATATATGAGATTTGCAAATATTCAATTGCTTTTCCACATATGTAACATTAATAATTGGCCTTATTAAGTACAAGATAATATGGTATATATGAGGCAATAATACATAGTAAATAAACTACATATAAATAAGCAATAACAAAATTTTTAGCAAAAAAAGAAAGCAATAACTTTTAATTGCAATATGCTATAAAATATAAAAGAAATGAATAAATAAATGATCTTTAACCATCACATCACCACCATAACGACCAAACTTGCACATTGATATCATTTGTTTTAAAAAAAATCAAGATGATACAAAAAAGCATGTTCAAACATTCGAACATAAATCAATAATACATTGGTCATTCTTGTTCAAATACCCATTTTAATTTTATATATTTAATCGTCGACCAACAAAATTAGAACTTGAAGGTCCTCAAAGATTGGCACAAAACCAACAATGCAACTTTAATGACAATTTCTTAAAATTCAAAAAAATGCTCATATCATTCCTGCTGATAGTAAAGAAAGATTTTCCAAAATTGCCTTAAGATTTAAAGGAAGAAGCAAGTGAAAATAAAATTTGTCATTTATATAAAACATCAGCAAGAATAAAAATCTAAAAATAATAATACTTGAACATAACATCATTAACAGCAAAGAAAAATAGATTTTTATTTGACAGACAAATTTATGGCCAAAATGGAAAAAACAAGACACACAAAAGGACACATAAAGCCCACAGTTTCCGTAGGTTTTTTATTTATTAGTATTCAAAATTAGAATTGAACGTGCCATAACCATAACCAGCTTTTCAAAATTAAATTTATGGAACTGTAATCGATTATTAGTGACATAACATAACTAACAGAGAAAATCATTTCGGCAGATATCGATTCAATTTAGATTTTTATCGAAAACAATATACAGTTAAATATTGAGTTAAGATTTAATTTTATAATTTAAGGGTTCCACACAAAAAGTGTGAAAATATATCCTTATTGCTTGCCTTACAATGTCCATCCGTCTGTCACAGCTAATTATCTATGCAACCCTAATAGGATGACTCTTGAAATTTTCATAGAAAAATATACCATAACAAAATCACTAAAAATTAAAGGGCGTTCCCGAAACGGCGTATATTTTTAAATATTGTTATTTATGAACAGTGTTAGGTAGACACATCAAACTTGTTTGCTAAAACAACAAGTGGAAAATAAATGGTGTCCATATATTGTTTTTTTTCACTTAGATATTTTAAGTTTTTAAGCGCAATGGACAGCCATTTAAAACTAACACAGAGTATGCACAAATATGTCTGATATAAAAATAAATTGCAAAAAATAATTCTAGAAATTAAGGGGTGTTTCCAAAAGCTTTTACGTATTAGGAATATGGTCTAATCTATTAACCGTGATATGTAGACGCCAAAAATTTAAACAGTATATGTGCAGAACAAGTACAAAACGAAATGAAGGTTATCCCAATAGTAACTTGATTTTATAATATAAGGCCTTATTTTTGGAACTGTAGTAAGCAGAGACTATTAATTAACAAATAGAAAAAAATCAGAAGGTGTCCCAACATTTACGTTATATTCACAGGCCTTATTTTTAATCTATTTAAAATATAAATATAAAATTCGTAACGTGTTCAAAAAATAAAATCCAATTTTAAAGAGTGTGTGACTCCAAATCACACTTTAAGGATTAATTTATTAATACAATTCAATTTTGAAAATATAATTACCAGTTTTTACTAGACATTAAAGTCTCTTGTATGAAATGCGAAGATAATGGAATAGAAAATTAAATTTCATAGTCTACGGAAGGTGATGCTCCGTCTATTCTAAGCTGTAAATATGAAGACGAGAGACACCTAACTTAAAACTCAGATCCTCTACTTTTTGGCGTAATACCATCTTATTATTAAGCCTAAAAAAAGTTGGAGCAGCCGTGACTACCTTTTAAGTTTTGCTGCAATTGACATCCCATTTTCAAGTATTTTTTAAGCATATTTTCAAAATCGTCTTTCTCCACAAAATTGAAGAACACTTGGCTTCTTTAACTAATATCTGATTAATACTGATTATTAAATGCAAATAATTTTTGAACATAAGGAAACCTCAGAAATCCAGTTTTGTTAAAAATCACTCATTAATACAGGGTCCGCCATCTAAACCTTTTTTAAACTAGTACTTATTTCGTGAATGGTAACACAGCTCATTTCTTTCAATTAGTTTTATCCTTCCTTTGAACGAATATGGTAGTGTATACGTTTGAACAACGCTGGGAAATATTGTGTGCGAAAATTGCGTACGGATTTTTGATGAATAGAAGCACCGTTTGCTTTTCATTTTCGTTATCTTGTGAAAAAAGTGAAAGAAACTGGCATCTTCATTGATAAACCAAAGCGTGAAAGGCCAAAAACACTGCGTACACCCAAGAATATTGCTGCTGTGACAGAAAGTGTGCGTGAAGCGCCATCAACATCAATAACCCGTCGTTATCGACAATTGAACATTTCGGAGACACCATTGAGACGAATTTTGCATAAAGAACTTGGTATGATGCCATAAAAATTCCAATTGGTTCAGGAGTTGAAGCCAACTTACCACCCAATGCGTTTTTTTATAGCATTTTCAAAAATAAAGTTATTTTGCGCACATATTTTTTTTTATTTTATTTTTTTTTTTTTTTGTTAAACACAAAAAGTTAATAAATTTTTCTTTTGAAAATAAATCTTAATATATTTTTAACTGGTAAAAGGATTTTTGGCTATTCATATTACTTTAACAATATATAATCCATTTTTATGAAAATGATATGCAGATAAGAAGAATTTATTTATATATTTTGATCGGTTGGGAATGTCTGAGCAAACCATATGAATCACAAAGAGAACTTTACTAACTCATTTCCGGAAGCTTTAAAGTTTATAAAGAGTACAAAAAAAAATCATTTGCCATTCTAAAACCTCCAAAATCCCCTAATTTTTTTACTTAATTGGTTCACATTAAAAACTTGTTATTGTTTTCAAAAAGACCTCTTTTAATAGGTATTTTATATCTAAAAGAACTCTTATATTTATAGGTCTTAAGATACACATTTTTGAGTGTCATATAGTTAGGGCGACATTCGTTTATGCTTTTGAGAGTCTTTTTTGGAGTGCTCATATAATGGTTGGTTGAGTGTAAGCATTTAAAAAACGCTGCACAAGAAAGTTAATAAAATTAAAAAAAAAAAAAAGTTTTTCTTTTTACCTTAAATTTTAATTCTTTTCTTCTTTATTTTTTAATACTAAAGTTCAGTTCATGTTGGGCTTACTAGTAATATATAATTACCTGTTAATTAATTTCACATTGTAAAATTTAATGCACGGATTATGAAAAATAATTAATAGTGTACTTTTATTTAAAATATAAATTTTAATGTTGCTATTTAATTTTTGATTAAAGGATTTTGTTAGTATTTTTTTTGATTTTGTTAGCATTTTTCTTAATAACAGATTTTTGTGTGTAAATTTTAAAAATACACATTTGCTATTCCCTTTACTTGGCGCGTGTAAAATGCTACAGTGTAGCAAGTAAGCCAATAGACTTTTATCAAGACTATTATTTTTTTAACTTTATGATCATTCATCTTTTATTTAATCTGACTTCCTACGCAATACAGCTTTATTTTCTGGTGTTGTTTATAAAAAAGAAATGATCATCTACACTTAGCGTAAGTTCTAACTAACTGATGTTATTCTGATACAAAATCACAATATATTGATTAGTGATTATTGTGCCTCCCTAAAAATCGTTAAACAGTTAAATATAAATCTGTGTTGGCAAAGAATAAATATAAGTTATATTTATGTAGTAAATAAAAATTATTTATGTATGTGATTGGTGTAGACATAATGCATTATAAATGAAATAAATTCAATATATGTTATTATTATCTTTCTTCACAAATCAAAAAACGTCACCAATTAGGCAATAACTGGTTTCTTAACCTTAAATAACATATTAAAGAAAAGACCACATATAAGTACATTATCAACAACTTCAAGAACAAAGTCATACATTAAATCATATTAGTACTAAACTGCGATATTATTTGACCAATAGAAAAAAAATTCTAAACTAACATTTAAATGTTGATGATTTTTAATAATTTATACGTAAATGTCGAATTTAAGACCAACTTTAATTTAATCTTTAAGCTCAGGCCAATAAAACACGAATCCATACTGCAAAGATCACCCTATGGTCAGAAAAACTGTCCACCCACTCTACTTGACTGACAATTTCTTAGTATTAAATAAAATACTCATATCATTCGTGGCGCAAAGAAAAGGTTTCGCAATCAGTTACAGCCGCAAGCAAGAATCAAATAAAAAAAGTTGCTTTTTCAATGAAACGTTAACAAATATAAACGAAAACGATAAAAAACACGATGACAGCATTAAGAACCAAGACAGTAAAAATAATATTGGTTAAGCAAATTTATTGCGGCTAGGGAATACAGAAAAAAAAATGAAAACCAGCATGAGAAATAAACCCACAAATGCAGCAGGTGTTTTATTTGTCAATGGTTTTAGTATTTAAGTTGAAATCCTTGATGAAGTATTCTGTTGTTTATATACTTTAAAATATTTTTAATTTTGAAGATTAATTCCGTTAAGTTTACTTATTTTAATATTATAACCGAATGAATAATTGTTAATGTGGCGTAAGTTGGAGTAAACTTTAATTTCAAAATTTTAAAGAAAACTGAAAACGTCTATAAAAATGTAATGCAGGTTTTTCTGGATCTTTACACGTTTAATCTGTTTTACGTTCCTATGAATTTCTTCAAAAAATATCACCATTTCCATCTGTTTAAATATCTTCTTTCCTCGCATATATTTTTGGTTCAAGTAAAGGTCATGATAATGTTTGTTTAAACGCAATTGAAATTAAATTAAAATGCATCTTTAAAAGCATGTGTTTTTTTACAACATTTTTTACATTGATAATATCTTTTAAATATTTGTTACCATGTTAAAACTTAACTGGAAACAGTGTACGAACGCAAACAGTTTGTCCGTGTACCCTTGACCCCACCAAACCCATAGTAAGTATAATGCTCAACAATAAAACTGCATTGTATTTCATATTTAAAAATTTCATTCTTTAAAATAATATTTTAATTAAAAAGATGAATTATTCAGTACACTGTTCAAGTTGGAATAAAATCTTTCTATTAATTTACAATAATATTTAAATTGAGACTAAACACACATTGATCGCAACTAATTGAATATACAGTGTTTTTTTTCAAGCACACAATTTTGGATTAAAACAAAAATAAAAGTGAAAAATCAATGAGAATTTATAAGAGATGTCAGCGCCGCTACAACAATACAAAAATAAAAAAACAAGCTATTAAGTGTGTGGGAAATTCAATACATCAATAATTACTGCACTTTATTCTTACCCATTTTAGTAACGTTTTTTTTGAAAATTTATTTGATTATTGAAAAAAAAAACATAATAGAAGACAAGTTACAGTTCAATTTTCAGCTGTAGTGGATCCTATATACCCACCATATGTGTAAATCTACTTTAGTGAAGTAACTCCTATAAAAAAACCAAATATTGAAGGGACAGGGAATTAAACAAACATTAAAAAATATAAGTTTAATATGTAGTTTTACACAAAAATGTTTCAAAAAACGGACGCAGGGACAGACGGCCATAGCTTAGTCGAATTCTCTATGCATAAGAACTCAGAATATATATACTATATAGGGTCGGAAATAGATATTTTAATAGTTACAAATAAGGTAAAGGTTATAATAAATTCGAAAAGAAATTCAATTATTGTCCAGATTTGAAGAATTTTAATTAAAAACGTGTAAAAATTGTGGCAGAGAAATAATTCAAAGGAAAAAAATATTTTTTCTGTTCTGTGTGTCTGCTTAAATTTTTTTAGGCAAATATGTAAATTTAATTAAATTAATTAAGTTCAAATTTTTTAAGTCTTCATGCCTTTAGTAAAATAAAAGCACATTTAATAAAATTAAGGGAAAGTTAGTCAAATCAATGCATAAATTATTTTCCTTTTTTTTTGTTTGTGACTTTAACTAAATTCGTTTATTGTTTATGTTATTACGTTTTGCTAATGTTTTAGTTATATTTCTTTTATATATGCAACACAATTATCTTTAATTTTTAATTATTTCTGTTCAGAAAAATGAAAAAAAGTTAATTTAAATAAAAATAAAAATAATAAGGTTAATATTCTCATTTTTTAAGCTTAGCTATATTTAAATTTAACAAAATAATTGTATTGTAAATTGTCAATTTTCCTTTACAGATTTAATTACAATGACTTACAACAAGTAATGCTGGAGAGACAAATAAATATTCAATTAAAAAGATACAATTGTTGAATACAAAATAATTTTCAACTGAAAAACGTGGTAAAAACAACAAAAATTTCAAAAGAGAATAAAATAAAAAGCGAATTAAAAAGATTTAAATAAATACAAAAAACTGCAGAAACAGACAAAAAATATTCTCTATTAGAACTTTACAAAATGGCAGCATTATTACGTCTAAAAAATTAAACCAACAGCTATTCTGCGATGGCGATACTTAAACAAAGCAACGTTAAACTTTTGGCTCAGACACAGAAAAAAACTTTTACAGATATTTATGCAGTTGATGTTTGTGAATGCCTGAAAACTATAAACATGGACAAAGCTCAATTTAAATACGTGGATGAGTTGGGCTGTAGATTAAGAAAGAGAAGATGTAAAGAAAAAAATATACATTGTGAAATATCTGCAATTCAATTTGTACTAAAAGCAGCAATTGCCAAGCAGCTACTAACTTTTCCATTGCAGTGCAGTTTTTGCGAATGATTTCGCTAGAATTATTTAGCAATTTATTGCAACGTCTACTATGTTTTTTGATGTGGCAGTTTACAGCCACACTCTTTTATTTTATTGCCAATACACAAGGAGCATCAGCAGTTTTCGATTTACAAAGAGCTGCAGAGATAGAGGCATCAATATTAGCTCTATCAGCCACACACACATTCCCAACTTCAGCATCATACGTATCATTATTATTGATAAATTAAGGTTCCCTTTTAGCCATTCATGGTTATAGTACAACAGCAGTATTATAATCAATAACAACAACAATAGCATTGACAACAACTATTCGAACATTTTTTTTTTGGTTTAACAAAAGCTACATCAACATTAGTTCAACGGAAATTGCCATTTTGAATGGTGTTTTCTATTTACCTACAAACAAAAATTCCGCTTATATCCGTGACAATAACAACAGCATTAAGGGTAACTACAATAATGTTATAACAGCCTCTTTCAACAATGCCGTTAGTTTTAATTTTACTATGGATGAAATGTCGGATGAAGGTGCTACCGAATATATATTCGATAGTACGGATGTACGCATCATATTTATAACACTTGAGTGAATTTTACGTGCTTACAATAAATATTGTCTCAAAACATTAAAGTAGAATTATTTTTCTGCAATGGAAATAAATTTAATATACGACAACAACAATATAAATATGAGCTTTAGCATGTTGTTGATAAAGATTTTTCAAATTATAGCAAAGCATAGTGCATATGAAATTGAATTAGTTTTAGGGTCGTAGTGAAATTATCTTTTTATTTAAAGCAAACATTTGAATGCTGCTGTAACTTAACATGAAAATGCAAGAGCAATGGCCAGCGTGTTGCTAAGGGCACGGAGTAAATATAATATTTTCATCTATGATTTTTGGGATGGTAAAAATCGCAATCCTGTGAAAGTAATAAATTTATCCTGTTAGAGATTCTACAAACTAACGTAGCATGGCTTCTCGCAAAACGAAATAATAAAACATATAATATTTCCGCAATTCTCAACCCTATAATATGTTAGAGCTCCATTGGGGTTTAAGTTTTAAATGTGGATTTTGTACTGCTGAAGGAACCGGTGCCGCCAGGCTATAAAGGAACATAGCTTGGGAAAATAATACGATTTCCAAATTCTAATTTTTTTTTCTACTTTTAAAGATTTTGTCAAGGCCTATTAGTCATATATCTCAAAGTTTAGGGGTGTATGGATTTAAAAATAAAAATATTGTTTTTTATTTCAACTTTCTAAAGCACTTGCTAATATCGGAGCCAAAATTGTGCGATTTTTCCTTAAAATTATTATTATTTTTTTTTTTTTTGGTCTTACAAAAAAATATTTAACAAGCTTTTCTCGGTGTAAAGTAATATAGTAAATAAATAAATAAATAATGTAAAATAAACAAACAAATTTTAAAAATTCGATTTCTCGTAGTTTTTTACCGAAAAACTTGCATTTATTCCTTGTGGCAAGTAAAAAGGTTAAATCAACTATATTAAATGTTAATAATGCATTGAAACAAAAATCATTTTGTAAATAATCATTTTAAAATTTTTATTAATTCGTTGTCTATAGCCTTTCGAAATAGTCCAATTTCTTTGGTGAAAAATTAATTTTAAGCCAGAATTTACTTCATAGATTAAACTGAATAGAAAAATTATAACATTTTTACACTTGAATTTTTACCCGCCTGAGTTCTAGTAAATACAGAAAAAAAATTGCACTATCTCAGTTTTAGAAATTTCTAAAAAAAATTTTTTTGCGAAATTCTAAAATTTCATTATAAAAAATTGATAAAAAAATTTTGTAACATTAAATATAAACGTACAGCCGATAAAAGCTAAGTAAAAGAATGTTTCCTCCGTTCTTTCAAAAAGCCTTTTAACACTTTTTAATTACTAAAAATTGCATATTATACCCTTCAACAGAAAATATATTTCCAAAAAAATCTAAGGACACTAATTTATCCTACTGAAATCGTCATTGAAATTTTACTCGCGCTTTAGATACATTTTCGCTCAATTTTTTATTGTGGTATGTTATATGTACGTAAATTGTGGTTATTGTGTCTGTAGTAACCGAATAATTAACAATCGATTTGTAGGACCACAGACCGCCATTTTAAAATTGACTTTGTTTAATTCAGGGTAGGAGAAATTTAAGGACCATTACAAAAAATTTATTAATGCAAATACTTTACAAACTTTTAAACGACATTATGATTTTAAAAAGTTTTAAACAAAAATATCAAGTTGTTGCCGAACGAGATGTAAAATATTTTTATCAATATGAAAATTATTTCGTGTTATATGTATCTGTTTTGTATAAAACTTCAGGCCTCATTTTGTCAATTTAACTTGTGGCGAAAGAAACATAATAACGAACTCTTGCTCAAGGGTTAGAAAATATATTCCAAAAATAGTTTTAAATTTGTTCGTCCTTTTCGTTTGGATATTATTTTCAAAATATCTGTCTATTGGAGTTCAAGATATAATCTAATATACCTAATGGACACGTCTTGTATAGGGCCCCTTATTATGTTTAACGTTATTCTTTTACATTTGTTGTTAAAATGGATATAAAATACGTTTTCTGTGTGAATAGGAAAATACTAGAATTTTTAACATCACTCTTTATTCTTCCTTTTATATTTTTTAGACAACTAACATTTCTGTATTTCTATAATTAAGTGTTTTTCGACAAGAATTTGATTTTTCAATTGTAGCAACACCAACGACGTTAAAGTTTCGACATTTAGTTCTTAGACGTATTCATAGTTATATTTAACCCAACTGCAAATGACAATCACATTAAAACTAACTATGAAAATTCATTCAGGAACAACCGGCTAGTTTTTCTAAGGAAACATATTTTAGACAAATCCCATTTCGACTACTCAGGGTACTTCCACAAGCCGGGTACTGCCACATTTGGGCTTCTCAAAATCCTAGAGCGATTATTGAGAACCTTTTGCATGCTTAACGTGCAACTCTATGGTTCGCTATGTGATATGGAGGCGTGATTCGTCCTTTTTCACACCTGTCAGCCGGATATAATTTTTCATTCATAAATGCTAAACTTTTTTCTCTGTACTACAATAGTTTGAATGATCCTCATCTAAATTTTTTACTTTACAAAACTTATATTATTGACCTATTGAATTAATGAGACTGATCATACAAATTTTCAAAATTTATATTTATTTATAAAGATAAATTTTATAATTTATAATTTTTAAAACTAAAGTTGGCAAAATTGCCAAACATTATTTATGCTAAAGTAACAAACAGTGTCATGCTTTTACTAAACATTATCTTAAGTATATTTTACTATGTTTAATTCGGGAAAAATCTAATTGACTTTTATTAACATTCCTTTAGCTTTAGCATTTGTTATTTAATTAAATGTCATAAAAATTTTAAGACTACTATTTGCGTTCCACCCTCTTTGTAAAAAAAAATAATTTTTTAACAAATTAAATTCATGGCATAATAGCTAAAATTTAAGCAGCATTTTCCGTGGCTACAAAATAGAGGGATTACCTTATTTAATTAATGACTTGGAAGCAAATGTTACCTTAAAGATAAATAGTAGGCAAAGAACATCAAGCAAAAAAATTCGTTAAAATTTGTTATTTAGTCTTAGATAAATGTTAGTATTAAATATGGTATGGTATAATATGACATGATTTTAAAGCCATTGGAACAGAAAGTTAAGATATATATACACATACATATAGTTACAAATGTTGTCTAATGAAAAGCCGGTAGTAAATCACGCAAATATTTTCAAACTGTTAAAGAAATAGAAAAATTTTTTTTTACTTCTTAGTCTGATTTAAGATTTAGACTTTCAAACGTTATACTTTTTATTAAAATTCTAAGTCTGCAGTACAAGGTAAGCGCATTAACATTCCCAGCAAAAAATTTCAAAAAAGGTAATAGAGTGTGGATTTAAGCATTTTTCGTGGAAGGACTTCCCAACTGGATTACCAACCTAATGATTTTAACAAAGCATGAGACTTTTATAATCCGTTAGTGGGAATTGATTACATTGACTATTGCAGCAAATAATAATAATCATTGGTATGTATTTTAAGGTATTCTTTTTTAACTTAAAGAACTTGTTTAATTATTGCTTCCTTTACTTGAGAACTAATGTAATGTGTTTTGTAAGCGCGTAGCAAAATTTGGCAATCGCAAAAGTAAGTCATTATATGGCAAGTACTATTTAAGGTAATGTGTTATCTTTTGCTGGGTTTCATTTCAAACCAGATACAGAGCACCAAAATAGTATGATAATGCCTTGTTAGAGTGAAAGGTCTTTTCACACTAAGCACCCAGTTTCCTGTCAGTTCTTTCTCTTTTAGAGCATATTCAAAAACATAACATTTAATTACATATATTCATCATAGTCACAATTCGAATAATAATAAAATACAGCATGGGATTCTACTGTTTTAGCAAATCTAACGCTGAAATTGGCCAAATTTTACCGCTCTCAACTCACATTTAAGTTTACTTGGTGTGCCTCCGGGTAGGGAAAAAAATTTGCTTATTTCGAAACATTATTATTACTTCTGCCTTAAGGCTATAATTTCGCCGATATTCAATAGTGAAATACAGATTCTGCACCAACTACCTAAAAATTCTAAGGCTGCAATTTGAAAACCCTTTAACCTTTTTATTTAACTAAATTTTCTTTTATCTTTTAATTATTTTACTCATTAAAATAAATGTCAAATATATTTTATATACAACAGTCTACTACATCATAACATAATTATTGTAACAAATTATTAATTGTGCTATGGATATAAGCCATTATTACTTTAATTAACTTTAATTATTAAAAAATGACTTCGTTATTTAATTTAAATAATTAAATAAAAATAATTGGGCAGTTAATATTGTTTTACACAAGTCACTTAGGAACAGATATAAATGTTTATATGCCTTTTTCAATAGTGACTAATAAAACGCTTTGTGCGTTATTTTTTATTTTATTTTATTTTATTTTTTTAACAGGAAGACTTAATTTATTTTTACTGCAATTTCTTAAAACGTTCAGATTAGTTAATATATTAAAACACTTTTAAATGTAAGAAAATCTCGTTATAATTAGAGATTGTATACGATACGATGCAAACACCTCAAGTAAAAATCCAAAAATGGTCCACTGTATAACAGAGCTATTAAATATATAGATCGCTGTACACCCATAACAATGAATTTGTTTATAATAGGTTCTTACTTTACGATTTTAATTTCAATTGGATAAACCTTGTACATGCACCACGATCCCTGTAAGCCTTAAAAACAATAAGAGGCTGTTTTTCGATCCAGATACCAAAGCCTCATTTGTAATTTCTGTTGTTCTACAACAGAACATTAAAAGCGTTACGTACACTTCACTCAAAGTTTAAACCAAATAAATAATTGGGGAGACCTAAGTAGTGCTTAGGCCGGAAATTGTTTTTTCATTGTGGCAACAATTCCCGTAGAAGCAGCTTCTTAACTGTGTTTACGGGTCACAAACAAATTTCGCTTAAACATTCAGACTTCAGGTAAGTCCCACCGCCAAATTTTTAACCAATTATAGTTTATGAGAAGGTAAATAACCTCAAGGGAAATGCAATTTTAGTCAAAATCGTGGGCACGTAACATCAGAGAAGGTAAAGTAGTAAGGCAAATCTAAGACATAACTTTGTTCGTCCGCGTTTAAATTTTTTACTTAAGCTTCACCTTTTACAATTTAGAAAGAGCTATTTCTGAATTTATTTGAAACTTAAGTCTTATTTATTGCTAGCAAAATGGAACAAAAGAGCCTCTATAAAATATCTTTAATTTGCGGTTAATTTATTGTTATAAACTTCACCACTGGTGTGTATATAAAATTTTATCATTTCGTTTGTAATGTTAACAATACTCATTCTTGATCTTGATCATCTTTCATAGGGAAGTCGATTTGTCGATTTCCGTCCATCTGTTATTGTGTCAGTAATCGGGTAGCAATCAGTTTTCTATATGACTACCATTCTCTCAGACATAAATTGGAAAGAGATATTATTGAAATCTTGCAACATCGATTCCCAAACTGTTGACACATTTTATGTTTTTCAGATTTTATCGTTACTTTTTTTTTAAAGTTATCGTTATTTTTTGCTCTGTTATATTCAAAACTAGAATTTTTTTTCATTTAAATTTCTTTAAAATAATACATTTTACCAAAATTATTGAACTGAAAATTTGTCTTTGCAACAAAAGAGTTTAAAATTTCATTAAAAACTGTAAAATTAGATATAAAAACTTAAAACAGAAAAGGTGCAATAGAGCTTTTGGTGAAGGGTCGAATATTGCACTCTCACTTGTTTAGATTAATTTTGTTTTAGACGCCTTTGAATTATATGACTAACACTTAAATGAATATCATAAAACTTGCCAATAAATACCCCTTCCCAATTTTTACTTATTTTGGTTAGTGGGCTAAATTGGTAACAGATTAATTACTAACAAATGTAATATCGTTTTAATACAAATTGATTTTTTGACTAAAGTTAGAACTCAAAACTTTTTTGTCTTTTTATAATAATACACTTTTAATGACTGTGTGCCACTTTTATTACCCAACGTTGTGCTTTTAATGTAAAATTATTATTGTCAATGCATGTATATGTTGTACGCTTTTTTGTTTGAAACATTAGAACCATTAAAATTAATAGCTTATGACATATACACAAAGACAAACTTAAATACATGAATACTTAGTAAAAACAATAAATATTGAATAAAACACCATTTAAACGATCATTACTTTATGACTGATAGACATCTGTGACGCTTTCATGAACCTCTAAACAATGGGGAAAAAATTAAAACAAAACAAAAAACCACATTAAATGAAATGAAGCATTAAATCAGTTGACAAAACAATACATTAAAATAAGAATTATAACAAAAAGCTAAACAAAAGTGAAAAGCTTTTTAAAATAAAGCTGCGATTACAGCTGTTCGATTTTAAGTTGTGGCACTTAATGTTTTAAAATTTATTATAAAAAACATGTTAATAAATGTGTTTAATGTATTTGAGTTAATGTTTAATTTAATTCATACTGAAATTCTTGAAATCATTATGCACTGGGATGATTGAAAAATCTAGACTATTCTTTATATTTGAAGAGAGAATCAAGATTAAAAAAGAAACTTCATAAGACTGTAGGATCCTAGAAAGAAAGATTACAGTTCAAGTAAAATTTTTGAAACGACCATTTTGTAATCTTAAGGCGATGGCATTTTAAAGGTTTACAGTATTTACTAAGCTGCGCTTTTAAGGTGTGTCTATTAATACATAAATAAAATAAAACTTTAACTGACGTGCACGCTTAAAGCTGCAAAAAAATATTATATATTCCACTTATAAAGTTCTAAAGGCCTTAAGATATCTGCATACATAAGCCTTCCTTGCAAACTTCGGAGAAAAAGTACGCCAAAAAAATCATTTGCAATAAAATTAAAAATAAAAGACGAACCGAAAAAAAGAAAGCTATTCCAATATGATTTTCAATAATACTACATATAACGCAAAAGAAACTTGCGGAAGTTGTTATCACGATTATAAAGAATCATATTATGCAAAATTTTTGTCGATTTTAGAAATTTCTGATACCTTAGGTTTCTTTAGTCGAAATTTTTTTTGACTACTAGAAAAACAACTTCATATTTTTGGCACTTTTACTATAGATTTTATTAAAAGTTTTTTAAAGATATATTTTGACTTCCTGAATTCAAATATACAAAATTTTAATAACATTATAAAAAAATCATATATAAAAAAAATTTTATTTTTGAGATAGTGTTTTTAACTTTTATAAATTTTCTTTTTTAATGTGGCTAAATGAGTAAACCATAAACATTTCGGAGTGAGAACAGGACTTATGTTAAACGAACTCTATATTAATCCAAAATGTTTTAAAAATATATTTTTTAATTTAATTTATTTTAATTTCTGACATAGTTGAAAAATTGATGTTAGATATTTTTATTATTTATAATAAAACACAAACAAAAAATTTAATTTAGGAAAAAAAAATTAAATTTAAAATAACAAATTTTCAAAAAAATTAAATCAACATAAATTTTTATATAAAATTTAATTGTTTTTGACACAACTGCTTATTGCTTAAAACAAATTTTAGCAAAGCATCCACCTGTTTTCAAACAAAAATTTTGCATGCTGCCACATCACTTGCCAAAAATTAATAGAACTTCAAGATAAATAATTTATAACTTTTTTATATTCTAATATGTATTTTTATTGATTTTTAAGAAATTGCTCACTTTTTGCTTCAAAAATAATTTAGTCGTTTTTACGAGACATTTAATTGTGCCCCAAGAAATTATTATTTTTTTTTTTTTTCAAAATGCGTATATCCTCTTTCGTCGGTACTTCTTAATAGCATATTGGCTGGCGAAGTAAAATAACTAATAAAATGGATATCTCTATCTTTCACTTTTCACCACCTGTCTTATCTCTCATCTATCCCTTTCTTAAAGAATGTAGCACGGTTACGAAAATAACTAAATAGTCATTATTGCTTGAAGTGCTACTTCTCTGAAAAAAAGTATCTTGCCCCAAAAACCATAACAAACAGCTACATAAGTTACGTTATTCCGTTTCGCTTAACTTTATATTTAATTTTAAATCGTTAAGAAGCTCTCGTATTCGTGGACCATATAAAAATACCTTCTCCCAGTTTTGTATCGTCGACACGAGTGAAATTTGTTTTATTGAAAGCCCTTACCATCTTTTTTTTAGCTTTTACTGGGTCTTACATGACATAAGATATAATAGGTATTTCTAAACCAAAGATTTTTAGGATTTAGCAGTTATACTCAACCTACGTGGCTAATAAGGATTATATAAGATAACACACAAGAAGAAAATTTGCATTACAAGGATAGAAAGAAAACATTATTTAAATTAATATTGATTTACTTTGGAGAGAACCATCCAAATAGACTAATTAAAGGAATAAATTTTATGAACTATTTATTGAGATTAGCTTTCTACTAGCCATCGCTTTAGCAACAAATGCAATTATATTTTTAATTTAACTTAAAAAAAAGTAGAAGTTTCGTCTGCATTTATTTTTGTTATTTCCTTTTTTAATTTGTCACATTTATAAATTTATAGAAAAATAAAAATTAAAGAGAGCCCTTGTACGAAACACAAAATTTCTATATGTCTAGTATTTTAACGGAGTTCACTTCAGCTCACAATAAAATGAATTAATAAAAAAAAAAAATCAAACTTAATTATGTGTTCTATGTCCGGATGTCCTCATAAGTGACAACATTTGACTTCGATGGCTTTATATTTTGAACCGTTATAGTCAAACCATAATGAGAAATTTGCTATGTATGCTATAACAACATGTATAAAATTGAAATTTAGACAATGTTATTTGTTGTATATGGCCTTATCATTTGAACTGTTATAGACAGACAGTTGAAATTAACAGATAATGCATATTGTTAAGTCCGCTTAGACAGCAATATAAAATTTTAAATGTCCCCATATGTGATTTTATTTGACTTTTTTAAACGTAAATTTTTAAGTCCTGTATAACAACAATAAAAAATCTAAAATCAGGTGATGTTATTTAAGGAATATAGACCTAAAATCTTTTTAGATACACAATTGAAATAAAACTGAATCCATAATTACAATTAATAAAAAACTGAAGGGTGTCTTCTTAAATAAATTAAGATTTACTTTTGGCTTAAGCTTATTTTTAAATTTCTAAAAACCTTTTTTAGAAAGAAAATTTTTTTACAAGTGCAAACGTTTTTCAACAAAAGAAAACAAAATTAGTCACCAGCAGAGTTTAATGTATCATTTTCTGGACCGCTAAATCCTTCATCAGAAATTAAAAATGTACTTAAAAAAACTTAATTCATCGACAGTTCAACTCCTACTTTCATAAAAATAAAATGACGTAATTTTAACTATATGGCCCCAATTTTAAGCCGCTAAACTCTTAAAAATTAAACAAAATGTGTTCTGCTATGTCTGCTATCGTAGCATGTAAAGCCATAAAAAGAGAGTCTAGGCTCTAATTTTCATAATAACAAGAAATTTTCTGTTAACAAGTACAACAAAATGTAATACAAAAATATTAACAATTTTTATTTAAAAATTTTCTTTTTCTAGTTTCAGAAATTAAAACAAAAATAAATGAATTTTATAATAAATAATTATTTTTAAATAATTATTTTTATTATATTTATTTTATTTTATTTTATTTATCTGTATACAAAAAAGGGCGCTACTTCCTACTTTTAGCAGTTTTATTCTACATGTTTATTCTCGTTTGTTTGTATGTAGATAATTTTTAATATTTGTTTCATTACACATTCTGGCTTGTCATGTCTTGTATTCAGTGCGTTAAAATGAAGTCACTATGTTGTTGGCTCAGCAGCTTTTTCTACATATCGTTGCTTTGTATTTTCCTTGTTCTGTTGTTTAAGCATTTAAATACTTGTTTTTGTTTTTGGTTCGTTTTCTAGCGTTGGACTTATTTATGGCATTCAAATGTGGTAGTAATTATGCTGACTGTGTATTCGCAGTAAATCATTTGCATGTTGTGACAACAAAACAAGCTTTAATGCTTTTAATGGTTGTATATTAATACTTTGATTTGTTAATTTTGTAGACAATATTTTGTTTTGGCTTATAGTAATGGAAGCCCAGCTAAGAACTCCACAAAGAGCTTCAAATTAGCAGGAAATAATATCAAGGTCTTTAAAGAGATGACTATGTCTTTTATAAAGATAATACGGGTGTTCATACTCATATTTTAAATTAAATATCTCCAACAAATTATATTATGTCTTAAAAATCCCTGTACAAATGTTTTTTTTTTTTTTTTAAAGAAAGAAAAACCCTAAACTTGACAACTAAAAAGCAAATTTTCTTTATATTGTTTTATAAAGCTTGAAAATTGTTTAGCAAATACACACACATAAGTATATCATGAATATGGTTGCTACAAAAGAGCGTTGTAAGAATAATAAAATCAGATTATTTAGAACATTTTTCAGCAACATATTTAAATAATAACAAATATGTTTAAGTGGATTATTAAAGCAGACCACCATCATTAGAGAATTCTAATTTATTTTCCTTTTTTTTAATATAAAGAACACATTATGTCCTATGCAATTATATATGCTTTGGTGAAAAGTTATAGTTGGTTTTAACAATATCTTTGTCATGACAAGCAAGTGAACAATTTGTGCACACAAAATGTTTGCTAAAGTGCAAACCGTAAACAAATTTTTATAACTGTACAAAAATAATATAATATTTATAACCAAAAAATATTGTAAAAAAGCGTAATAAAACTAAAAGTTTAATTTATTTATGATATACACGTTTCAAATCCTGGTTAAATAAAAAGATAAAAAAATACGCAAGGCAAAGCCCTTATACATTCATACCTAACTCATCAGTAGAGCTGTGTCGTTCGTGAACGAACAGGTTAAATTGAACGGATCACTCAAGTGAACGGAATGATCCCTTATTTAACTGAGGTCTTTTCGTTCAATAGTGTATGGGATAAGTTGGATGAATGATTTAAGAAAATGGAATGAGCGAAACATATAACCGGCTCCTTTCGTTCAATAGTGTACGGATTTACCCAGTTTACACACGTCAAGTTTCTTTGCAACAATTCTGAATTTTGTGAGTAAGAAAACGAGAAATAAAATAAATGAATGAAATTAATACAAAAGTGATTATGAATAAACTAATAAAATGTTACAGAAAAAAAAAGCAAAATTTAATTGCTTTTTATAGAGGATGGAGAAAATTCAAATTTTGTAATATTCAGTGTGTTAACACATAAACAATGATAGTGGATATCTGCACAGATCAAAATTTCTGCATTCAAAAAACACTGCAGATTTAAGGATGTTTTTACTTGCATATGCTGGAACTGTCTCTTAAAATCACAGTATATGCAGTTTAAAAATAAATTTTCTTATTTTTACGAAAAAAATTACTCCTTTTGTGGAAAAAAATTTTTCTGCTTTGTGTTTTCTTCATAGTTTTCTATGTGTCAAGGGTTTCACCTCTGTTACTTGTGGTTAAAAGATATGTGGATAAAAGGACAAGAAAATCACATACAATAAAGATTGTTATCCAAATTCGATCAATCGATCAAATTGAGTGATTGAACGAATTGAACGAACGGATTAGTCCTTGATAAATGACCGAAAAACACCGGTCTCTGAAACGAACGATCTGGCACAACTCTACTCATCAGCAGTTAATATGATACTGGAACATCATGTATAATGTTGTGAGAAAACAATTATGAATGACTAAAAATATAATTTGCATTTCGTGGCTATACCGATGGTGCAGTACAAAAAGCATAAACAGATATACAAGACGTGTTGTGGAGAAAACAACACAGAAATGCTTTGAGTTGTGTGTGAATTTCGTCCAACCAAGTTAATATTGACTAGTTGGTTAAATTGATGATATTTACAATGTACAAAACTTAAGGTTGTTAGATGCGAAGAATGCTGATAAAGGATATAGCGATCATGAAAATGCTGCATTTCATTCTGCTAGTGTCTAATTTTTCTTGTTTTCTTTGAAAAGCATCCGTACACTTTTGTAAATAATTTTTCCTTATAAAAATGTTGAGAAATTAAATTAAAAAATGAACTGAAACCAAAGAAGTAAATGATAATTCTTTTAAAACTTAATACGTTTAGATGGGTTCTGTGTTGCAAAACAGGACTCAAATTTAACAAATTATATGCGGTGTTAAAGATAATATGGCTTGGCTAAAAAATTAATTAAAATTAGAAAATTATTATTTGGAATCTTTATTATATTAATTTACTTTAATTGTGCTTGATTCCTTCAAATATAAATATTTCGTGATATTCTCATGAAATATTTATTATTATTAATATTATTATATATTACTGTGGGGAAAGCATATCCAAATGGCCATTTCACTACTGCTCATATAGCTCATCAGTGGATTTTACCCAAATTTTGTAAAGAAAATCTCAGTCTTATACCAAAAGCCAAATTAATTAAATGAGAACTCCATTGAATCAATAAGGCAAAAAGGCCATAGAAAACTCGAAAATTTTTAGTACATAATAACAGTAACCATTAAGTAACTATTTTTATTTTTCTTTCATTTTTCTACATAAGCGTTGCCATCGGAAACTATTCATATGTATTTGAAATATTTAATGAAAAAATTAAAATTGTAAACAATTTTTAACAATACAAGCCTGCACATACAAATACTCTAACAAGAAAATTTATTATTTGGAAACTATATTATATTAATTTCCTTTAATTATGCTTGAGTTCTTCAAATATATATATATATATATATATATATATATATATATATATATATATATATATATATATATATATATATATATATATATATATATATATATATATATATATATATATATATATTTAATGCTATTCTCATGAAATATTTATTATTATTATTATTATTATTATTATTATTATTATTATTATTATTATTATTATTATTATGTAAAAAAGTAAATACAATAATACCTTTTGCAAATTAAAATTACCTTATTTGGTTGTTCTTTGATCAAATTATTGCAAGAACAAATATAGTAATGAAATTATATTTAAAATATATTTTTTTTAATATAATTTATGTGACAAAATTATAAATTATATGATACGAATTGTCCTTCAGAGATATAAGGCTCTTTAATAGCCATACTATGCGAGGATTCCTGTAATTCAATAAGTGAGCGAAAATTATAAATGAATTAAAAATAGCACGCATGAGACTCCTTAATTACACGGACTAAAAAATTGAAAATTTATTAAGCATTAAGTGATAAGTAATCAAATAATTTTTAGCACTTACGTGATTGAACTATCATTTAATGCTAATGGTAATGAAACTTTAATACAACCATTTAATTACTTATTACAATTGAAAAAAAAACTGTTTTAACCAAAAATAAATCTATGACAGAAAACCCTTCAATAAGAACTATTTATAAAACAAATAAGCCTTCGTTTAGCCTTTTGGGAATAAAACTATATTTGAAATTTTTATAGCATACAATTTTTAGTTAGATACGTGTAACTCGTACTGTCTGAGATAATGTCACATAAAACTCTTCTAGCTATTAACTTGTAGTTCTTACCACTGACAGAAAGACAAAAATATATTTTTTTAGTATCCCATTTTTCTTAGAATGTTAATACATACATATATACTCCACTAAATTTTTGTGATAAAAATGCGATTTTTAAATAATGCTCGTCTGTACTTTAAGACTTTTATATAATGTAAGAAAAATGGAATGATTAATAAATTTGTATCTAAAATAATTATCAATAACACCTTTTCATTAAAATACCATTAATTAAAATAATTGTAATATTTAATAAACATTTGCATTTTATATCAATTAAGGTAATTGAAATTATCAATTATTTAAACCATGAAGTTTGCTTCCAGTGTTACTTTTAATTTAATAACAAATTTTAAATTTCATTTTTAAAATAAATAATGAAAACATAAAACTCTTTTATCTTCAATCAACAATTACAAATGAATTTTTTCTAACCAACAATTATTTCTGTGTTTATTATAAAAAAAAAACAATAATAATTTTACATTACACACAAAAATACATTAACACACCTACCGTTAATATAACTTTCCATTTACTTAGATTATTCTGCAATAATACAACATGACATTTCATTCCTAGACGCATTTAACACGACGGCACTTTGCATGAAACTAGTGTCATGAAGTTTTTTGTTTGTAGACTAGAGGTGTTGAGACGCCAGCAAATGGCATGACTTGAATTTCGAGGGCATGTTTTACTTTGTGTTTGTTCGCTGCACACGTTTTATTGTTTTTGTATTAATGGAAATAACACAAACAACTACAATAACGTCGTGTAAAATGCGTCCTACATTCAGTGTTAAGCTCACAGCCAGTGCGCGAGTTAATTCCAACACAAAGAGAAAATAAAATAAGGAAATAAAATCAGCATAAACTCAAACACAAATATATATATTTAATGATATTGCTAATGTGCTTGTGTATATATCTGATTGCATTTATAGTCTATTGTTACTCCTGTGTGGTTTCCCTATCAATTGTTTGACTTCCAATAAATCGGATACACAATTGCATATAAAACCATTATTCTGTCGTGGGCAGGTATTAGATTTGCAAATAGATGTTGGATAATTTTATTCTTTAAGGTAATGCGTAGAGTGGCCAGGGATTATAAGTAGTTTTCAAACATTTTACAAATTATTTTCAAATAATAGTAGCACTTTTTACATATGGAAAGTCTTTAAAGGTTTTTATTTAAGATTAAATATTTTAAATAGATAACAAAATCCTAGATTGTAAATATGATTTAAAACAAATATTTTGTGAACATTATAAACTGGTAAAATTGGCGTAAATATTAAATTTCCGTTTTATAATTTATTGATTTTAATATATTTGTTGCTGTTCGCTGACGACCTAAAATCTTTTTAGATACACAATTGAAATAAAACTGAATCCATAATTACAATTAATAAAAAACTGAAGGGTGTCTTCTTAAATAAATTAAGATTTACTTTTGGCTTAAGCTTATTTTTAAATTTCTAAAAACCTTTTTTAGAAAGAAAATTTTTTTACAAGTGCAAACGTTTTTCAACAAAAGAAAACAAAATTAGTCACCAGCAGAGTTTAATGTATCATTTTCTGGACCGCTAAATCCTTCATCAGAAATTAAAAATGTACTTAAAAAAACTTAATTCATCGACAGTTCAACTCCTACTTTCATAAAAATAAAATGACGTAATTTTAACTATATGGCCCCAATTTTAAGCCGCTAAACTCTTAAAAATTAAACAAAATGTGTTCTGCTATGTCTGCTATCGTAGCATGTAAAGCCATAAAAAGAGAGTCTAGGCTCTAATTTTCATAATAACAAGAAATTTTCTGTTAACAAGTACAACAAAATGTAATACAAAAATATTAACAATTTTTATTTAAAAATTTTCTTTTTCTAGTTTCAGAAATTAAAACAAAAATAAATGAATTTTATAATAAATAATTATTTTTAAATAATTATTTTTATTATATTTATTTTATTTTATTTTATTTATCTGTATACAAAAAAGGGCGCTACTTCCTACTTTTAGCAGTTTTATTCTACATGTTTATTCTCGTTTGTTTGTATGTAGATAATTTTTAATATTTGTTTCATTACACATTCTGGCTTGTCATGTCTTGTATTCAGTGCGTTAAAATGAAGTCACTATGTTGTTGGCTCAGCAGCTTTTTCTACATATCGTTGCTTTGTATTTTCCTTGTTCTGTTGTTTAAGCATTTAAATACTTGTTTTTGTTTTTGGTTCGTTTTCTAGCGTTGGACTTATTTATGGCATTCAAATGTGGTAGTAATTATGCTGACTGTGTATTCGCAGTAAATCATTTGCATGTTGTGACAACAAAACAAGCTTTAATGCTTTTAATGGTTGTATATTAATACTTTGATTTGTTAATTTTGTAGACAATATTTTGTTTTGGTTTATAGTAATGGAAGCCCAGCTAAGAACTCCACAAAGAGCTTCAAATTAGCAGGAAATAATATCAAGGTCTTTAAAGAGATGACTATGTCTTTTATAAAGATAATACGGGTGTTCATACTCATATTTTAAATTAAATATCTCCAACAAATTATATTATGTCTTAAAAATCCCTGTACAAATGTTTTTTTTTTTTTTTTTAAAGAAAGAAAAACCCTAAACTTGACAACTAAAAAGCAAATTTTCTTTATATTGTTTTATAAAGCTTGAAAATTGTTTAGCAAATACACACACATAAGTATATCATGAATATGGTTGCTACAAAAGAGCGTTGTAAGAATAATAAAATCAGATTATTTAGAACATTTTTCAGCAACATATTTAAATAATAACAAATATGTTTAAGTGGATTATTAAAGCAGACCACCATCATTAGAGAATTCTAATTTATTTTCCTTTTTTTTAATATAAAGAACACATTATGTCCTATGCAATTATATATGCTTTGGTGAAAAGTTATAGTTGGTTTTAACAATATCTTTGTCATGACAAGCAAGTGAACAATTTGTGCACACAAAATGTTTGCTAAAGTGCAAACCGTAAACAAATTTTTATAACTGTACAAAAATAATATAATATTTATAACCAAAAAATATTGTAAAAAAGCGTAATAAAACTAAAAGTTTAATTTATTTATGATATACACGTTTCAAATCCTGGTTAAATAAAAAGATAAAAAAATACGCAAGGCAAAGCCCTTATACATTCATACCTAACTCATCAGTAGAGCTGTGTCGTTCGTGAACGAACAGGTTAAATTGAACGGATCACTCAAGTGAACGGAATGATCCCTTATTTAACTGAGGTCTTTTCGTTCAATAGTGTATGGGATAAGTTGGATGAATGATTTAAGAAAATGGAATGAGCGAAACATATAACCGGCTCCTTTCGTTCAATAGTGTACGGATTTACCCAGTTTACACACGTCAAGTTTCTTTGCAACAATTCTGAATTTTGTGAGTAAGAAAACGAGAAATAAAATAAATGAATGAAATTAATACAAAAGTGATTATGAATAAACTAATAAAATGTTACAGAAAAAAAAAGCAAAATTTAATTGCTTTTTATAGAGGATGGAGAAAATTCAAATTTTGTAATATTCAGTGTGTTAACACATAAACAATGATAGTGGATATCTGCACAGATCAAAATTTCTGCATTCAAAAAACACTGCAGATTTAAGGATGTTTTTACTTGCATATGCTGGAACTGTCTCTTAAAATCACAGTATATGCAGTTTAAAAATAAATTTTCTTATTTTTACGAAAAAAATTACTCCTTTTGTGGAAAAAAATTTTTCTGCTTTGTGTTTTCTTCATAGTTTTCTATGTGTCAAGGGTTTCACCTCTGTTACTTGTGGTTAAAAGATATGTGGATAAAAGGACAAGAAAATCACATACAATAAAGATTGTTATCCAAATTCGATCAATCGATCAAATTGAGTGATTGAACGAATTGAACGAACGGATTAGTCCTTGATAAATGACCGAAAAACACCGGTCTCTGAAACGAACGATCTGGCACAACTCTACTCATCAGCAGTTAATATGATACTGGAACATCATGTATAATGTTGTGAGAAAACAATTATGAATGACTAAAAATATAATTTGCATTTCGTGGCTATACCGATGGTGCAGTACAAAAAGCATAAACAGATATACAAGACGTGTTGTGGAGAAAACAACACAGAAATGCTTTGAGTTGTGTGTGAATTTCGTCCAACCAAGTTAATATTGACTAGTTGGTTAAATTGATGATATTTACAATGTACAAAACTTAAGGTTGTTAGATGCGAAGAATGCTGATAAAGGATATAGCGATCATGAAAATGCTGCATTTCATTCTGCTAGTGTCTAATTTTTCTTGTTTTCTTTGAAAAGCATCCGTACACTTTTGTAAATAATTTTTCCTTATAAAAATGTTGAGAAATTAAATTAAAAAATGAACTGAAACCAAAGAAGTAAATGATAATTCTTTTAAAACTTAATACGTTTAGATGGGTTCTGTGTTGCAAAACAGGACTCAAATTTAACAAATTATATGCGGTGTTAAAGATAATATGGCTTGGCTAAAAAATTAATTAAAATTAGAAAATTATTATTTGGAATCTTTATTATATTAATTTACTTTAATTGTGCTTGATTCCTTCAAATATAAATATTTCGTGATATTCTCATGAAATATTTATTATTATTAATATTATTATATATTACTGTGGGGAAAGCATATCCAAATGGCCATTTCACTACTGCTCATATAGCTCATCAGTGGATTTTACCCAAATTTTGTAAAGAAAATCTCAGTCTTATACCAAAAGCCAAATTAATTAAATGAGAACTCCATTGAATCAATAAGGCAAAAAGGCCATAGAAAACTCGAAAATTTTTAGTACATAATAACAGTAACCATTAAGTAACTATTTTTATTTTTCTTTCATTTTTCTACATAAGCGTTGCCATCGGAAACTATTCATATGTATTTGAAATATTTAATGAAAAAATTAAAATTGTAAACAATTTTTAACAATACAAGCCTGCACATACAAATACTCTAACAAGAAAATTTATTATTTGGAAACTATATTATATTAATTTCCTTTAATTATGCTTGAGTTCTTCAAATATATATATATATATATATATATATATATATATATATATATATATATATATATATATATATATATATATATATTTAATGCTATTCTCATGAAATATTTATTATTATTATTATTATTATTATTATTATTATTATTATTATTATTATTATTATTATTATTATTATTATTATTATTATTATTATTATTATGTAAAAAAGTAAATACAATAATACCTTTTGCAAATTAAAATTACCTTATTTGGTTGTTCTTTGATCAAATTATTGCAAGAACAAATATAGTAATGAAATTATATTTAAAATATATTTTTTTTAATATAATTTATGTGACAAAATTATAAATTATATGATACGAATTGTCCTTCAGAGATATAAGGCTCTTTAATAGCCATACTATGCGAGGATTCCTGTAATTCAATAAGTGAGCGAAAATTATAAATGAATTAAAAATAGCACGCATGAGACTCCTTAATTACACGGACTAAAAAATTGAAAATTTATTAAGCATTAAGTGATAAGTAATCAAATAATTTTTAGCACTTACGTGATTGAACTATCATTTAATGCTAATGGTAATGAAACTTTAATACAACCATTTAATTACTTATTACAATTGAAAAAAAAACTGTTTTAACCAAAAATAAATCTATGACAGAAAACCCTTCAATAAGAACTATTTATAAAACAAATAAGCCTTCGTTTAGCCTTTTGGGAATAAAACTATATTTGAAATTTTTATAGCATACAATTTTTAGTTAGATACGTGTAACTCGTACTGTCTGAGATAATGTCACATAAAACTCTTCTAGCTATTAACTTGTAGTTCTTACCACTGACAGAAAGACAAAAATATATTTTTTTAGTATCCCATTTTTCTTAGAATGTTAATACATACATATATACTCCACTAAATTTTTGTGATAAAAATGCGATTTTTAAATAATGCTCGTCTGTACTTTAAGACTTTTATATAATGTAAGAAAAATGGAATGATTAATAAATTTGTATCTAAAATAATTATCAATAACACCTTTTCATTAAAATACCATTAATTAAAATAATTGTAATATTTAATAAACATTTGCATTTTATATCAATTAAGGTAATTGAAATTATCAATTATTTAAACCATGAAGTTTGCTTCCAGTGTTACTTTTAATTTAATAACAAATTTTAAATTTCATTTTTAAAATAAATAATGAAAACATAAAACTCTTTTATCTTCAATCAACAATTACAAATGAATTTTTTCTAACCAACAATTATTTCTGTGTTTATTATAAAAAAAAAACAATAATAATTTTACATTACACACAAAAATACATTAACACACCTACCGTTAATATAACTTTCCATTTACTTAGATTATTCTGCAATAATACAACATGACATTTCATTCCTAGACGCATTTAACACGACGGCACTTTGCATGAAACTAGTGTCATGAAGTTTTTTGTTTGTAGACTAGAGGTGTTGAGACGCCAGCAAATGGCATGACTTGAATTTCGAGGGCATGTTTTACTTTGTGTTTGTTCGCTGCACACGTTTTATTGTTTTTGTATTAATGGAAATAACACAAACAACTACAATAACGTCGTGTAAAATGCGTCCTACATTCAGTGTTAAGCTCACAGCCAGTGCGCGAGTTAATTCCAACACAAAGAGAAAATAAAATAAGGAAATAAAATCAGCATAAACTCAAACACAAATATATATATTTAATGATATTGCTAATGTGCTTGTGTATATATCTGATTGCATTTATAGTCTATTGTTACTCCTGTGTGGTTTCCCTATCAATTGTTTGACTTCCAATAAATCGGATACACAATTGCATATAAAACCATTATTCTGTCGTGGGCAGGTATTAGATTTGCAAATAGATGTTGGATAATTTTATTCTTTAAGGTAATGCGTAGAGTGGCCAGGGATTATAAGTAGTTTTCAAACATTTTACAAATTATTTTCAAATAATAGTAGCACTTTTTACATATGGAAAGTCTTTAAAGGTTTTTATTTAAGATTAAATATTTTAAATAGATAACAAAATCCTAGATTGTAAATATGATTTAAAACAAATATTTTGTGAACATTATAAACTGGTAAAATTGGCGTAAATATTAAATTTCCGTTTTATAATTTATTGATTTTAATATATTTGTTGCTGTTCGCTGACGACGTTTACACCCGGTTAATAAACAAACATACTGATTGAATATGTTACCAGAAATTGTTTTCATTCTTATTAAATTCATTTTCTAAACAATAATAAAACATAAGGAAACAACACGCAACTTAAATTATTTTATAATAATTCGAAAGCCCACAAATAAAAATTACCTTTTCCTAGCTCACAGTGGTAGGTATGAGCATAAATTGCTCACACCATTTCTCGTAGATTATTCATGCAGCGACTGTAGTTGTATTTTTTAAGCAGTTCTGCATAATTGTGCTTCGAAATCAAGAAACGTTGTAGATTTTAGTTTAAATATTCAATAATTAGATGAGAATGGGGACAACTACAGAAATGATCGCTAAGAAGCTTAAAATGTGGGATCTATTAGAACTCCAATGGAGTCCCAAAATCTAAGTGCATATGCTCAAGCTTAAATGACACTTTTAAGTTATAAAAGAGTAAATTTCGCAACTAACATAAGATAACTAAAGTTTTGACACGATTTGGAAATTTTAATTTCAGTTGAGCGAAAAAAAAATGAAGGCATATCTTGTGGTTCTCAAAGAGATTTCAAAGGAGTTAGAATAAAATTAGATACATATTTTTTAATAGATAAAGTCGATTAGCTTTAGAAATAGTTTTTGGTTAAGTTAAAAATTTTAGTAGGTAACGAAAATTATAATGTAATTTTTTTTTGTTGCTTAGTCCCTTCATATTTTTAATTTCGATCTTTTTTGTATACACTTAACCTTTCTATTTGCAGGTAATCTTTTTCTCTCTCTTTCTTTTACAAAATGTGTTTGTTTGTCAGAAAAAGTGGAAAGCGAACTGGTGATTAAAATAGGCTATAATTTTGCGATATCTCAAATGGTCGTGGCAATTGCCGAATAAAGTAATTAATTTACATGGTGTAACTCTGAGATTATTCTAGTTGAAGACTTTGATTTTAGAATATGCCTTAACAAAGCGCTTACTTTGGCCGATAATCTGTTTGATTTAAGCAGTGGGTATGGTGCCACCCATAAAAAGCGAATAGTTACTACTATTTACTTGAAAACTGTTAAAGGAAGTTTCCTGACGCGTTGCGCAAACAACTCCTCTATCAATGTGCATATTTAAAGAAAAAAAAAACTGGGTGGATTAAAAACAATGAAAGTCGTACTGCTCATGTACAGTTAAATATTATAATCGTGTAGCTAGGAAATTATAATACTTATGACATTGAAACTTTGAGGCTTCTGTAGTCAAAGTGGTAAACACGTTGACTACAAACCTTGTTGTTCAGGGTTCAAATCCTGCGGCAATCAAAATACAAAAAATGTTTTTTTCTGTTTAATGGTATAAATACATATTCAGAATGAACAAAAACAAAAAAAACGTGCAGTCTCCTTCGTCGGTACTTTCTCATAGCAGATTCGCCGGCGAAGTAAAATAACTATCTATCTTTCACCACCTGTCTTATCTCTTATCTATCCCTTTCCTAAAGAATGTAGCACGGTTATAAAAAATAACTAAATAGGTTTTAATGCCTGAAGAGCTACTTCTCTTGAATAAAAAAAAAAAAAAAAAAAAAAAAAAAAAACTTTCTACGTATGTCCCTTAGAAATGTCCACAGGCCAGCAAACTACTAACTGACTTGGAATTGTGGGCGTAGTACTTTCACATAAAGTAAAAATTTACTATCATTTACTTAGTCAGTCAACTTGAAAAGTCAGAAACTTTAAATGGTGTGCAAACAACTTCCTTAGCAATGTCCATAACAAAACGAACAGTGTGAAACATGCACAGGAGGTTTGTACAAGTATCGTCCTTACTATTATGCATAGTAATTGCTGAATTGGAAGAGTGGCCGTGGTACTGCCCATACAAAACTAAACATTATTATCATTTACCTACAGATCTGTAATTATAAATAAAATAATTATAACAAGAATAGTTGCAATTATTTATAAAAGGCAAGCAAATTGCACCGGGTATAGCTAGTTAATTATAAAATCTTAAATAAGTCCTGAGTTTAGCACACGCTAAACTAAACTAGCTAGGCTATTTAATTTTTAAATAATCCAATGATAATATGATTTTTGATGAGGAGAGTAGCAAAAGCCCAAGATTAATGTCAAGTCATTTTATAATTCTTTGTCTCTAAATTTATTTTATCACCCTACGACACTTAAAGCCTTTGGCATTCTAACTTATTGTATTTTTTTTTTTTTTTGTTTTATTTCAGACTACTACATAAAATGCCATTAAATATGTTAGAGACTTTATTGTTCAAGTAACTTAATGTTTAATTTTTTTGCGATAAAAAACTTTTTCTTAACCAATTCTTTATTTTTAATTTTTTCTAGGCAATTTGCTTTTCATTCTGGTGGTAACATTACTTCGACGTCATTGGCAGATTTTTGTGTTGGTCTCTTTTGTGTCATGCAAAATCTTTCAATTTATTTGACTGACAGGTTAGTAAATGTTACTGAACAAAATCCTTATTTACAGTTAATGAAATAGTTTATATTAAAACTTTTTTTATATATTAAAATTATTTTAGGGAGGAGTTTCAAACACATTAGTTTAAATTAAAACGGACTAAAACTTAAAAAAAAACATAATATATATTATTTCAAAGTTAATTTAAAAGTTTAAATTATTTGTTTTTAAGTTCTACTCACCTATGTCTTAAGCCAGAAAATACTCCGTTTTTAACTAAAGAACTTTTTTTGGTTTAAATTATTATTGAAAAAAATATTTCTGTTTTCTCAAACAACTTCATTGCAGCTCAATTTAAGAATTTAATAACTATTTTAGAAATGCTGAATTTTTTAAAATATAAAAGAAAGGCTTTTACTTCCAGTGAAAGCCATTCATATACAATTAATGATTTGATGTGCACATCTTTTTTAGTTTTTTTACATCAGAAATTCTTATTAAAAAATTTTTCCTTTATACTATCAAAAGCTTTGTACAATCTGCACTAAAAGCAATAAAATATCGTTAATTCATTTCTGGCATTAATGAATTAAGAACGAACATTTCTATTTAACAAAATAAATAGAATTTAAAATAAGCCTCAGAATATTTTATTTGAAATGAAAATAAAAAGACATCTTAATTGTTCCGATAACAACACGGTTTTAATTTCTAAGCCAATTTTGAGAATCCACTTTTTTAAATATCCGCTTATTCTAAGTGGCCCTATAAAACAAATAAAAAATGTCTTAATATTTTTTATTAAAGATAACAATACGAAAATTTGATCCAAAAAATCCTCTTTAAGAATAAAGAATTTTTTTATAAGTGTTCTCGATTCTTGAAAGTTTCTAGCCTTTTACATTTTTATTTTGCGATCGTTTTTCGTTTAAAAGTAATTGAAATAAAATTGAATTATTCTGGAAAATAGATTGAATAATTTTTGTAACAACCATCAGGTTATTATTTCTAATTTTTCTATTTGTTTTTAATAAATAAAGTGGCAGCACGAAAACATTAATTAAGTGTACATTATATCTTAAATGACAACTATCAGGATCACCATTTGCAAAATATTTAATAGAAAAAATCAATGTGAGGACATAATATGAAAAATATGTGATAAAAGTGGTTTTAAAGAAATTTCGACAGAACGAGTGATGCGTGGGATTAAAAAGTTTTAATTTTTTTTAATATGAAATAAATCTTTAATTCATTTATTCAAGTGATATGCAGAATACGAAAAAGTAAATTTTTATTAAAGTTATTTTCCAGGAGATTTATAGGTTTTAGGATTCTTGGAAATCAGCTCTATTTAATACCACTAGTTAATAAGTCTATCTATAACCGTTTAAACATACATATTTCATTTAACATCGATTATTAAGACACCCTTCAATTTATAATATCAAATTTTCTTATTCTGTCTAAGTTCTACGGTTCAAATGATGCTGCCTAGTTGGTCAAATCACATCAATTATGGGAACACCCTTTAATTTCTCAATTTAAAATATATACTTGTTCTTACAAGAAGTTAGCAATGCAGGTTTGTTTCACGTTTCAGCTGTCTGTCTACAACAGTTAAAAATTTTGGACACATTCAACAAACTGCATCAACTATTAGGATACCCTAAAAATATTGTTTCATATATTTATATTTTTCTTATATTAGACAAATAATATCCACAAGTTCTGTCTTATTTATAAATATTTGCATATAGGACAAATTACATCAATTTTATACTTGTTCTTTTAGGCTTTTTTCTAGTTTCTAAGTGGTATTTTATACACTCCCTTTAGTTTTAAAAATTTTTAACCGTTTTTAAAATGGGACCAATCTCTGAGCATAAGCTTTCTGTTGTTTTAACATAGAGTGAGCTTCGCAGTCAGTATCTTCGTCGTTGCGCTATGCTTCGTTTGAATCCTTTTAAAATTACGTGTTTATCGCAAGAAGCTATGTAATCAGCACGTTGTTACCACAGATGGATTTTTTTCTGCGGAACGAACCGAATCTTACTCGTCTAAAAGATCCCAAATTATAGTTGTAGACCTGAAAAATTTTTTTTCCCAGCAAAAATCCCATATCAGCAAAGTGAATACAAAAACAACAACAAAACCTTTAGGGCATTAAAGATAATATTGAAGAGAAAATAGACAAACCTAGAAATCATTTCAAATAACGTAAAATGATTTATCCAAATAAATAATTTATAAAATGATTTACATTCAATAAAATTTACATTATGCTCGCTTCGTTAAATATGAACAAAATTTAGTTAAACGGATTAAAAAAAACAATATGTAGTCACAGACACTTATTTGTATTTGTATGTCCTATAATATTCAATTTTTCTTCAACTATTATCTTTATTCAATTATTGGTAGATCAACAGGTATGCTTGAAAATAATGACACTACATATAATGAAATTAACTTTTCAAAATCTTTTATTTTTAGGTTCCTAATCTTCTTTTTAACTTCTAAAGATTTTTTAATGTTACTCTTAGATTGTTCAGTTATCTTTTTTAGAACAGTAGTTATACATTTACATAGTTCATATATTGGGAAATTTACACATGAACAAATTGGTTTTAATGGAAAACTATCTATGTGATTTTTGGCAAACCATACAACTTGGGTGAATTAGAGACATTTTTTTTTTTAATTTTTTCTCTTAAATAGCTATAATCCTTAATGTAAAATATTCTTCTGTAATTTATTTGTAGGAACTTTATTCAGTTATTTATAATTTATACTATCTTCAACTATATGGTTAATCCGTGTGTCATAATCCTGCCTATAGTTATAGCTACAGCTGTGTTAACTTTATCAGCCTTTATTATGAGTATATCCTTATTTCTTTTTAACACTTTTCAGCTTCTTTTACTTTATCTAATACAAACTTATCTCTATTCGTAAGCCTTATTTTATGCAAACGATTATTAATTATTGTTGTTGGTTTTGTTCTTGCTTTTTCCCGTTCTTCTTTGTCTTGTAATGTCTGTACAAAGTCTTCACCATCCGCAATCCTTTTTAAAATAGGAAACTCTTGTCTTAATATCGATAGAGCATGTCTTTCTCCTAGTGTATGAATTCATTCTTCTTCTGTTAGAATATCTATATTGGTCTTATAAACAAACCATTTTTTGTTAAACTTAAAACTTATTTGTTTCTTTTGTATATTACTAAGGCAAACAAGCTTATTGTTATAAATCTTATTTACCTTCTCTTTAAACCAATCTGCCATTCTATTTTTATTCCTTAAAAATTTTACCATTTCTTTTACGAGTATTGTTAAGAATTCTGCTAATTTTCTTTTTATTATCTCTATGTCAATTTGAAATTGTTTCAGTTAATTGACCTATTGCTTAAAAATTAAATAAAATATTATTGTTTTTATTATTGTTAAAATGTTAAAACTTCACAATATTTATGCTAAGCAATAGCTCATTTATTCGTGTTAAAAAAACAATTGCTTATGCATGAATTTTCGCAGGCGCTAATGTCTACTAAGTACATGAGATTTGTTTCTTACACAATGATTAAAAAACGCCATATAAAATAACACACATATACACACAACTATTTAATTATATAAATAGTCATTATGTTACTAAATCAGACACCAACAGCATTAAATAAAACAAAGCAAGACACATAACAAAAGCACATTCATTCTTAATGTAAATTAAACATTTAACAGCACATCCTACAAAAAAATTATTATTATATAAGATATGAAATGAGCAAAAATTTTCACATGTGTAAAAAACAATAAACAACAAGAAATCAATAAAAAAAAATTCTTAATGTAAGAAGAAACACTTGTGCAGAATGCTTTGTGTAAATATCAATTAATCAGTTAAAAATTAATATTTGTTAAAATTAAATCAATTCCTTTGTGCGACAAAAAAAAGCTCTTGTGTACTGCAGTAGGTAGATAAAGAAATAATTAAAAAATGCAGGGGGTGTTAAAGGGAGATTTTAAGTCATATAGAAAACAATTTTATTTATTAAACGAAGATTTAGTAACATATAGACTTTTCATCGAGGGTACATAGAATGTAAGCTAATGTTGCAATGTTTTTGAAAAGCTTTAAATAATTAAAATGGCCAAGGGTAAAATCCACCTATAACCACAAAAACCGACGAACTGATTTAAGTATTATTTATTTGTTTGAAAAGTTATGCTTACAGATTTGTCCGTAAAAAACCAGTTCGTACTTTTAAAATTTAAATGGTGTCTCCATACAACAAATATGTTTTTCACGTGAATTCTGAAATTAAAAGGCACCACTTGTAAATTAAAACAAGTAAGATTGCTATATTGTGCTATTTTATATTATTCCGATTTTATAATTAAATCACCGACAAAAACTTTTAATATATTTAAAATGTTTGTAAGAAGTTTCCTGAAAAGCTAAGTAAGCGGTAACGAAATGGCCATCAAGACGTGATTTCACCCTCAATTACCAATGTCGGTGATTTAATTATTAAATCGGGATAATATAAAATAGCACAAAAAAGATTTTTTGAAAGTCAATTAATTTAATAAAAAAAATTCCCATTGTTTTATATAAAAGACAAATAATCGTTTTGTTCATCATCTGTTCATCATCATCAGCATCTCATCATCAAGGTAACACACTATTTTGAAGTCCTTTTTTGCAAGTATTATAACACTGACTAAGCCACTAACAAAAACAAATAATAGTTTTGTCTGTTCAAGCATTTCTTACAGATTTTGATTGTTACACATTAAAGATCGGGTAGGATTAGTTTCCGTGGTTGATTTTGTTTCTCAGTCAGCGGGCGTTTGTCAGCAGTTTCTCCTCTGCATTATTCTGCTTTCTTTCTTGCGCATGACAATTCAATTTATCTTTTCTCTTATATTCTTGCATTCTCCTTTCTCTTCTCTATACCCAGGTAACATAAAAATTTTAGCAAATCAACTCAAGTGGGTTCTGGAAGAACAGCCGCCTTTCGAAGCTAACCTAACTTTTGTGACAAGTTTAATTTTGTCCTTAAAGCTTTGGCAAAAATCAATATACGGGAGATCCATCCTCCTCGCATGGGTTATAAACGGACAGTGTCAAGTTACTGCGGTTACAAAATTTTTCTAATTAATTAGGGCCTGATTGTAAATGCAGCCGGGCAAGTCACTTGTTAGACCATCTAATTCGAAAGAAAACAGGGAGATATATTGCTTGTTTCTTTTGCAGTTTATCTGAAAGGCAACTGCCAAGGGAAGCCCCATGTCCTCTCACCTATTTAGGGGTGACTGTCGAATTCTCCGCTATCACATTCAAGGATGCCCGGCATTCATAGACAAGAATTTACTACGTAAAACACACTTTTGTGTGACATAATCAGTGATTTAGGAGTCTGAAGCTCATTCTTATCAAAAATTCCTTTATATCGATTTCGGCCCCTACACTCGTCCTTCTTTTGAAGCTATCTACGTAAACGCAGAAAAAAGGTGGGTGACCTTCCCTTCAAAAAGAAATTATCTTGTGAAGGAGGCTTCTAGGTTGCAATAAGCTATGAGATCAAGAATAACTTTGTAATTGCCCAGTAAAAAAACTAAGGAAAAAATTTAATGAAAATACCGCATCTACTACTAACGAAGTGGTGCAAGTTCGGATGAGAAACCTATGAATTTTACAAAGGCATTTCAATTAAGGCATGTCGTTGGTTCTTACCAAGGTTGCACTACTTCTTAAGCGCTTTCTAAGTACTGAAAAGAAACCTTAGTTTTGTTCCAAAATTTTTTCTTTATGCAAGGAAAAATGTAAATCTTATAGCTCACGAAATCTAAAAAACGTGTATTAGCTTTTTTGAATATAAATAAGATGTCCTTCTCTAAGAATGACATTCCTTTTTCTCATTCTGTGATTTCATGCACCTACGACATTAATTCCAACTGCCGTTCCTTGTACCAGCTTCCTGGCTAGTAGAGTCTACCTGGCAGAAAGAGTCTTCGAGGAGCTTACATTATAGTGTCCGTCTTTGTGACGAATAGCACGAATAATGTTGGCGCCCAACGCGATGATTGTTGTTTGCTTATTAGAATTAACCAGTGTCTTCGTGTGGCCCCACAGAAAACAACGAAGAGCTAGTTAATCGTAAGACTTGGAGGCAAATTGAAAATTCCATTTCTGGAAATTATTTTATCGCTAAATTATGATATCGACAGGTCGGTGATTGTAGTCGCTTAATGGCACGTAGCGTGATCCTGTTGAAGATAGACCTCTACCAGATCAATATCATTAATATCTTTAAAGAAAACAGTGATGAGATAATTATTTTCATCGACGGTTATGTGTAGTCCAGCGTTAGTTTTGATTAAATAAATTTTAATGTTGCCACCAGCCTGCAAACCGTCAAAAAACGGACATTTTTTCTAAATATTTCGCAGTTCGTAGAGTCTACTGTCGATTACTATCGTTCCATGTGTGGCAATTTTTTTTATAAACAAACACAATAAACTAAAAATGTGACTGAACGCTGTAGCGCACGTCTTGACGGGAGGTAGTTACGCTTTCTTAAGCAAGAGATTTTTAAAGAATTTTGACCTTTTTTAAAACAAAAAACTTAACAACTTCTAAAAAATGCAACGACTTTATTTTGCTAGCATTGGTAACTATCAAACTGCATTATTAAAGAAAATTAATTGTGATTTGATATATTTTAAAATTTCATTTTAACAAAATATTCTGAAAGTCTATTTTGGATCACCCTGTTCAGAGTGTTATAGTGGAACATAGTTCTAAGTTTTTGCCTCCCGAGATTTACTGGTATTTACTTTCAAATGATTAAGAAAATACTAAGAGCGGTAACCACATAAAAAATTATTTTTGGCCGCCTTCACATAATATATGCCACTGTGCGCTACACAATTGATTAATAACTAAATAGATGGACAAATGTTGCTAACTTTCAATCAGTAGCACATCGCTCGCAACCATGCCTAAGAGAATGCTGTTCATAATTTTGTGCAGCTCATATGGGGATGTGGCAACACTTATATCAACCCGATTACGGATGGACAGACAGAATCCATAATATATATCCAAAATATATACTTAATGGGGTCGAAAATAAATACTGTAAAAATAACAAACAGAATGACAAAATTAAATAGACCTTTCCACCTGTTAAGAGTATAAAAATGGACACAAAAAATTTTTTTTATTTACTTAAAATTTTTCGTTTATTTTGCATGCAACGTTATACATATTAACCTCTTTATATGCTGCATTTACGGAACAGTTAACAATTCTCCATTTAGTCAATAGTTACAGCTTATTTTGTAACCAATTCTGCAAAATAACTTAATTAATAAAAATACAAGTGACGTGAAATAAATTAAGCAGAAATCAAAGCCTCAAATAGAGCTGGAGAAAAAGAGAATGCGATCTGATTTTAAATTGCAAAAAATAAAAGAAAATAAAAATAAAAATGGAACAAAAAACGAATAATAAGTAAAAATTGAATATAAAATTAATTTAAAGTTACTTTCGTGGGTGAACTGGATTTTTTACTTTGTGTATGCCTTCAGACTGTATGCGTATTAATAAATAAATAAACAATTGAGGAAATGACACATATTCAAACATGGCACGTAGTAAAAGCCTGCAAAAATTGTGAATGAATATTGTCAGTAGAGTATAATAACTGATATTTCGACAAGTCGTTATAGCATACCAAAACGTGACAAATGTCAAAAATTTTAATTGTAATAGTCGTGGTATTGATAATACCTAAGACCACAGCCTGCTATAAGCTCAAAAACGTTCAAATGTTTAAAAAAAATTCTGTGGGAGCATGTGCGTTTCTTTTACATTCATACAAACGCATAAAAAATATATGCGTATTACCCAAACATACACACATTCACAGAATGGTATTTAAATATTTGGAGGATAGCACTCGAGTTAGAATGTTTACTTCTAATGGAACAAATGTTTGTTTTGATACCCTTCACCACAAAAAGTGGAAAACGGGTGCATTTCAGTAGGTGAAGCTGTTTCTTTAATGTAATTTGTTTTATCTCTGAAATTATATTTGACCTCAAAAATGGTTTCTGCAATGTTTTGGGTAGAACCATTGTGTTTAAAAAAGTTATAAAGAGGTGTTAATTTCTCAAGTTCCTAGAAAGATCCTAAAAGTAGACTTAACTTACATCAGCATATTTGCATATTTTTTTCTTTAGTAAGAAATTATTTAAAAAAACGATTTTTAGTTAATAAACGGAATATAAATTTAAACATATTTGCAGGGTATTAATATAAAAAAAGACTGAATGTGAGTAAGAGTAATAAAATACAAGAAGAGTTTGCCAATTTTGTCTTTTGGTAATTGTCTTTTTAGTATTGAACCATACAAAACTTTTATAAAATATATATTATAACTGCCAAATTTAAATTCGCATCTTATTAAAGCTAGAATAAAAATTGCCTTTGGGTCTAACGCAGACAATAATAGTTTTTTGTGTTAAACAAATTTATAATATTTTTGTCCTTTTTTTCTTTTGAAATGTTAATACTTTATTTTTTTTTCTTATGGAATTATATTATCCTTTTTTTACCTTTTTTAAATTTATTCTCTACCAGCTTTGCTTGTATATTTCTCTTTTTCGTTTGCAACAGAGTGTAATAGTTTTTATATTTAGACATTGAACATAAAAATATATGAGGAATATTGAGCAATGCGCTTTAAATGAATTTTTTAAGCTTATTAAGTTTATTTTATATTCTTTGGTAGACGTGCACAATCAAATCTAAGATTTAAATGTTAATTGTTAAAAACTGAAAAAGAAATAAAATAAAACAGAAAATATTCTGTTGACGCATGTAAGCAATCTATCACCATTTATCACTTCTGAAGTCAAAGTGGTTAAAAAATAAATAAAATAAACAAACATAATAGTATTGGTGGATTATGGTCAGTAAGCGCTTTTGATATGGAGTTATCATAATCAGTCGAAGTCTTAAATAGTTCTAGCAAGAAGGTGCGGCAGTGGCATTCAATTCAATTAAATTAAAAAGTTAAATTCTTTCCAAACAACCTTTAAAAGAATTAAAAAAATTTTGCTGGGCTTTTCAATAACAGTCTCCCATGCGGAGGTTGATAATGCAAGACCGCTTTTTCTGCTCCCAGTCCCATAATTCCCACTAAATAATAGCTTTTGCTTTTTTTAAATATTATGTTGGTTTTCAAAAATCTAAACGCGGCACTCTTGAAGCTAAACGAGGAAGCCGTGGTAAAAGGGGTTTTAATTGCTTAGATCAACTTGTCTGGAAAGTTCATTGATGTTCGGTGGAACAAGCTTATTTCTTAAATTTCAAAATACCATTCAAGTTCCTAGGTTTTCTGAAACTGTTCAAGAGATACTTCACTTTATCTTATTTCTTCGCTGTCTATGTTACCTTTACGAGACTGACCAAAAATGGAGCACAACTCTCATTAATGGGCCGGGCGTTGACAGTAAGGTATCCAATGTGGTCTTTTGAAATCTGAAAACTTATTCCTAAAAGCCGTAATTTCATACGCGCATTACGTTTTTTTAAAGAACGCATACCTTTGTAGTCGATTGGCAAATGAATCGCACTACGCATTACAGAAAAAATTCGTGTCTAAGCACTGTCGAGGCTTTTCCTGTAACTTCCTGGTCCTACTAAAACAAATAAATTTTTAAACAATGAAACTGCGCTGTAATTAATTACAAAATTCTGTTAGAAGGATCTTAACATTATGTAGAATATGTGTCGTGCTATTTCAATGAAACAAGAGATCAAACACCTTTTAAACTTTAATTGCCCATCACACAATAGAATGCTACAAAAATATTCTATTTAAAACAATATTAAATCACCACGTTACCCAAAATACAACAACAAGAAAAAACTAAATAAAAATGAAAACAAGGAAAATAATTTTTTTTTTTACTTTATTTCCATGACAGAAATCAAGTGCAAAATTTCTAAATGAGGTTGAAGGCGACAAACTAAAAATATTAAAATTTATGCACAAATCTGATTAAAAATTTCAAAATCAATTTGCTACAACAAAAACCGTAATTTAATGAAAGCTTTTTTTTTACAACAACTGGCAATAATGTTAACACAATTACAGGCAAATATAAATTAAACGAGTGACCAAGTGCAAACATCTTTTAAAAAATAAAAAAAAATAAAATAAACTTAACTTTATTGGAAAAAATTTTATTCATGTGACTGCTGCACATGGTTTTTAAAATTTTGCTAACGTATTCTGATTTTCTCTCAGTAATCTCTGGGATGATACTAGGCTTGCAAGTGTGGATTATATCGTGATTATTTCCTGAATATATTATGAACATATTGCAATTGCTTATCACAAGTATAATTCAACCAGAGCTGTAAACGAATGATTCCCGCATTGAATTGTGATTTTTTAATGCATTCGTTCCACACAAAAAAGAATTGAATTAAAGTTTGAATGCATTCACAATGAATTAAAATTCTTGATCGCCATTCACTTACCCACACGAAATGAATGAATAAGAATTTGAATTTCATCATGAAATTACTTTTTATGAATGCATTCACTTCATCAGCCAAAAAATGAATTAGAATCTGAATGGATTTATTATGAATATAAACGTCGTGAATGCATTCACTCGCCATCGAATTAAATGAATTAGAATTTGAATGCAGTTATTGGAAGGAAAAAAATATTGAAGTAATTCATTTTTTTTTACAATAATTCTTTTATGTTGAAAATTATACAGTGTGTGTTTTACTATGTCGGCCATGGCATAAGCTGCAAAAAAGTTAACGGGTGTTATATCGGTCATGATAAACGCTATAGAAAAGTTAAAGGGTGGTACATAATTGACATTATTTTTACGATTATAGTGTTATCTTTTGAACTATAAAAGATAAAAACTTTAAATTTACGCAGTGTGTGTAACTACATCGGCCATGATAAACGCTATAGAAGAGTTAAAGGGTGTTGCAAAATTGATAAAACGCAGTGTGTTACTACGACGACTATGATAAACGTTGTAGAAAAATTCGTGTTATTAATTATTTACCAAAAAAAAAAAAAACAAAAATATTTCACACCTTCGCAAACCGTTTACATTTTTTAAGAAATAAACTTTGTAACAGTTTCCACGAAAAATCTCATTATAAGTGTAATAAAGAAAGTACCTACCCCTTAATTTAGTGCTAGCAACAAAAAAATGGGTCATTGAATGGTCTGTTTGTTGGCCTCGTGCTACAATGACAGGTAACAAAAATATAAATAATCTTGTTCAATTGGATTGTTTTAACTACCATATGATAAATATTCAAATGAAATTTTAGAACTAAATTCTTTACACTGGCAAACAAATTAGAATTATTATACCGACCTTAAATACTAGACAGATTTTATTGTACATTCTCTATTTCACTCATATTTACATTTATCATGGAAACTGTAACAAAGTTTATTTCTTATATGTTGTGTGCTTTATGTTGCGTGTATACTTCGTTTAACAAAATTAATGTTGATTAGTTGGTTGAATAAATGATGTTTACAGTGTACACAACCTAGGGTTGATAGTTCCGAAGAATGCTGATGAAGAATGTAGGATCCAGGAAATGCAGCAATGCGTTCTGCTAGTATCTAATTTTTTTTGCTTTCTTTGGGAAAAGTCTACATACATTTGCAAATAATTTTCCTACTAAAAAATGTTTAAATATTAAATTAAAAAAATTAACTCAAGCCTTATCATCTGCGAATAACCCCTAAATATGAGAAAGGAAATAAAAAGTGGCATCCCCACACATAACACGAAAAAGCAAGCAACTATACATACTATTTTTACCTTTAATAAAAATATATAAAATAACATATTTTTAGTAATTAAATCAGTAAGTAATCTGAAATAAATTATTTTTAAGCAAATTGGTGAGAAGTATCTGATGGCAAACAAGCAGATTAGGATGTAAATTGCCTGAAAACGAAACGTGATTTAGTTTGTTTTGTTAACACATTTTTTTCAAGAGACTTATTTAAACTGGAAATTATTTTTGGGCTGGACATAAAATAAGCTGAAAATTAATTATTAATTAATTGTTTATTTTAAAAGTGGAAGAACTGGGTACATATTAGTAAGTGCTGCCTGAAAATAAATTTTGAATTAATTTTTTACAAATACAATTTGTTTTTTCTTTCACATGCTTTTACCTAAATCAGGACATTATTCGTTTAGGGGGCAGATAATTAACAGAACTGAACTCAGAATGGTTATTATTGCTGCGAAAAGAAATTGAGTAAGTATTTCGTTAACACAATATGATCTTATACTAACTAACCTAACATTGGAAAGGATTTGTTTGCCTGGTGGATAATTATCAGGACTTGAACAAGCTGGTAAGTTTCGGTTGGAAATAAAATGTCCATTATATTTCTTCATAAGATGATTTCTGAATTTTTACATTTGTTTGACGTGATTAGTTTGCATAAATGGACAGAAACTAGTAAGTATTATCTGAAAATCAAATGTGTATTAACGTATACTTGCAGGCGCTTACATATAAAACAAAAGCACATTTTAGGGCTCTGAAATCTTTAAAAAGATATAAATTTAAAATTTGAAAAGCCCTTTTGAGGGCTGCAAAAACACTTAAAAAACAAATAGAACTTTTAAAAGCCCTATTGAGGGCTACAAAAACACTTAAATAACAAATGGAACATTCAAAAGCTCTTTTGAGAGCTCCAATCTAACTTTAAAAAGGAGATAAAATGAAAATGTGTAATATTTAGTTAGTTAGTTGGGAGTGGCAGCCTCTCGCGACGAAGCTCACTTGAGCACAATCGAATGGCCCGTTATGATACCACAAAGAAGGCGACGTGACTCCCTTTACC